>JAIXND010000756.1:4678057-4995557 GCA_023646645.1 Varanus salvator macromaculatus | reverse complement strand
AGGCCCCTGGCATTTTTTGAGCCCCACACCGCTGCTGTGCTACCGATATTTGCCAACATGGTGAAATGCCCCCACTAGAAGAAAACTGAGCGTCTTGCTGTTGAATGGTAGTGGTGTAGCAGCAGTGGCGAGATGATTTATTTAGTCCCTGTGGCCACACCTCCAGGGGAATGGATGTGGGGTTAGCAGGCAAGGTTCCCCCTGACCTGAGGAGGATGCTCAGCCCTGTTTTATTCCAGTCTCTGTGAAGAGCATTACCAACTCAGGTTGAGGGCCAGAAACTGGCTTGGCTTGGCTTGGCTTGGCTTGGCTTGGCTTGGCTTGGCTTGGCTTGGCTTGGCTTGGCAAGGGTTTTTGTTGCTAGCTCCACAGCCATCCCCTTAGGTTTCCACATCTGGCTCCTGACCCACCAGATACAGTTCCTCACCCCACCTCATATTGCCATGTTCCACCATTTTAGGGCTCATCGTGCTGAGTCTTAGGGCCTCCATGGTAGAAGAGCTGGCAAGCCAAGCTGGAATGGGAGTTACACAGCCTAGTTCTGGTTGGCTGCTCTCACCTCCAAGGTGGGGCTCCACTAACAGGTGAGGTGGACAACCGCCCCCATGGCAGCCCACATAACCCCATGCCTGTGCCCAGCATGGCATCACTGGCTCTTAGCCAAATGGAGAGCTAAATTAAAGAAGATACCGGAAACTCCTCTGCACATCCGTTTTTGTGCACTGCCCAACACAGCGCACTTTTTAGCCAAAGGACCAATGGGTGACATTTTCTGAAGATGCAGCAAAGAACCTTGAGCAACAACAGTGTAAACAGTGAGAACTTTTCTTCCGTTGAAAGAACTGCAGAATGATGGAGTGAAATAGAGCGATCGCGTGGAAGGTGCTGTCACCCAGGCCCACCCAATGCTTGTCCCCCAGTCCAAACGCAAGCCTCCAGCCATGCATCACAGTTTGCCAGCCTCCTGACAGCCGGCCCTGAACCCTTGCTCTTATGGCATGTAGCATTTGCTTCCAGCAGAATTGCAATGGAAACCGAAACGCAAAAGCAACGGAAAAGAGCCACTGAGATGCAAGCAGAGAGAAATGGCTAGAGTAATAACTGCAGGCGCGACACACTTGGCTCAGGAAGAAAGGCAACTTTCTTCTTGGTAGGACCCCAGCGCTGGCCGGAGAAAAACCAAGAAGGGAGGCACAGGGCCTGCCCACTGAAGCCCCATGGGCCTTAGGTGGACCCTGCTGCCTGAAATTCTACCAGTGAGCTTCACAGGCGCAGGTTTACTGGTGGGCATAGCGAGGTGCAGCACCTGCAAAACAGTTTTCCAGCCATGAATCAACCAGGGCTTGCCATGGGGCAACAGAACCGCTTTCCACCTGATTGCCAGTGGCCACCTACCAGCAGCAGTGGGGCCAGAGACCCAAGGAGCAGGGCTACAAGCTAAAAAGTGGGGCTGGAATAGCAGAACTACCACTATCTTCTATTCTGAAGGTTTCCAGTTAGGTATTGGAAGTCTTTAGAATCTAGGGAAATGTGCACAAAAGCCGAAAATCACCAAACAATCCGCTGTGGGAGGGAAACGGAGAATGACTGTGGGCTGGCACAAGTGTTTCCCACTACCCGGTGGTGGGCGACCCTCTTCGACTCTTTGCTGTGCAGTTCCAGCTCAGCAGAAAAACCAGCAAGGTTATTCAATCCCACATTCAGCCTGGTGGCTTGCCAAGTGCCGGCCTCTTGTGCCAGGAATGATCTTCCGGACTAAAGAAAAGAATATTTAGGAGCACACGGATTCTGATGTCTCTCAATTAGCAGCGATGGACTTTTGCTCGGAGCTGCTCTAGGCTCTCCCACCACCTGTGAAGGGATAAAGGAATTACGAGGCAACGAACTCGCAGGCAGCCTGATGAAGCGTTCCCTCACCCTCGCCCTGACCCAGACAGGAACCAAGCATCCATGATAAATTTGATATTCGGCATCTGTATCCAACAGATCGGCCAAGGCGAAAGTCAACATTTGTTTTATCTTACTACCTTTCATGCTTTCATCTCTGCCTCCTGTTCCCAATTGGGTCACCCATCAAGCCCGGCTTCAGTAACACATCCTGAATCTCAAACGTGGCCAGCACCCTTGCTCATCCCACACTGAAATAAAGTCCAGATGGAGGGACATGTGTACACCTCCAACGCAGCATTATCCTAAATGGGGAAGCGCGTTTGAATAATATATGCTTCGGATTCATTTGGAGTCCACCCTTCAGCCTGACAACAGGGTGGTTTTCTAAGTGGTCAGGGGCAAGATCCGTGTTGCCCCAAGAAACCTCGGGGGATGCAGGGCACAGATGTTGCTGCCCTTCGGGCTGTGCTCCATCAGGAACTCAGGTGAGCACGGTTGCTTTCATGGCAGGACCCAAACCAGGGCCCGGTGGGGTGGGGGAGCATCTGCAAAGCATCTCTTCAGCCTGGCTGCAGGACAAGCAAGACGCCCCAGCTCTTTCAGTGGCGAGAAGGCTTAAAGGGCACTGGGGGAGCTGGGAGAGATGATGGAACACGTGCCCGAAACGGTGTGATTGTTGGGGTTCTCTCGGCCACCTCTCCATGGGGTGCAGTCCAAGGTGGAGCATGGCACCACTGCGGCGAGGTGGCATCCTTCACTCTCAACCATCAATCCATGGGGCGGGGGCTCTGGCTTCTATCCTCTTTTACGGTGAAGTACAGTCAGGGTCCAAGTCCAGGCTGAGAACTTGGGGGACGTCCACTTTTTGCCCTTTCACATGCTCCAAATCCAGATCGGGGGGCCAAACCAGTCATTCTGATGGCTCCTCTTTCGAATGGCCATGGACATTACTGGTGCAGGAAGCCACGGGACTGGGACCCCACCTGGGAACAAAGGGCAAGGCCCAGGCCCGGACCCTGACCCTCAGCCAGAAGGAAAGACATCCACCCGCGATGCCTTCCAAGTGTGTTGTGCCTTGGCTTTGGAAGGGCCTGGAAAAGGGCCACTGCCATCGCTGGCCCAGAGCACGGTGGGAGTGTTGTCCTGGAACCAGAGTGCTCTTTGTGGACACCTGGGCCAGCTGAGATGGATGCAGCCAAAGCAGGTCTCAAACAACTACCGCATTTTTTGCTCTATAAGACGCACTTTTCCCCCCCTCGTCCTCCTAAACGCACACTGAGATCAAGTGAGACGATCGCTTGATTTCCCAACCTATTTACACTGCCTCTGGAAGTGAGCAGCCCTTGGGACTCAGCCTGCAGGAAATTTCCTCTCCTTACCCTTTTTAAATGGGCAGTAGGCTGTCATACCTGCCCCCCACCACCTCTCTCCATCCTGCTACACATGGATAGCAGCAAAGAAACCCCAGCAGGCTAGGCTAGCAGCTGGGCACGTGCAGGCTCCAGGTGGCATGGCGCCCCATAGGTGAGGGAAGGCTGCACTCCCACAACTGCTGATGCACATGGGCACTTTTGCCGCACCGCTGGCAGGGGAAGGAAACAACGTTGGGTGTGGGCCAGGGGTGCCACCCGTCTCCTGCTGCAGCAAAGAGTTGTCCTGTGTGTAGGGCGTGAACACAGATTCTGTCAAAACCTCTGTGATGTGAGAAAGAATGACCCTGGCTTACCTTGCAGGGTTGCCTGTGAAGTGCTGTGAAAAACTGTTTTTGTTAATTAGCTAATTAATTAATTTCATTTCTAGAGTGCCCAACAGCTAAAGCTGTCAGGATGGTTCGCAGCAATTCACAAAAATTACAAACCACATTACATGGCATGGTATTACCACGAAACATATTTTAAAGTACAAACGCCAGAACAATTTGCACAGCCAAACTCAGGTTATTCAACAAGGTCAGTATTGGACCTGGTCAAGACAGCTGGCTCAGATGCCCCTTCGTATGGCATGAAGTGCCAGGGGCAGCCTTCAGCTGGCACCCAAAAGATGACATTCTTTGGGAGGGGTTGTCCTATAATGGGAGGGGAGCTTGCCCTGGTTGCAGGGATCTTGCCCTTTCAAGCCTCACTGGTAGACCCTCGAATTTGATTACAGTTTCCAGTAGCCAAAGGTGATGATTCCACCAGCCGGATTGTGTGCCTGCCTCTCTTTGTTATGGACGATACAAATCAACGTATAGGAGCACGGCCTGAAAGTCAGGAGGGCACCATCAAACAACCCACACTGGTTCTGGAGCAATTAAGGGCACAGCCCACCTCTGGGTATGTTCTCGCTGCAGTAGTCCACCTCCGACACATTTTTACACTGATGGTTTTGATTCGGAACTGCACGTTCACCTGGAGGAGGCGTATTTTGACCCCAGGTGGCCATTTTGCATCCTCTGCTGCAGCATCCAGCAAGAGAATTGCATCTAAAGGCACCTCCCTCATTGCAGAAGAGCTTGCGCTACCAGGAGAATGGCTTCCAATTGCAATGCTAAGTGAACCTGCTGCTCACAGCTCTGAAGGTGTCTGCAGAGCAGCACCAGTATATTTGCCTCCCATTTACAGCTAAAAGGTAAAGGTAAAGGTAAAGGTTTCCCCTTGACGTTATGTCCAGCCATGCCTGACTCTAGGGGGCGGTGCTCATCTCTGTTTCCAAGCTGAGGGAGCCAGCGTTTGTCCGCAGACAGTCTCCGTGGTTGTGTGGCCAGCATGACTAAACTCCAAAGTGCAGAGAACGCTGTTGCCTGCCCACCGAAGTGGTACCTTTTTCTCTACTTGTATTTGCATGCTTTTGAACTGCAAGGTCAGCAGGAGCTGGGACGGAGCAACGGGAACTCATCCCATTGTGCAGATTCGAACCGGCGACCTTTCAATCTACCAGCCCAGCAGTACAGTGGTTTAAACCACTGCGCCACCTGCAGTGCCCAGTTACAGCTCCTGGGATGTAAATTCAGTTAATTAGCCAGCCTGTCCCCGCACCATCAGGGGAAAGAACTGTGCTTAGAGAACAGGATTCACAGATCTAGAAACAATGAAGTCCTGTGCATGTTTATGCAGAAGTCCCACTGAGCGGGACGATCCTTGCTCTCACGGAAGTCTATGATGGCAGCCCAAAACAGCTTTCTAAATGAACGGGCTAACACCACTTCCCAGGTATGGCAAATTTTCCTCCATTAAAGGCCGGGACCAACTTTATCAGGAACAACCAGGAAGCAGAGTTTAGAAGTGGTGCCCTCCACTGAAAGCCATTTTATTTAACAGGGAAAAAGCTCCCATTCAGAGCAGAAGAGGCCTTGTTTTACAGCTCAGTCCAAGTACAAATATCAATGCAAGCTCGCATTTGGGTGTGAGGACTGCATGAATGGGAATGCTCCTCCATGAAAATGCATCGGGGCATAAGGAGAGTGAAAGATCCCTTCTAAATTATGGTGCTCAGTGTAGAATATTTGCAAGACGGAGTCAAACACTTTAAAAATCTTGCTGATTGCAGTAGGAAGGAGTTCACTCATAAATGGGGTGCCAGATCCAGTCCCTCCTGTCCATGGAAGTTATTATCGAGACTCTCCCACAACCCATTTGAAGACTTCCTACTTGTATATGGAGGTTGTTAAGGACACACAATAGGTATGTTCCGTGTGGGGTGGAAGGGGACTCAGAATCTTGCCTTCTGGCACTTCTCTGCCGCTCTACCCAATCTCTCTGCATTCCAGGAGTCCACACGCCCAGGGTGCAGAGTATATGGCAGCAACACATACCTCTTGAGTGTCTGAATCTATGGTGCCTTGAAGGCCAGGGGCAAGCCAGACAGGAAGACCACTGGGCACCTCCCAATATGGCATCTATCAACTTGCTTCTCTTATTCTCAAATACCATACCTGCTCCTGCACTATCTTCTTCCTTTTGATCGCACTGCAGTAACATCTTTTCCTGGCCCTTTCCTTTTTTTTAGAGCTGATGTTAAGTGGAAACCCTACTTTTGTTTTGCTATAAAGAGCTCCCCCTCCCCCCCAAAAAACCCCAACCTCCGATGGAAATGCTCAATGTACATGTTGTCCAAAGAGAACCCTTTTAATCGTGAAGCAGAACAACGGAGAAGACATCTTGCTTTATAGCTCTGTGACTCTGAAACGGCAGCCTTCCTTCCACCCCAAATGATGAACTTCCTCAAGCTCTGCTATCCAGATAATCCCCCCACCACAGATGCTGTCCTCCCCCCATGCGGACTCCCTCCTGGATATCCCAAAAGAAACAGATAGGCCGGTAAGTGAGAGGGGTCAAACATGAGCCCAGCTATTTATTACATGCGCTGCAACCAGATGGAAGTAACTCATCCATCAAAGAGCTCAGCGCCCTCAAAATTAGCTTCTTATAAAATGCCTTCCCTCTGATCCACATGGCTCAACTTCCTTCCCTTCCATGCACTTTTGGAAAATGAACCCTCTCTAACCCCATCTCTACGTTCCCCTTAAATCATCCCCCCACCCATCATAGCACAACTATATTTAAACTTTACTTTTATCAACACGCATCCTGTAGCTGTGGGGGGATACGAGAAGTGTACCAGGGCGCGGAAGGGCGTTTCTGACACTTGCTCTTTCATTCATCAGTCCCCTCATAGGCCCACTGGTGACAATGAAAAGATTTCACAATACCAGTGCAGCAGAAACTCATTCTCCTGCTCATCCATCATGCTCGGCAGAGCAGCGGTTCCACTGACCTAATCTGCCATGCCTCGGCGCTCGCTGGAGACTCCTTAAAGGCACCCTTCACTGCTGTGTGTTGCAAAGAAGCATCCGGCGCCATTAGACGACGTGTCCAAATGGTGCCAAGGTGAACGCAGTGGTCCCTCGGCACCACGACTGGGGTTCGACCACTCAGGTCACACCAGGACATCTGTTTTCTGAGTTAGCTTGAAGAGCACCTTCAACACACACACCCCAAATAATTTTTTAAACCTGTTTCAAGAGGTAAACAGAATTTTAGAGGTCCAAGAGCAACGTACCACCAATAATTTTTTGTTCCTGTCATCTTCAGGGTAATGGACATGATCTGTGATTTTACATTGTAACATATGCATTAGTCTCCTCTCTAAATAATGGGAAATTAAGAATAAACTGGGTTGGATATTTTGATGAAACAGGGACACTCATCACCTCTGCCTTCCTTCTCTGTAATTGGAATAGCAAAATTTTGGGGAGCAGCACACTTTTAAAAAATGTAGGGAAGAACGAGGAATTTGGCACTATGTTTATAAGATGGAAAATAAAAGCAGACAACTAGATGGATTCCGCCCCCCACCCCCGCTAACAGTAGCCATAAAGGAAGAATGGCCTCACAGAGTAGAGTTGTTTTGTGTTGACTTTAAAGGCAACACAATAAAATTGCATTTTGAGGAAAAATTGAATTTTATTGTTTTTATTGAGTAAATACACTGAAATAGTTATTAGTCCCCCCACTCCCCACTCTGCCTGAGCACATAGGAAGCCTCTACTAGGTCAGCCATGCATTCACTTCCACAATGTTTCTTCAGACACAACCATTCTAGTCCTCATGAAGGTCAAACCGGAATGGTTATGTTATGTTTGTTTTCCTGTCCTTCCAACTAGGAACTTGGCTAGCGCTTGAGTGCCATTTGATAGAAGGAGGCAATTTCTGTTGCACATCTTGTGTCCCACACCTGCAGATGAGAAACTGCTGGGCAGGGGAAGAATTACCATGAGCATGAACAATGACAGCGAACTGGCACTGGGGTGGATATAAGCACAAATGGGCAAAGGCAACTGTGAGCTCATGGAAGATGCACCAGGAGAAGCACATTCATCACGATAACATGCCCAAGTGGTTGCTCTTTTAGCCACATTTTGGGAAGTTTCAATTAACCTGTTGGTGGTAATGCCAGAGATGCTCCCAAAACACATGGACATAAATATGTGAAACTAGACAGACACCTGATTGAAGAACAGGTGGTCTCACCAGTCATGCGCCCGTTTATGATTGGAAAATGGTGGCCTCATCACTCACTGGAGTTGCCACATTTGGTCAGGACACTTGCACAGAAGCACAGATAGTGAAAACTGTTTTCCTGATTCTCTTTGTTCTCTTGCTGCTTCACTCCTGGACCTCCAGACCCAAAAGCTCTGGGTAGCTCCTGACCTCTTTTGAGGCTTAGACCTTAGGACTGGCAAATAATCTAGAATCTTTTATGAGTTTAGGACTGTCTCATTTCTGAACATATTCCTTTCAGGTCCTTAGTTTAGATTTCTTTTTCCTTTTCACTCTCGCTTCCACTTTTAACTAAGTTTAATTCTTCACATTTCTAGAGGAACTTAGTAATGTTTTGCCCTTTTTTTGAGTAATGTTCAGGAGGAAGTAAAAAGAAGATATTGATTTTAGCATATGTTACATTCACTTTGCAATGCAAATAAAATCCAGGAGGGTGTGGAAGAAGAGTTAAAGCACCAATGTTTGAAACCCAGTTTGTTATTTGCCTTGCTATCCTAGTGATGTTTCTTTGCCAATTACACCTTTCCATTAATCTTTGATTTCTGTTACATTCCATTTCAGTGCCCATAAGGGAATCACAGAGAAAGCTTCTAATGTTCCTATAACTACCATGCTATCTTTTCTTAATTTTCTTAAATGAACTACTTAATAGATTTCAGTTTACATTTGAGTCTGTGATGATATTTGCCTCTTTGGACTTGCCCGTTGGAGTGTTATGATCTCAATTAGTGTAAGTTCTAAAGTTCAGCAGGACAAATTGATACTGTCCAAACAATGAGGAGGAGGAGGAGGAGGAGGAGGCGGCTGGTAAACATGATCCTTTGGTGCACTGGTATAATATCTGAACAAGTCATGACACCAAGAATGAAGACATGGAATTTCTGTGCAGGAGAAGAGCAACATGATTGCCTCTTGGACAGGGAGTCTTTTTCCAGTATGTCTGAAATTTGACAGGCTGGATCGACTGGAGGAGAAGCACAATCTCTGAATGCTACCTGCATTTAGGTGGAAAACACCAAAGGTTAAGGCAATGGAAGACTGGCTAGCCACCTCCTGGAAATATGCGGCAAACACATTGGACTAGGAGTAATGAGAATTAATGCTCTAATTCCAAAGGCGAGGTATCTTTAACAAGTGAGTAACGGAATGTGTGAAAGTTATATCAATGAAAGCCAACGGAGTAAGGAAATGGGGTGGGAACTCCCCTTAAACTCTGCGCCTCTTCAACAGCAGCTGGCCACTCAGTGCAGAACCTATTTCGAAACCAAAAAACCAGCCCCTAGGAAACCAGAGGCCAGGGAGAGGGATCCTAGTCTGGTCTTCTAGTTGAGATGCTAGTTGTCTATGTGTGGGGATTTTTAAATAAAGGAACACTCAATCCTATTCTTTCCAAAATGAAATGGGATGAAGGTGGGATCAACACGTGGCCAGAGACTGACTGAGGGTCTATTGTTGGAGGGCATTTAGGCCAAACAGATCTTTGCTAGAAGGCATTATTGCTACTGCTATTACATTTATATGCAGTAGCAATAATTATAATTATATAATTATAATTATATCCAAGGTGGCTTGCAAGATTCTCCTCCTCATTTTACCCTCACAACAGCCCTTTGAGGTAGACGAGGCTGAGAGTTTGTGACCGGCCCCAAATGCCCTAGTAAAATCCATGGCTGCGTGGGGATTAGATCCGTTTGCCCGGCCCCCAATCTAAAAGTCTAACCACCACATCAGGTAGTTCCCTCAGGATTTCTCTCCATGTCTGGAACCTGACGTCGTTATTCTAGGCACTGACTGGGAAGAGGCTACTCAAAAGATCAAGAAACACCGCCGCACTGGCAGTTTGAAGCAACACTTCCATTCAGACAGCACATTCTAGGAAAAAAGCTTCAATCCAGCAAAGGTCAATCTCTTGCGATCCCACCTGAGTTGCAAGTGACAAAGTTGGATCCAGAAGAACCCCACGGCTATGAACCTGCTCCATCAAGGGGAGGGCAATCCCATCCAGGACAGGTTGAACACCCTCCACCCTGGGCAGAGGAACCATCCACCAGCAGAATCTCAATTTTCTCTGGATAGAGCTTTGGTTCATCTGCCCTCGTCTGGTCCCTTGCCACAGTCAGGCCCCAGTTCAACACACCCACAATTTCAACTAAGGATGAAGATAAGAAACAGAGCCGCATCTCATCAGCATGATAACACACTCCAGAGCACCAGACGACCTCATCAGTGGCTTCACATAGAGGATGGACAGCATGAGGGACAAGGGGAACCCTGAGGAGCCCCAAGCAGTAACATCTGAACGAGGCAAAGTCTGTGCCATCTAAGTCTGTTGTCCATTTCTGCTTGCTGTGGCCAGTGCTGCCCAGAGGATGTGTTTTCCAAGATGACATGAGAACAGGTAGTTCATTGCAAAGTGCAGCAGCAGAGACAGACCGTGGTACAGATGGAAGACCACGAGGGCCTCTCCGGGCCTCTCCTGTCAAGAGTGCAGGAGCAAAGGGTAGGCTGCGCAAATTCCTACGCCTCCTGTTCCTCTGGCAGCAGACTCCCTGGGCCCTTGCTCTTAACAACATCTGTATGAGTAAGTGCTAGTGGAAGGGGTCCACCCACCTTCCATTTGGAGTGATGGACAGCTTAATCTGTCTTCTGCAGCTGGCCCATTCCCTCCACCCCTAAACTGCCTAACTGTCCACTGAAGATTGCTGCACGAATGCCAGCACTGTTTTAACATAACTCGGGTTTTTTAAGGGAGGCGTATCACACAAAAACAGCCAGGAAGATGTGAATACCAGCACAGATAAGTGAATTTTTATCAAAAATTTCTGACCAGTGTTAGACGTGAGTTTCCTGGAATGTTGAGGCTCCCAAAGGCAGCACCCACTTTGGGGTCATTTAAGGCCACTGTGCTTCTTCCGCCACCATATTTAGACAAGTTTCTTCCTGGATTTTGGAAACTCAAAGATCCTGGTCTCTCTTTATAAAGGGAAACGAGAGTGTAAAGGCCCTTCACTAATATTTTATTTCCAATTTTTGCAGAGTGTGCTGCACTCACATAACTTGCCTCATTGGTTTCATTTGTGCTTCACACACACACACACACACCTGCATGCACTGAAAAAGAATGTCCTGCCCCAAAGTTGTCCCAATATTATTTTTTTGTGTAGCCAGTCATGAATGTATGTGCGCATCAATAGCCGTGCGGGGTGGGGGTAAAAGTGTTGGACTGGGGACCTGGGAAATCCATGACACCCACTGGGTGTGTCTGAGCCCTCACTCTCAGCCTACCCTACCTTGCAGGGTTGTTGTGAGGATAAAGATGGAGCCGTGCCTTAGGTTCCTCACAAGAGCAAAGAGGGCAAAATATAAATATGATGTAATACAAAGGACAAGGAAGAGGAACAAGATGCCGAAGCAACTGTGTGCACCACTTCACAGAAGGCAGTCCTCCAATGGACCCATCAAGACAGGGCATGACCATCGTAGTTCCATGCTCTACTAAGGAACTACCCAATCAAAAAAACCAAAAAGCGATTAATCCGGCAGGACTTGTTCTTGACAAATCCAGACAAGCTTCCAATAATCACTGCATTTACGCTGAGGTGCTTACAGATCAAACACTTTATACTCTGCTCTAGAATCTTTCAAGTATTAATGTCAGACTCGCTCGTCTTTAATTCCCTAGATCATCCTTTTTTGAAGATATGGACAACATTTGCCCTCCTGAAATCCTCTAGTACTTCGCCTATCAAAAATTTTTCTTGCTTCTGGGGCAGCAATATTGAGAAACTTACATTTTACTCCTGGAAGTGACAGCTGCCGTTACCTCCCCACCCAGCATCTTGCATAAAAATACATGAGGACAAGCAAGGACTTCTGGGGAAGTAATGTGTGCATCCGTCTTCATCTAGTCTTTGTCAGTTTTGCACGTATTCGGTCAAAAGTCCAGTTTAGCCCATTTATTTTTATTTATTTATTTAAATATTTATATGCCGCCCATTTCCACATCATTATGCAATTTTTAAAAATCACATGAAAATTCTCATTTATTCTCATAGATCACCCTTCCGAACATTTTCCTTCTGCATGTTTATTTCCCTAATCTAGTTTTGAATGCAACTGTCTCTAATATAAACATTTTTGCACGTAAGCTTTGCGACTAGAACTGCCTCACAAAGTCTGGAGAAGTCCGTGGAATTTGAAGGATAACTGTGTTATGATTTTCTAAGCCATGTCAAAAATGCAAATCTGACCAGCTCACTTAAACGTGTGGACACCAGAGCTTCTCCAGCAGCCCAACTGCTGAGAAACATTGCAGCATGTATTTTGTAAAGTGCACTAGTAACTTTGTGTGAGAGGCACTGTGAGCGCTGGAAGCAACGGACAGTGCCACCCTACCTCCAACCCCAACCCCAACCCTATCCTGGCCGAGAATTATCTGTACAGCTTTGCATGCTCCCCTTGCACAAGCAAGGACAGGTAAAAAGCGGTACCACTTTGATAACCAGCACCGAAACATGGGCTGAAAGTTTTTATTTCAGCCCAAAAAATTGGTCCCATTAAAGTAATCGCTTTGACTTGCTTTATTTTTCTTCTTCCCTTCAAGGAAACAGCTTCAGATGGTGGATATTAATCTTTGATCCCTGGAGGTATCTTCTGAAAAGTGTTTAATCAGTAATGACCAAAGTTGTGTCACCTTAAGATGGCTACATTTAAAAATAAATAGAGCTCTGTCCCAGGCATCAAGATTCATTATCTCCATCCTGAAAAATTAAGGCAGAAAGTCGAGGTGATACAGTGACTAGATTTCAATTCACGTCCAATCCTGCCTGGCCCCCAGTCATGAGGCAATCGCGTGCTCTGCAGCAAGTCACTTCCCTACCATGTTTCACCCAGATCTACCTTACAAGGTTGTTGTGAAAATAAAATACAGAAATCCGATAAATAAAAAGAACATGGTTGCTCGTCTAATTGAATAATTACTTCCGCTTGCTGTCGGAGATACTTTTTCTGTCTCAGCAAGCATTTTATAAGGTAGGGTAGGGAAGAGCAAACAAAAATAAATTTGTCATTTACTTCCTCTCTCAAGGTACACCCCCAAAGTGGTACTCAGTGGGGGAGCAATCCATGAACAATGGCCTTGTTCTCTCAGCATTTTTCTAAAATCTTTATTGAGTAAAAAGGAACGTAGTCGCTGAAATGGAAGCTCAGATAAGTGGATGGATCACAAAAAGCCACTACAACAAAGACTCATGTGCTAGCTTGTAATTTGGACATCATAAATCATAATTAAAATGTAAAGTCCCGAATATAATGAATCCATGGCTAATTTAGCATGCTTATATTTAACATGCAGGTTTTTATCACTGTCTTCTAGTGTTATTAAAGCATGCACACCGGCAATTTGACTTGAAAGCAAAAAGCTGCCACTGTTGCTCTGCTCAGCTTTCTCAGCCCACCGGAAGATGTCAAATCCCATCTCAATGAATTTTACTGGAAATAGTTTGGTGCTAGGTTGAACAACTATTTCTAAACAGTCACACTGTTATAGTATTGGCAACTTCCGATTTTAGTCTCCTGTTCTTCATTGCATTGACTTCACCATCTCCTCCTAAATGACCACTCTCTTCAACAGAACTCAGGGTGGCTCCTTTTGAAGGGGTGTGAGCATGTGTAGAAATCCTTAATGTTGTACTAGCAGAAACTGTTGCTCTTTCTTTAGTAGCTGCATGAGGGGAGTGAATTCAGGAAGGGGCTGAAGAGGAAGGAATAAATCTTTTCTCTTCATGCATGTTGATCCCAATTCAGATTGGAGCCTGTGCACTTAGAATTTTTAGTTAAAGAATCAAGGGGAGGAGCTGCATGCAGCAGAATCGACATAACATGTAGGTGAAGTCTCTGGATTCCTGCCGCATATACAAAATTAGCTGCCTCAGCCAGAAACCCAAGACCTCATCAGGCCTCTGCAGCCACGGCAGAGTTGACTTCTGTGTCTCTCCCCTTCCCCTGCCACAACAAACCATTCTTGCAATTTCCCTCCGAAAAAGGATATCCAAGCTGAGCAGCTCTGCACCTCAGGGCTTTTCAGTTCCCTGCCCGAATGCACAACCAGGGAGAGAAGCACCAACAGGTGTGGACCGATGGAAGGAACGGAACCTTTCTGGAAAAATTATCCAGTTGCCTGCCCAGGATAAATTCGTCCAGGCTCAGATAAAAATCCAGTATTTGCAGAAATGAGAGCATATGCATGGCAGAGCTGAGGAGATGAGGTGATGTCCAGCCTTCAACAAACCCGGTCACCAGCAGGCCTGGAGCCAGAAGCAGGAATGCTCGGAAAAAAAGGCTGCCATGCTGTATCATCCGTAGGCTGCCAGGAAGGATGTAGTCAGATTTGAGAGGAGAGACTGTGCTAAATGGGCAGGTTTCTTTGCTTCCTTCTCCCTCTCTTTCCCTGGTGCTCCATTGTTTGGTGGCCCACTGGCACCTCTCTCTCTCTCTCTCTCTCTCTCAGACATTGTTTAATGTTGTGTTCCATGTTGTGTTTGCACACCTCTCCCTTTCCCTGTTTCCCTTCTCCTGGCAGCTTCCCAGGCTGTGCCCTCCATTCCGAGAAAAGATTCCTTCCAAGCACCTCCCTGTCAACAAGCTTCTGTGCAAATCTAGTGCATGGAGAGAAGCAGAAAGTTTCCTTGGTCAATTGATGGAGTAATGGGATGGAAGAGAGAAAAGACAGTTTCTGGTCTCTTCTTTTTCCATTCTCCAGACCAACTTGCAACTGCCTTCTCTCACACTTCCTCATTCAACACAAGAAAGGAAAGGGGGAGAGCCTGAGTTGGGAAGAGGAATGGCTTGCAGGAGGGAAGGAAAAAGCATCCATGGTGGATTTATCTGAGAGATAAGGAGTGACCACATCCCCTAGCCTTTTGGACTGTGGTTTTGAGAAGAGATGTTTGCTGTGGGCACAGATGTGGGAGCCTTCGTACGTTTCTGAAGAAGACCTGCAGTAGACTGGGACTGATGGATAAAATGCTATCTATGCTAGTAACCCTTCCCCTTAATTTTGTAGGACCATCCATCACTCGCTGGATGGAAAAGGAAAAACAACCCACATGCTTAGCAGCATGGTTTTGATGACTGAGCCTGGATATAATTTGTGGACCTCTGTGATTGTCATTGTTACTCCACTGAGATTTGAATCAGGTTTGGTTCAAAGTACATTTTGCCATGAAGCTCACTGGACAGAGCCGAAATCTTAGCCTAGCCTATCCCATGAGATCATTGTGGTGATAAAACACAGAAAAACCCAACTATGCCACCCGTAGCTCTATGAAAATGTAATGAATGAAAATATACTGTGCGACTGCATACAACATGAGTACAGCCTTTGGAACCTGTGCTATCCTGAATTCTCAGATGGGTTCTTAAGTGCATTATGTCTGTCATCAAATCAGGCACAAGTGACCAACTGAACAGCTTGCAGATGGACTCCGAGCTGCTGTGGGCTTTCTTTTACATTCCAGTTAGTTAGTTAGTTAGTTAAAATGTTTATTTACTCCCACATTCCCATAGGCTCCCTGCAGTTTGCAAGAAAGAACTAATCTGGGAAGACCTGTCAGAAGAGATACATCTTTAACTCCTCCTTGAAGGTGGCAGTCCGGGATATCAGACACATCTCTCCCGGCAGACCGTTCCACAGCTTAGGGGCAGCCAGTGGGCAAGTCCTCTGGGGAGCTGGCATTCATCTTAAAGAAGGAGACGTCCGAGTGATCCCCAGAGGACCCTAGCGGGTGAGGGGGGAGGTGTGGCAAGGGCGCTCCTGCAGGCAGTTTGGGCCCAAGCCCTGGAGGATTTACAGGTAATTTCCAGCACCATGTACTGAAAGCGTATTGGCAGCCAGTGCAAAGACTTCAGAATAGGCGACCTGTGGGCTCTCCATGATGTCCCAGACCAGCCTGGCTGCCCTATGTTGTCCTCGTTGCAGTTTCCAGAGTAGGCACAAGGGTAGCCCCACAGGGAGCGCATTGCAGAAAGTGAGACTAGAGGTTACCAGTGCATGGACTATTGCTTTCAGGTCCCTCTCCTCCAGGAAAGAATCCATTTGGAGAATCAGTGGAAGCTGATAGCAGACACTCTTGACCACGGCTTCCATTTGAGCTGAAATCAGAAGGCCAGGTCAAACAGCAGCCCCAAACTATGAGCATGGTCTTTCAGGAGGAGTTGTGACCCCATCTAGAACTGGTTGACACACCTCTAATTTGAGCCCTTAAGAGCAAGTATCTCCATTTTGCCTGGATTCAACTTCAGTTTGGTTTTTTCTCCCCCATCCAGTCCATTACCAGTTTCAGACAATCATTCAGAGAGGAGATGCTGTCTCCAGAAGAAGCAGTGGATGATGGTTAGAAGAAGAAGAACTGGGTGTCATCAGCACACTGATAACATCCAGCTCCACTCCTCCAGAGGATCCCTCCCAGCAGCTTCATGGAGGATAGATGCTAAACAGCACTGGAGACAAAATGGGACTTCACAAGTCATTCTTAGAGGAGCTGCATTGAACTGATAGGACCAAGGTGTCTCTGCATAGCATGCATTCCACTTACTCATCATATCAATATCCCCATATTTAAAAATAAACTAAGTTCTAAAGCTTTCAGGAAAAGTGTTACATGTACTAAAAATGGATGGGTGGCACACTGAAACTTAAATTTTAGTGTGAGCTAACCCACTGTCATCCATTGAGGAATGTTTATCAGGCACGTAACATAGAGACACTTCATTTTTAATTCAATCTTTAAAAAAAAGTATCAGGAGAAAACCATTTCAGAATTTTTCTTGAACACTTATCTCAAAAATGGGCCATTTGATTCATGAACATCTCTAATGTATATCATCAGTGACTGAAGGAGTTTTTTATATGATTTTTGACAATTTAACAAGTCCTCCTGACAAATTAAATGGTTGTGTTGACAACTTAACTGTACTGCCAATCAATATTTTCAATTACTTTCATTGTCATTCAGAAAAAATACAACACGAGGTCACACAGTGGTAAATCCAAGTAAGGAAAATAAAATGATGCACAATCAGTTGCGGGAGAAGAGAACTTAAAAACTTTGAAGTACAACATACAGTTTAAAGGTTCTTTGTTTTCTTTCTTTTTTTTTTGGGTGGGGGGAGGTTCTGCCAAAGCCAAAGCATTTTTTAATGTAGACCTGACCAACATCACTCACTCACTCACTCACTCCACAATATGGTTTCCTTCCTTCCTATAAGCAATTTAAAAGTCATTAAACTTGAGCTGTTGCCACAAAGGATTTCATTAAAAACAACTTCTTTATTGCATCGCTTCCCGCTATAAAGCTTCATATTCCTAGCTTTTCTGCAAGGGTGGGATACACACATTATGCCTACAGCCCTTCTTTAAGAGCCAATGGGTCACTTTGCGAAATCTGAGTCAAACAACGCAAGGTCAAAGGTTAGTTGACTTGTGCTTCTCCAACAGGGCAGCACCAAATCAATAACATTTCTAATGCTTCATTGTCACATGGACACTGCATTCTAAAAATAAATGATAATACTTAAATAGAAAGCCACCCTTCACTTCTGGAAGCTTTCCCCAAGGAAGGAAGGAAGGAAGGAAGGAAGGAAGGAAGGAAGGAAGGAAGGAAGGAAGGAAGGACGGACGGACGGAATAAATATGATTTAAGGTGGAGCATGAACCAAAACACTGGTGACTGGAACAAATTACGGAGAATTGGAGGGGAAAACAGAATTTGTAAACTATTATTTATCCAATGAGAAGTGAACAGGGACATAATATTTCATTTGAGGTCAACCAACAAGTTGTAAGAAACAGTCCAATACCAAATAATGTTAACAGTACATTCAATCTAGCCAAAATTACGCGCTTAAAGTCCTATTTATTTTTGAGGGAAAAACTAAAACACATCTGTATCTCTTCCATAAAACAATGAGATGCAGAACTGTTTACATGGGCAGATGTACCATTATTTCATTAGATTTCACCTGTTTACTCCAATATATACATTTTATACAAACAAGGTTACGCAGCATCTTCGATCCTGCTCACCCAATCTCTCGGGGCAGTTGACGTAACTTTTCCTCTCCTGTCGTTTAGCTGTATAGCAACGTCATGAATTATGTCACTCAGTAGACACTCAATAGAGCACATGCATTTATTAAACTATTTGCAAGCAGAGCTGGCACCAAAATATTGTGGGAAAAGCAGTGCTCTTCGTTACGACTCTAGCTGGCTCGGAGAAGGACTTTTGTAGCCCTGTTCAGGCCAGGTGGAGCGGACGAGGAGCTACCTCTCCTGGCTACCAGCCTTGCCCAGCTTTCCTCTACAGTGCTAGAAAGAGTCTAGCCTGACACCTGAGGAGGTTACTGAAACTTCATTTCATTTATTACCTTTCTTTGCTGCCCGATAACCAAAGCTCTCTGGGCAGTTTACACAGATTAAAAACCTTAAAAATACAGCACTGCACATAATTTAAAACCATTCGCGTACGAACCTATAAACAGACAGCACACTTACGACCATATACTTAACAAATTGAGCAATCAATGGTAAGAATCCCCCGTCTGGAATTAAAAACCTTATTGTACGCTGCCAAAGGGAAGTGAGTACAGAGGACTTAGCACCAGAAAAAAGCGATATTGGCACCACATGGGCTCTCCCGGCAGTTCATTCCATGAACAGGGCACCACTATTGAAAAGGCCCTGTTCTCTTGTTGCCACCTTCCACGATGGGGGAGGAGAGGGCTCCTGTGGAGGGATTAGAGTCGAGCATTGCAATCAGGGTGGGTCCATGCCAGCAGAGGTGCCCAGTCAGGGATGGTGGTCCCAGGCTAGGCACCAGCACCAGCACATGGAATTGGGCTCAGAAAGAAACAGACGGCAGTGCAGGCAGGCCAGCATCAGTTTTACGTGTCCAAGCCCCCCGGCGCCCGTGAACAACCTGGCTCCTGCATTGTGGCGAGGTCAGCAGGAGGTCGCAGAGGCCAACAGTCAGGCACACCTACTTTGGCCCTGCACGTTCTGCATGTCCTGCACGTTCAACATTATCATGATAATAGGTGACCATTGATAACACGGTCAGAATGGGCTGGCTAGACAAACATGCAGTCCGTCACGTAGATCAGTGACCCAAGACAATACCTGTTTTTCCTGTTTGTAAGTAACCTGATTGTGACCCCTCCTCATTACCCTGAATGTATAAAATAAAGGCACAGCCTTAAACGGGCGGATTTTGCAGAACCACATCCCTGTGTCGTGTAAGTCTGTCCAACCTTCACTGCATTTTGCCCAAGGTGCAGTTTCCGGAACATCTTCGAAGACAGCCGTGGAGAAAGAGCACTGACAGTCACCGGTGGTAAATGTGTTGGAAGTTACCAGAGCCAGGCTGTCCTTACCCAGTTTTGCTATAGCTGCCTCCCCACAAGCAAAGCTGGTAGAAGACATTCAGTGACACTGAGGCCACCTGAACCTCGGGTGACAAAGCTGACTCCAGCAGAGCCCCAAGCTGTGGATTGGTTTCTTCACAGGAGCCCCTCTGGGCCGAGCATCTTCCATCCCATCAGAAGAACTTCCCACCCACAGCATCTCATGCTCAACTGGACTGAGCTTCAGCGTGTAATTCCTCAGCCAGTCCATTGCTACAGTCAGGCAGCCCGCTCACACATGCGCGTTAGCTTGCACTAGCTGCAGTCCTTGGCTTGTCTTGGAGGGTGGCCCTCGTGCAGCTGGTTGCAGCAATCTAAGCAGAGTGTTGCCAGCTTATGGTTAACCACAGCCTAGCTATTTTTGTCCGGCAATGGTCATAGCTGAAGCATCACCAAGAACAGGAAAAATGTTTACTGTCATGTTTACTGAAAATGTTAATACAACACCAAAAGTCATTCTGAAAGGGAAAAAGAGAAGGGGAAATAAAGCACCCCTGATTTAGTTGTTAAACATTGAAGAAGGTTAAGAAAAAAGATCCACACTGGATCAAAGCACAGATCCATCTACTTTGTCCTGACTTCAAACAAGCAATAGTCCATCTGGGGCCATCTGGAGTTAGGCTAATTACAGCAAAGTTCAAACGCCAGGGAGGCTCTCTCTGTCAACTCTGATGGGCCCATGGCCAATTAATGGTCCCCTCCACAGAGATCAGTCAGCGGCCATTTCATTACCTGATGATGGAGCTCTGAGGGCCGCTGCTTCCAAGGTGAAATGGACTCCACCAGGGCTGCCACCACGGTATGCTTTTCCTCCACACCCCCACAGATTTCTACCTTTCCTCCCTTTTTAGTGCTGCTGCATTAATGCAGGTAACATGGGCAGCCCCACCACTCCCAGGACCACCGGCCCCCTCAGTGCTGTGGAAGGAATCCTTCCCCAGAGCAGGTTGTGGCAAGCGAATTATCCTGGGAAGCATCCCTGCTGCCATCGCTTTGCTCCAACCACGTCAGGGACTATTTAACATGCACGTTGGTTTGAAGTTCAAGTTCAACGATAAACGGAACTTGCTGGCCTTGTGGCAAAGCGGCTGTGCTGCCCGGACCGTCTGCATCCACTTTGCTGTTCAAATATCATGTTTCAATGGTGCATATTCATTTCCATCTGTTCTAACACAAGTGGAAGCTTTATTCGACGGATGCTGTTCAGGGAGGCAGGATCTTGCCATGGGATAAGTGGGCTGCACCAAGCCATCACCCCCCACCCCAAATCCTGCCTCAGAGCCCCCCAGACAGGAAAAACAAAGTTGCCCACCAGGTCTCCTGCTAGTCAGTGCACAGGTGAACGCGTGGTGAGACGAGTCGAGGTCATGCCTGCTGGACCAGTCCTCAACATCCCTTCATGAGAACTGCACACAAACACACCCAGGGAGCTTGCAAATGGAAATGCTGGGCAGCATTGGAAGGTCACAGGGCACTGGAGCTGGGAATAGGACACCCAACCCCTTCCCCTCCCAGCCAGCATGGAAAGAACCAAGCCAGCTGCCCTTCAATGTTCTCAGAAAGGAGGCGGCGAAGGGCGGGAAGGGCAGGGCAGGGAAAACCAGAGACCGGAGTAGCCAGGGTACAAGCAAGGCAAGCTTCCTTCTTTCCCTCCCTCTCTGAAAGGGGACAAAGGGCAGAAAAGTCCACGTGATGAAAATGCAGGGGGTGGGGAAGGGAAGATTGGCTGCCCTGTCCCCTCTTGCATAGGATGATGGGAAGCATCAGCATTCAGATCACAATCATTGCAACAAGACTGTGCTCTTGTTGTAGAAGCAGCCTGCCTCATTCACAGATTCTTACAGGGGGGCAGCTATTGTTGCCTGCAATCTGTAACTTCCCTGCATTTTCCCATCACGTTCTCCATCATTTCTCTTACCAGATGGCATCCATTAAGGAGGAAGAGACAGAAGTGATGTGCAATCCCCGTTGACTTGTCATGCTAGGAGCCCTTCTTCTAGAACCACCGACAGTCTCCCTACGTGCAATCAATATCCCGCAACAATGAGCCGTATGGATGGATCCACAGGCCTGCTACGCGACCCACAATGCTGCGGGCCCCTGTGTAAGAAAAAGTGGCACGCCGAGAGAGAAATGTGTGTACAGGGTGTCCATCTGCGTAGGGACACCATGCCTGGCATAAAAGGAGCAATTCATATTATTTCTGACCACCTGAATGGAAAGCTTTTGTGATTACTGCAAGAAAGCACTGCGACAGTTACTTCTTCCTATTTATAAATTCCTACCTCAGCTGACGAAGGTTAACGATAAAAGACTTCCTCTTGCTTGGCTTAACCATAATGAAAGCAGACTTAATAGAACATCACGACATAAAGCGATGACACAAATATCAAATCTTCCTAATAATAAGACTCGTCCTAGTTACCTGGATCAATAAGCTCCTGTGCTAACGAAAAAGCCCCAGACACTTCAGCACAAAGTAAAATAAAATTTGTCTTATGAAAGGCCTGCTTCCAGAAGTTAATTTGAAGAGACTGACTTCTTGAAGCGCATACCACAGCTTGTGTTGCTACAAAACCAATGGATTCTGCACAGTTCTGTTAACCATCAGCAATTATCTTCCTGTCAGAGCTAAAGGTAACAAATTTCCCCATATCCAGCAAGGCTATATCATCAACCGGACACCGGCATCATTTGACGGAAGCTAAATCACCACACCAGCCAACAGCTCTGACAGACAAATGTGCTTCCTCGGAAAATCTAGGCCTATCACTCGGGCGGCGGGATGCGGGTGGGGGAGTCAGGGTTAGCTCAGCTTTCTGAGAAGAGATTAAATGTTGCAGATTCGGTAAGTACAGTACAGAGGGAAATCCTAAATATGAGAATTATTAATGGACTTTAGAGTGGTGTTTTTAATCTGTTGCCAGCATACGCTCATCTATTTTACCTTGAACTGCCTTGTTTCCTGACGGACAGAAAAGGCAGGAACTGTCTATTATCCCGGTCTTAATCAGAGCCAGCAGCGGAAGAACAATGTAACACAAGCTATCGTATGGATAGCATTTTCGCACTTGCCGTTCTTTTATAATGAAGATTGCGTAATAAAAGATACGGCTAATCTGTCCTGTCCGACTCCCCGACAATAGCATCCAGTTAACAGTATGCTACTTAATGGGGATATCAGTTTCTAACCTGTTCAAAAAACAAATAAAGCATTATCCAATAGGAATGGTAACTTGGCTGGAATTTCCTTTTAATCCATGGTGAAAAAGTACATCTCCCTTCCCAGAGAGAGAGAGAGAGAGAGAGAGAGAGAAACAGATGATGGATCAACCCAGTGACAATAAACCTGCTAACCACATACTGCCATTTTTGATACAGGAGATGTTCAAGATAGACTGCATGGAAATCTTTCCAAACTGCATGCGAATATTTGCAAAGTGCAATTTTTTGCTCAAATAGAAACCAATACAAATAGTTCATTATTGCCCTTCCATGAAGCAGTGCGATTTTTGGCCTTGATATCAAATTAATCCCAGGCACCCTTCTATGTAGGTGGCAAATATTGTCAGAAAGATTGGATAGTTACTGAGATGGATAGAGAGATTGCATTGCCTCGCTACTGGAGGTCACCGGTTCAGATATGGACCAAGTTAAATAGGCAGCTGAAGTTGTCCCTGGTTGACAACTGATCAGTGATTGCTGTAAAATGATACACTCCTGGACGAGGGGCTCGTTTAACATCTCTTTTTTATAGGGAGATGAGTGAGGACCCAGACAGGACTGGGACAGGGTCCCTGTATGGAAGGCTAGACTCCACTGCACCGGTTTTGCTCCACAAGTATGACGTAAACCCAGCATAGCAGACATATCATTTGTAAGCAGACCTTTGTAAGCCGCCCCGAGGCTTTATTGCGATGGGGCGGCATAGAAATGTTTTAATTAATTAATTAATATCAATGATGCTCCAAGTGCAGTGCCAAACTCATGTTCGGGCTTGCATCCCCTATTCCATGGTTGGATTGCACAGGGAGGGTGGTCACTGGACCACACAGATTTCCACGGCAGCCACTCTTCCTAAGCAGCTCTCTTTATTACATGAAAGGCAGTGCACCGCATGTGCTAGGCCCCACGTACCGAATGACGGGCTCTTTGGGAGAGGCTCCCTGACGGCTGGACTCACAGCATACAAAGCCTGGTGCTTCCCCCGGACCTCTGATTCTCTCTTCATTAGCACGTCCATTTGAGCCCGTGGCAGCTTTGCTTTTAGCTGCCCGGTGCCACCACAGTCAAAGCAAAATGGTTCCCATGATCGGGTGCCACCAACCTGGCTCAGGCGGCAACATGTGCCAGCAACCGAGGCAATATTCGCACCGGCACTTGGTTCCTGGGGGTTGGGGAAGCCCACAGCTGCTATGGGTTCAAACAATTTTGTGCATGAACCTTACTCCTAACAAAATTCTGACTTCTGTCACATTTCAGCCACCCTTCTGAATACGGATGTGGCAGCCAGGGAGGGACACTGTGACTTGCCATGTCACATGAATCTGGGTGTCGTGGGTTATTTAAGGCTGAACAAGCCTGGATCAAGCCAGGTGGCTTGGCCACTCATTTAGTCTTATTTATATATATAAACATTTATATATATATATATGTATATATGTGTGTGTGTGTGTGTGTATATATTTATAACGTTGGAAGCCATCCCGAGGCTTATTCGAATGGGATGGCATACAAAAATTCCAAATAAAAATAAAAATAAAATAAAAATAAATTTATTTAAATCAAGGAACTACTTAGGAAGAAATTAATACTGTTCTAGTATCCCTTGTGGATGTATAGCCAACCTGCTTGCAAACTAGGCATCACCATATCTTGAAAGTCAGTCCCAAGTTCTTCCAACCTTTGGTGGTACTACTCCAGATATACTCAGCAAGCAACTTTGAAAAAAAAATGTTAATTTCACTATGGGAAATTCAATCAGTAGAATTTGCACAACAATATTTGTTGCTAGTCGCAAAGTCGTGTCCGACCCATCCTGACCCAATGGACAACATTCCTCCACGCCTTCCTGTCCTCCACCATCCCCCAGAGTCCACCTAAGCTCATGCCGACTGAGTCAGTGACTCCATCTATCCACCTCATTCTCTGCCATCCCCTTCTTTTGCCTCAATTGTTCCCAGCATCAGGGACTTTTCCAATGAGTCCTTCCTTCTCATTAGGTGGCCAAAGTATTTGAGTTCCATCTTCAGGATCTGGCCTTCTAAAGAGCAGTCAGGGTTGATCTGCTCTAGGACTGAGTGGTTTGATCGCCTTGCGGTCCAAGGGACTCACAGGAGTCTCCTCCAGCACCACAATTCAAAGGCCTCAATTCTTCGGCACTCAGCCTTCCTTATGGTCCAACTTTCACAGCCATACATTGCAACTGGGAAAACCATCGCCTTGACTATATGCACTTTTGTTGGCAGGGTGATGTCTCTGCTTTTTAGTATGCTGTCTAGATTTGCCATAGCTTTTGTCCCCAGGAGTAAGCATCTTTTAATTTCTTGGCTGCAGTCCCCGTCTGCAGTGATCTTGGAGCCCAAGAAAATAAAATCTGTCATTACCTCCATTTCTTCCCCATCTATTTGCCAAGAAGGGATAGGACCAGATGCCATGATCTTAGTTTTCTTAATGTTGCGTTTCAAGCCAACTTTTGCACTCTCCTCCTTCACCCTCATCAAGAGGCTCTTTAGTTCCTCTTCACTTTCTGCCATGAGAGTGGTATCATCTGCATATCTGATGTTGGTGATATTTCTCCCAGCAAGCTTAATTCCAACTGGTGATTCATCTAGCCCCGCCTTTCTCATGATGTGCTCTGTATAAATAGTTAAATAGGCAGGGCGACAGTATACAACCTTGCCAAAGTCCTTTCTCAGTTTTGAACCAATCAGTGGTTCCGTGTCCAGTTCTCACTGTTGCTTCTTGACCTGCATATAGGTTTCTCAAGAGACAAATAAGATGGTCCAGTACTCCCCTCTCTTTAAGAACTTGCCACAATTTGTTGTGATCCACACAATCAAAGGCTTTAGCATAGTCAATGAAACAGAAATAGATGTTTTTCTGGAACTCCCTAGCTTTCTCCATGATCCAGTGTATGTTGGCAATTTGATCTCTAGTTCCTCTCCCTCTTCAAAATCCTTCTGGTAGTTCTGAGTCCACATACTACTGGAGCCTAGCTTGTAGGATCCTGAGCATAACTTTGCTAGCATGTGAAATGAACGACAATATTAATGACTGGCAATGTTAATTCCACTGCAGAGATACATCCCGTCCAAGTGGGATGAAGAACCACTCACGAATTTCCTTTATTCTCTAGAGGACATCAGAGAGAGGATGGAGATAAGATCAAGGTTTCCAAATTTATGCATGATGAAGAAAAAGTACAAAGGCTCAGTGTCATCCCAGGAGGCTCAGGACAGACCAAAAAATTAGTTTATATGTTTACAAAACATTTGAAAGACCTTCTGGTCCAACATCACAATAGAAATGATTTCAGTAAATACAAATAAATGGACTAATTAAACATACAGTGTACACTTCTTTCTCCTCTGGATGGTATTGACAGAGAGGTGAAATCTATTCTCTGTCTCAGACAGTCCCTGTTATTATGCACCACAACTATTTCTTCATCTCAGGGATGGGAAATCATTTTTCTCTTGCAAGCGGCATTTCCTAAGGGACCGTCTCTTCTGCAGGGGACGTACCAGCAGGGTCTGTGGCCAAAGCCAGAGGTGAGCTGGGGCACTCTTAACGTTCTTTACATTTTTCAACATGAGCCGCTTATTCTGCACCTGCCATTCCTTACTTAATGTTATTTATGCATTCATGGGGAGACGCAAGCCTCAGTTTCACGTCTGTTTTTTAACAGCACTTTTGTAGAGATGTTTCAAATGGGAGAACGGGGGTGTTACGGCTGAAAGCAAGGGAAAACCATTTTTCCTATTTATGTAATCACATCATTCCACTATCACATAGTGCCATGTAGTGGTTCTATAGCTGAATAACAGAAAAGGAAAACCTCTTTTGGTACCACCTGGACCTCAGTTCTGCGGCAGAGCTGCAAGTAGACCCAACCTCAAGTAGAAATCTCGCCCTCTCTTTCCAACATCGTCTCTCCTTTTTCCTCCTGGTGCAGTGGACTCACAGAACTGGGGCAGATCAGCAGCCTGAACAAGCCCCCTCAAGAAACTCTCTGGCACCGGCAGCAGATGGCAGCTTCATGCCAACCCTATCCTGGGTTCTGCTTCTCAGTGTCAGGGGTTCTGGTGACCCATCACACACCAACCAGCTGCATGGAACCTGCTGCTGGAAGACGGGGGCTCGACTGACCCATTGGTGATGGGCCAGCAGCGACTTCCCATGCCTTCAGAGCATGTCGAAACTGTCTGCAAGCAGAGCCCCAGTCCAAGCCAGGACCCCACCTTTCCCATTCACACATGTAGCCATTCCAGGGTGCACCAAAATGCCCCTCCCTTCAGGCATTCTTTCTTTCCATGCATGGAGGGGATTGCACCAGGCACCCCACCCCGACTATTGGGAGAACGGGAACTGAAAGGGTCTGACATTAAATTGAGTGTACAATGAAGACATATGTCCAGTCAGCTATTTCTTATGCATCCGCTGCATACCTTAACTAGGCTTCAGCGCTGAGACGTTACTACAGGAGTTTCTTACTTCTCCATCAATTCCACGGGCTCTCCAGGCTCCCATTGGCCTACATAGCCAACCCAGTCTCATTAATGGGTGTTAAAACAGGCTTATTTTTGAATGAGACACATGTAGACAATTAAGAGTAGGTGATAAATATTAGGCAGGTTTGATATATCAGTCGATCAAAAATGCTTATTAAATGCTGAGAAGCTGATCTCCCTTTTCATCAAAATGCAGCAAATGAAATGTGCTGGTATGATCTTTTCTATTATTATTATTAAATAATAATTTACTTAGAAGTCACCAAATATGCTGCGTAATGCCCAGTAGCAAACTAACAAACCAGTCATCACTTCCTTCACAGAGATTAGAGGTTAAGCATAAACTGATTACAAGCTATAAATGTGAGTAATTTGAAATGCTATTGGTTATTACAGAAATATATGGTAATAATTTTCTCTTTAATGAAAGGCAGCATGTTTTTAGTGGCCCCTGGCTTCCTGTTTAGGCTTTGGGAACACTCTTGGTGTGTGATGAACAGCGACGTTGGCCTGATAGGCATGAGGGGGCATAAATGGATGCTCTCCACTTAGCTGCACCTTAAAAATGCAAAACCCCATCCTGTTCAAATGATGAACACAGGCAACCCTTTTCCTATTCTCCTCAAAACTGCTCATCACCCAGGAGGTACTGCAGTTTTTGCTTGCCTGCAAGAAAAGCAAATAGTCCAACTATTCAAATGTCTAAAGAACTCCTTTTTACATTGACTTCAAAGACACTGGAGGCAATCCAGAAGATAGACCATCACATTACTCGTTGTTGTTGTTGTTGTTAGTCGGGAAGTCATGTCCGACCCATCGTGACCCCATGGACAACACTTCCCCAGGCCCTCCTGTCCTCCACCATCCCCCGGAGTCCACTCAAGTTCACACCTACTACTTCAGTGAGTCCATCCAGCCACCTCATCCTCTGCCGTCCCCTTCTTCTTTTGCCATCTATTGTTCCCAGCATTAGGCTCTTCTCCAGGGAGTCCTTCCTTCTCATTAGGTGGCCAAAGTATTTGAGTTTCATTACAAAAGGGTTTTTTCCCCTTTTCCTTTTTTAAAGGTTCAGGGGGCCACACCTGCTTGGAGGCTCTACTCAGACCCGCCCTGTGCAGACGAGCCAGAAATGTCAGACCTTGTCTGTAGTTACTCAGAATGGCAAGAACACTGCAGAAAATCCAGGGCCTCTTTTTGGATTGATATGTATTTTAGAGCAGTGGTTCCCAAACCATTTGTGGCAGTGGGCACAGTTGGAATTTTGAGAGTTGTTGTGGGCACTTGCACAACATGGCTGCTATGCTGGGCATGGCTGGTCAAAAAGCATGCAATTCCCAGAAAGGAAACAATTTATTTACTAAATTTATAAACTGCACTAATGGTCCTATATAGGGGTCTCTGGGTGAGGTACTGATGAGAAAAATAGTTTGCCCAGAGAAAAGTACCTGGCCCGAGTGGAGTCTTCTGAGTGCCAACACACACAATCCTTTGAACCCAGATAAAGATGGCACTGAAGGGAGAATTTCACTTGGCAATCTCTTACCTAACCATTTTTTCCCCTAAATGGTTAAGAAAACAAAAAATAAGGCAGGTAGGCACTCAGGCTGGTGGTCATCAAGGTAAGGATTGTCTCTGGACACAACTTTGGGAACTCCAGGTTTAGATGTATGGGAAGCACATAGAACTGACCTATCCCGTTACTGTTTAGCAACACTGCATTCGAAGTCACCCTGAGCAGTGAGCAGAAGAGCCACTGCACCTGCTCAGAGGTTCTCTCCTTCAGTAGCAATGATACACCCTGCAATCCCTTCGGCTGCTTTCTGCTCCATGCTTGGGACACAAACGGCCCATGCATGTGGTTAGCATTAGCTAATATGGTTAGAATTAGCACCTCACTCTGGTTCCCAGGATGCACCGAAGTTCTCACATTGACACACCTGTGCGTTCTACCTGTGCCAATTGGGAACGAGCTCCTGGAGCACCAGCAGATGGATTGGTCCTTCGGCTCAACAAAAGGCAGAAGGCACCGAAGGAACCTCGCATGCACTGTTGTCAAAATGAGGCAATGCCCTCTTCAGCCACCTCAGCTCGGCTCGGCTCGGCTCGGCTCTCCATGACAGAGGGTGGCCAACCCAATACCAACAGGCATGTATTTATTTATTTATTTTTAAAATCCTTTACCATGATTTTCATAGAAAATCTCGAGACAAGTCTACGATTTCAAAAACATAAAAGCAATTTCCAGCATTTGAATAAAATAGGATTCAACCAGATACATATTAAAACCAACAATTAAAACACTGGTTAAATAAAAAAGGATTTGCTCTGGCACCGGAAGAAATAAAGAGTTGGCACCAGACAAAGCTCTCTGAGGAGATACTCCAAAACCGAGGGGCCAGCTCTGAGACCATTCTCCTCACTTCTTCAAGGAAGGCTCCTGGAGAAGGGCCTCCACAGAAGATCTTAAGAACTGGGCAGGTATATATGGAAAGAGGCGTTCCTTTAGATAGCCAGGCCCTAAACCATTTAGGGCTTCATATGCCATTGTCAACACCGTAAGTTGGACCCAGACTTCAATCGGTAGTTAGTGTAGATGGCACAGGAGCAGCATTATATAAAGTCACATTTGCCAGTCCCTTTCAATAGCCTGGTTCCTCCATTTTGTGTCAGTTCAGGTACCCGGCAATGGCAAGGACCAAAATGGCAGGGACCTAACAGAGGCAGAAGAGATTAAGAAGAGGTGGCAAGATTACACAGAAGAACTATACAAGAAAGAGCTTAACGTCCCTGATAACCACGATGGGGTGGTCCCTGACCTCGAGCCAGACATCCTGGAATGTGAAGTGAAATGGGCCTTAGGAAGTCTGAGCAACAACAAAGCTAGTGGAGGTGACAGCATTCCAGCTGAGCTATTCAAAATCCTGAAAGATGATGCAGTTAAAGTGCTACACTCAATATGCCAGCAAATTTGGAAAACTCAACAGTGGCCACAGGATTGGAAAAGGTCAGTTTACATTCCGATCCCCAAGAAGGGCAATGCCAAAGAATGTTCAAACTACCGCACCATTGCACTCATTTCACATGCTAGCAAAGTGATGCTCAAAATCCTACAAGCTAGGCTCCAGCAGTATGTGGACCGAGAACTACCTGAAGTACAGGCAGGATTTCGAAGAGGGAGAGGAACTAGAGATCAAATTGCCAACATACGCTGGATCATGGAGAAAGCCAGGAGTTCCAGAAAAAGATCTACTTCTGCTTCATTGACTACGCTAAAGCCTTTGATTGTGTGGATCACAACAAATTGTGGCAAGTTCTTAAAGAGATGGGAGTACCAGACCATCTTATTTGTCTCTTGAGAAACCTATATGCAGGTCAAGAAGCAACAGTGAGAACTGGACACGGACCACTGATTGGTTCAAAATTGAGAAAGGAGTTCGGCAAGGCTGTATACTGTCACCCTGCCTATTTAACTTATATGCAGAGCACATCATGAGAAAGGCAGGGCTAGATGAATCACCAGTTGGAATCAAGATTGCTGGGAGAAATATCAACAACCTCAGATATGCAGATGATACCACTCTCATGGCAGAAAGTGAAGAGGAACTAAAGAGCCTCTTGATGCGGGTGAAGGGGGAGAGCGCAAAAGTTGGCTTGAAACTCAACATTAAGAAAACTAAGATCATGGCATCTGGTCCTCTCACTTCCTGGCAAATAGATGGGGAAGAAATGGAGGTAGTGACAGATTTTATTTTCCTGGGCTCTAAGATCACCGCAGACGGGGACTGCAGCCAAGAAATTAAAAGACGCTTGCTTCTGGGGAGGAAAGCTATGGCAAATCTAGATAGCATACTAAAAAGCAGAGACATCACTCTGCCAACAAAAGTGCGTATAGTCAAGGCTATGGTTTTCCCAGTTGCAATGTATGGCTGTGAAAGCTGGACAATAAGGAAGGCTGAGCGCAAAAGGATTGAGGCCTTTGAGTTGTGGTGCTGGAGGAGACTCCTGCGAGTCCCTTGGACCGCAAGGCGATCAAACCGGTCAGTCCTAGAGGAGATCAACCCTGACTGCTCTTTAGAAGGCCAGATAGTGAAGATGAAACTCAAATACTTTGGCCACCTAATGAGAAGGAAGGACTCCCTAGAGAAGAGTCTAATGCTGGGAACAATAGATGGCAAAAGAAGAAGGGGACGGCAGAGGATGAGGTGGCTGGATGGAGTCACTGAAGCAGTTGGTGTGAGCTTGAGTGGACTCCTGGGGATGGTGGAGGACAGGAGAGCCTGGAGGAATGTTGTCCATGGGGTCGCGATGGGTCGGACTCGACTTCGCGACTAACAACAACAACAAACAGGTACCCGGATCTTCTTTAAGGGTAGCCCCTTTGGAAAGTACTCATTTCATTTTTCTGAACACAATTCCCTTACCTCTCCTCCCACCCAAATTAAAGAACATTTAAAAGTAAGTGTCTCTTGTATGTGTTTCCGTTCCTCTCAGGCACACCTACTATTATGAACGGCAGCTCAGTGGTGGGCCAGGAATCAAAGGACTTTTTTGATCGGAAGGTCCTATGCACAGCCCTTCACATTTCCAGTGATAAGCCAAGAGATCCTAAGCTCTTGTCAAGGAGCTGACCTGCGCAGAGCAGACAAGACTTGGCAAGACGGGTCAGGAATCCCAATATCAGCCATGTCTCTCATACAGAACGATTCAGCCCTCTGCATTTTGTTTCCCTCTGTCACGGAAGTCCACATATCTATAGACCAAACATTAAAAAGCAACTGCAGCTGAAATGGACTGAAGAGGGAAAAGAATTATTTTTAAGTAGAAGCGCTATGGCGTAAGCTCAGCTGTTGCTGTTTTTTGGTGTGCAAGAACTATTGTTTTCTCTGGCCGAGAGGTCGCCTCCCGTCAAAAGTAATGACCTCAGTTTGGAGCTTCAGGTATTACAGCCAACAGTAAGTCAATTTTTCAACCTGTGGGCCTATCACTTATATTTTGGCTGGATGTGCGATGCTATGAGTGCTATAAAGTTTTTACTGCCGGGAGTTTTGGATGACCACATTACTCACAAATGGCAAAGTCACCAGTAAGTTATATAAGCCTTCCCAAACAAGCAGTAATAAAAAGACTCTAGCACCATCCCCCGCCCCTGCAAAGTCTCATCCTCAAGGTTTTGTTTATATAGCCTCTTTTACACTCCATCTTCACTGCTCTTCTTCCAGTAAACCTCACTTTGTAGCAGAAAATTACCAGTTACTGGGGGAAATGGTTTGAAACTGGCCTCTTGCCTTCTCCTTCCTTAACCTTTCTCAATGGCTGTCAAGAAGGGGTGAACTGGGAGTGTGGACAGGAGAACACATAACCATAAAATAAAGAAATGTGATGGCTGAGCCTTGAGGAACCCCTGACTTCACCGAGCACCAAGCAGAAAGGCCTGGGTGCCGTTTTAATAATTATTTTTGCACAGTGCGGTCAACACCAAAGGCTGGTATGTATTTAACATATCTGCAAAGTATTTAGACTGGAAAGAAGATGAACTGGCCTTTTGGAGAAGACCTCAGGACCAACACTCTCACAGGAAAAAGTCATGAACAGCCTGCTAATCGGCCAGTAGCTACAGCGATAAATCCATGGCATAAGGCATTGGCTCACTAATATTAAGGTTCTCCATTCTCCAGAACCTCAAGGCAAACAGGATTGCCTGCAGAACTGCAATAAGCGATCATAAGCTCTCCAGAGGGCTTCACAGGAACCATCCATGAACTGGCATCCCCACACAGGGGACTGCAGCTCACGTGCTTGTGGTGACCCTTTGGTCCCTTCTGGGGCACAGGCCTTCCCAGGGGCGCCTGTGCCTTCCTCTGCAAGGTGCATTCTGCAGCCCAGATGTGGCTGTCCAGACCAGGCAACATCCATTTCTAATGCCTGGTCGTAAATGAAGAATAGTACATCCACACTGAAACTGATTCTTTCCCCTCCTTCTACCCCAAAGTGTAGTCCACACCATGTCCTGACACTGATGTTAGCGTTTATCCTAACAGGATACTTGAGAAATCCAGTTGTTGGAAATTTCAGTGCAGACAGACTTCCTGTGAATACCTCGGATGAACACTCACATTAGAACAAAATAGTCTACCAGATTTTGTACTTCCTTGAATTTTGTGATGCAGCATGAAGCTCGAAAGATGAACAAAAATGTATGCAGAACTGCATAGTCTAGTATAAAATATGTTTGGACATTTGTTCATTTAGACAAAACACATTTGGACATGCATACATATTCAAAATATGTATTTACAGATATATATGGACACAAATTTTAATGCAAAACTTTAAAACATGCACATTAATTCAGAATTAGGATGAAACAGACACTGTCATCACCATTTTCATTTCCGTACCACCCCTCAGCCGAAGCTCTCTGGGCATATGTGCTCCAACGAAACCGACAGAAACCAAGAACCGCCTGATCTGTCCATACCAAAATAGAATATACCAATCGGGCTGCTATGAGAAAAGCTGCACGGCTATCTTTGTTGAGAGCTAAAGGCTTCCTACCCAATCCATCCTGTGATGTGGGGGCCGCAGTAGTTCCACTGCATCTATGCTGCCACATTCTCCATAAAGATGGGCAATACATGCATAAAATTGAGAACCTCAGCAGGACAAACAGTAAGAACAAGGAGCTCGGTCTGGTGTTGCTGCAGCCAGTTTCTTGCCTTAGATTTTTATGGCTGGTGAAACTGACGAAGAAAGTGGGGGAGCTTCAAGGCACTTTTGGGTTAGCTGAAGAGGTCTCCTTGATGTCCTCCAGAACATGTTAAGGCAAGCACCAGTGAGACCACCTGACTTACCAAGGTAATCTACTAAAAATGGAGATTCCCAAGCCCATTGTTGACACATCACTAATAGCAGAGGGGGGAAAAGAATGTAACTGAGGGGCCGAGCATGAAAGGGCCTCAAAGACTTCATTGCAAAGGAAGGAGAGCCAGACATACCACTGGATTTCCCATCACCAAATGATTAAGCCATAATACAACATCTGGGATGCAGCTGGACTATCACCACAATTGATGATATCAGCCCTTGCCAACTGTTGGCTGTAAGTTCATGAAAATGGCACAGAATGAGGAAGGCTGAGGAGGTTGAGGTGATGGGAGGAGAGAGGTGATGGGGAGTTTGGTCCATGGTAACCAGTGCGTAATCTATGCACATGGTATTATTATGAGATCACCTGCTTTGCCATCCCTCACCAGCCGTGAAGGGTGACTCTTTCTTTTTGTTTTTTTGCTGTTCCTCCAAGCAAAAAAGGTTCCTCATTGCTTACACTGGCTGCCAATTGAAGCCCAGTCCCAAATTAAGGTGCTGCTGACGACCAACACAGCCCTAAACAGCTCAGGTCCGGGATACCTGAAGGAGCTCCTTTTCCCCTGTGTGTGTTCCCGCCCGTTGAGCTCTGAGGCAGAGGCTCTCCTCCGGGAGCTGTCCTTGAAAGAGATCAGGAGGGTGTCTACTCAGAGGAGGGCCTTCATTGCAGTGACACCCCAGCTCTGGAACACACTCTCCTACCTTCTCAACCAAAAAGAGTTTGCTCAACTCTCAGGGAGCCCCCCACCACTTGGGGACCAGTCAGTTGCCACACCCGGCCTCACTCAGTCAGCTGGCTTGCTTGCGGTGGTGAAGGGATGTATTAAGTCACATCCTGCCCCCTCTGATCCTGCCTGCCCCCCACCCGAATGCTAGAAGTGCTCTGGTTCTCATGAGCCACTTGGCTTATTTCAGGTTTTTCACCTGGAAAACCCCAGATTGGTACCCAGGTGGCTTGAATTTCTGCATGCTGCTGAAGAGGTCCCGGTCCTCGGCCATGCGGCAGCCTTGTCTGCCCCTTCCTTTGGTTTTCTAGTAGATATTTTGATGTATTATGGACCTCTATGACTCCATTCTCCAGCTTGAGAGAAAGGACTAGCATTTTTTTTAACGTTTCCTGTACTTATGGCACCGAACACAAGCAGGTTCTTGATGTTAAGGGGAACTCTCTGTGTTTGCACTTATGCACTGGAGGATATTGCAACGCACCTTCCCTACTCAAACATGGAATGCAAAGCCCAGTTGTGAATGTCTCCTCCACCCTGTCCACCCAGACGCCAGCTCTATAACCATTAAGTCATCAAAGTGAAAAGGATAAATAGAAAGTGTTAAGGGCAGAAGTGGCATGTTCACTTTTGAAACTTGTCTCAGGATGCACATGTGTGTGTGTGCATACTCACTCGTGCACATGAGCGCGCAATTACATGGCAATAGGAAAGGAAAACAGGGCAGCTTCAGCTCTGTTAACATGGTTTCTTACTCTCTGCCTGACCCTTCACCTTCCTTCCTGGGTATTCCACAAAGAGCTCTACTTTCCCTGAACTGGAGCATTTGAACACACACCAGAAGCTAACCTGCTATGATTTTTGTTGTGGGAACGCAAGGACGCATCTCAGACCGTGCCGCCATTGATCACCCCCAATTTGCAGGCTCGGTGTGATGCCACGCGGAGTCCCCGGCTTCACTAAGCTAATTGGTGTGACTGCGACACGCGCCGGCTCGGCTGCACACGCAGCTTCCTTCCCTCACCCCTCGGCACAAGCAAGGATCAATATTTGTTAGGATTGCTTCTTGTTCCAACAATGTAAGATTTACAATACTTGCTCAGATCCTCACTTTGTCTTCACCCAACTCATCAGTGGAACCCAATTACTAACCTCAGACAAACAACATTAACATGAGCCACTCCGCTTCTTTATTGCCCTTCATCCAACTCTCATTTCGGGATCTTCAGGCACTGGCACTATAACAGACACTACACTTTAAAGTGTGCTCCGAGGAATAAATTTCCAGTCTTTCATTACTCGTACCTTGATTTACTTCATATCATCTTGCTGCTATAGACAAAGATAACACACTGTAAATTACAGCTGTCCCTGCCTCGTAGTTTCAGAGGTGGGGGGAAGGCAGGGAGTGACGGTGTTTACTCTACATCTGGATCCAAATGCCCCAAGCTGCAGACCTTCTTCCGCTGTGGCTAGTATTTACTGTCGTTATTTGAGCACTGTATTTCATACAAAATTAGTCTCCTAAAGGTTGGAGGGCGATTTTATTTCTCACTTCTCCCTCTTTCTCTTTCACGCGCACACAAAATGCTAGAGCAACAGAATGCGGGATGCACATTTGCTGTTGTTTACGGCACTAGAGCAGGACAGGCGGTCTCATTTAAACTTTCCTCACGAGGCCATTCCAACCGTTTTTGCAAGTCCTGAAGCTTTAATACCGCAATGGCTTCTGATGGTTTGCAGTTCGTTATGACCTAATTCCAGCTTCGTGGGCAGAAGCAAAAGGAGGACGCCTCAAACCAGAGGTTTGCCTCTTCTACTGCTTTGTTAGCAGCAGCAGCAGCTTAAGAAAACAGTCCCTGGAAAAATTCCTTCAGGTTAGCTGTTGCAGTACCCCCTTATTTCTCCTCCAATTTCCTCCATCCTCCAGCCCATTCCAGTGGCTGATAACTAAGAACATTAGTTTTATGCGACTTGTCAAGCTCAAATGAAAAGAGAGCTAACTTTAATGACACGGCAATTAATCGCCCCAATAGACAGACAGCTAAAAGACAAGATATTGACTTCATTAAGGATAATGTATTATGTCATTAAGTTAGTAGGGTCACCTTGTGTATCATATATGCCTGCTAATATATTGGCATTTTCCTCAAATAAGATAAATTCAGATATGAGTGATAAAGCTGATTAGAAAATGTTTAATCTAAAGAGGCCGGTTTCCTATAGGCTGCCTTTCCAAGCCTCAAGTGTGAGAAGCATTGTAAGAAGCTGTTACAGATCTCAGATGATCTCAAATCACTGGTCCCACTCATTTATAACCTTGTTTCTTTGTGCAGTTTCTAAAGTGAAAAAGGTGTCTCAGCTGATGAAACCGAGATATTGTTGGGCTATGATGAAGCTTGGAGTTTGCTTTTCTTTTTCAACCAGATCTGCTTTGCTACACCTTAAACAGAAACAACCGCAGGCGTACCTGATACTGCAACCAGCACAAGAAAATTGAACTCTTGAGGAAATAAGCTATTCAAGCGTTAAAAAACAAGCAAGCAAAAAGCACTCTGCTCTGAAGCAGAGAATTCATTCTAGTCCATTCACGTTTTGTTTTAATGTACTTTCCAGGAAGCGTTACCTTTCCCCTCCGTTGAACCCACAGGGCTAGTGGATGCACGAGCCTTTTCTCACAGACACGTGTGTGCAGGACCACAAAGGTAATCAGGCCTAACATACACGACACGTGTTGTGAATGGCCAGCGAATCCCACTTACGTTCCTGCAATTACCCTTCGAAAAACCATCTCTTTCTCTAAGTGGGCTTTCACGTTGTCCATATGGCAGACAGGAAGGAAGGGACACAAGGTGAAAGCTACTCGCTTGGCTAACCTGTTTGTATGGCTGAGGTAAGATCTAAGGACGGGCCCTCTCCAGCCACGGCGGAAAAGCCTACCCAACGCAAACCTGTGAACCATCATTCATTTATGTATGACATTCCCTCACCGCTCATCAGCCCAGAGGTCCCTGGGTGGTTTACAAAATCGAAAATACCATAATTAATACAAAACACACATAATAAAAGCACAGCAATATGATTAATAAACACCATGATGCAATAAGAGAATAGTACAGTAATTCCCACCACCACCACCATAGTTAAATCTCATTCTTTGAAGCCCCTTTCATAGGCCTGCTGATGATACACATACCCCTCCCTGACTCTAACAGAATAGATTCTGTTTGGAAGAATATATGCATAGAGGCCAGATCCATGCAACCTGCCCTGCAAAAAAAGGGGGGGGTGTTCCTCCACATTTAGCCGGTGTGGTGGTTAAGAGCATGGGACTGGGACTCAGATGACCTGGGTTCAAGTCCCCACTCAGCCATGGAGCCAACTGGGTGACTTTGGGCCAGTCACAGACTCTCAGCCCAACCTACCTCACAGGGTTGCTGTTGTGGGGATATGATGAAGGAGGAGATGTAAGCTGCCTTGAGCCCTTTGTCGGAAAAAGGCAGGATATTCATCGCAATATAAATAAATAAATAAATAAATTTATGTACAGGAACAATGTGCACCAACTTCAAAATTCAACACAGTCTCTGATTCTGCACTTGGAAAAATATCTCACTCAACTCAGAAGTCAGGGACTGCCTGCCTTGACTTCAGTACCAAATTCTGGTCAAAATGGAGGAATTCTGAAGATTATACAGCAGCCAGTTTGTAAACTCCTTGAAAACAATGCAGTGATTACTAGAAGCCAACATGGATATCTCAGACTAATCCTGTCAGACTAATTGATTTCATTTTTTGATTGGCTAACCTCCCCAGTGGAATGTGGGAATGCTGTGGACATAATCTATCCTGCAATTGGCAAAGCTTTCAACAAAGTGTCACATGACAATCTGGTTGGCAAACCAACTAGAAGTGGGCTGGATGGAACAACTATCAGGTGGATCCATAACTGGCTACAGAACCAAACTCAAAGAGTGCCCATCAATGGCACCCTTGCAAAATGGGGAGAAGTAAAAGGTGAGGGACTGCAGGGTTCATTGCTCGTTAATCATTTTCATTAATGATTTGGGGTGAGGGAGTGCAGGGAATGATGATCAGATCTGCAGGTGACACAAAACTGGGTGGGACAGCTAATATTTATTTATTTATTTAGAATGTTTGTATGCTGTCCCATTGCATGAGCCTCGGGATGGCTTACATACAATAAATAAACATAATACAAATAGTGCAATTAAAATCCAGATTCACCCTGGCTGCAAATTAAAACCTATAGATGATACTGAAAATTGTTAAAATATTGTTGAAATATAAAGGTCTTAGCCTGGCGCCGAAAAACAAGTAACGACGGCGCCAGGAGGATCTCTCTGGGGAGCTCATTCCACAGGCGGGGCGCCACCGCAGAGAAGGCCCTCCTCCAGGTACTTAACCTCCTAATGTCTTTCACGGAGGGTTCCCGGAGGAGGCCTCTGCTGCCAATCTCAGGGGGCGGGAGGGCAAATATGGAAGAAGGCGTTCCTTTAGGTATCCAGGTCCCAAGCCATTAAGGATTTATAGGTGACTAGCAGCAACTTGAATTGATGGCAGACTTCGATGGTGAGCCAGTGAAGCTGGTAGAGGACTGGGGTTATGTGAGAATAATGCTCAGTCCCCATCAGAAACCTGGCTGCTCTGTTTTGCGCCATCTGAAATATCTGGACTGTCTTCAAGGGCAGCCCCACATAGAGCATGTTACAGAAATCCAATATCCTGGAAGATAGAAATAAAATCTATGCTCTGATCTGAAAACAACAGAATGAAATGAAGGGACAAATGTCAAGTTTGACAAATGTCAATCTCAGGGTTTTATCTGCATGGCTTTTCTGCACAAGAGAAACCTTGATAGTCTGAGGTTATTCTATATGCCTGTGACCTGCTCCTGGCAGCTCTATGCAACAAACCTGAGACGTTTTGGAACAACAGGTGCAGGGGTCCATGAGCAGAAGGAGTCCTGAAATTGTGTGTGTGTGAAAATGTTTGGGTGGGGAGGGAGTTCTTTGCTCCCCATTCCTTCTCTCCAGGGATTTTTGGGGAATTCATATAAAAATGGCATAGAGGTGCCCCTCGAAAGAAGCTTGTGAAGTTTCCAAAGGAAAGGTGCACTGACTAGACAATTCCGATGACTGGAAATCAGGCTGTTCTATACAGAAGTACAATGGCCCTGCAAGAACAAGGTCATGGCCCCAGCCTTGACCTTGGACTGAACATCCTTCCTGAGACACACAACTCAGAGTTAATTCCAGGGGAAAGCCTAAGGAATAAATAAACGATATTCTCAATTATCATAAAGTAACAGTGATGTAATGAAAAATGTACTGAATGAAGCCAGGAACAAAAGGATACCAGAAACAAAATTATAGGGGAACCCCAACCAAAAAATATGTTTTAGAATTCAGCTGATTAAAGACTGACAGTGCAGAGAAAGCAGACCAAGACAAACAGACCAAAATAGAGCAACAATAAAATTGCAAGACAGCAGAAACTACATTGAAATTATTTATTTTTCCTGACTAGGGAACAGGGAAATTCCAATGAAGGAATTTCAGTATCCAATTCTTCACAAATATACATAGAGACAGCAACACAAAATAACTAAAATATCAAAGAGAACAATTTTCCAGGAAGAAGCCTGAGAAAAAGATTAAGGAAGAAAAAAATGAAATAGTAAGCAAACACTATTTGAAGCTGAATGACCCTAGTCCTTCGCTTTCTACTTGGAAGCTACACTGAGAAAACATTTTTATAACACCAAATAGAACTCAGCAACCACCTTCTTCCAAAATCCATTCATGGCAGCCCCTGGTAACATGCTTTTTAGCCTAGGATTAGAAGGTAAACCTGTCCATTACTTAGCCTTCCTCTATTCAGCACTTTGGAGAAGTGAAACTAAAAAATGCTAGCCGAAGGAGATTTAATGCCACATCCAGAACTGCTCAGCTGCTGGTGAGACCACCTTCTGTTTGCACAATGGAGACCTAGTGTTTTCTGGAGAGATCCAAAATAAGCTGGAAGGTTAGCTTCCAAAAGGATGCAGGTCAAAGGAGCTTTCCAAATGGAGCCCCACTTACCAGCCTGGTCCCGAAAACAAGCATTTCCACTCATGCTGGGCTTACTTAAGGAAGTGCTACATCTCCACTGCACAAACAGTTGATCCTGTAGGTGCAGTGGAACCGAAAGTGGAAGAGTGGCCTAAGGTGCCCAGAGAACCCTTGAGTTATGCAGTGGTATAGAAGTAAAGTTATACATAATACATACACATATACATATGGCTGTTTCACCTCTAGAAGCACCCAAACCAGGCCAAAGTGGCAGAATTATGCCTGGCAATACAACAGTGGATCCAGTTGCCAAGAGAGGTTGTGTGCTCTTCGACACCAGAGGCATTCAAGATTACGTGAGGAATCCTGCCCTTGGCAATAGGGAGGACAGTGGCAAGCAAACAAACAAAAAGCAAAAAAGCAAAAAAAATCACAATGGTTTCCTAAATGTCGTGGCTATGAATGATTATGGACACTATATATATCTCAGATATTATGACTGAGTAAATGTGTTTATGATACATTCCAGTGCCTGACTCAGGCTACAACTGTTAGACATGGAAGGGAAAACTAACTATCAAACTGTTAATCCTTTCTTTCTCTGCTTAGGTTTGTGGGCTTGGGACAAAGTTCTTTCTCTTTCTCTTTCTGCCATTCCTCATGTGAGCACAGACTCACACAGATCATTACTCCAGTGGCCACAGAAGACAAATCAAGGCCAGATGAAATATTTTCCCCCTGCACATCTTATTTTAAAATTGCTTAATAAAGTTTTTGTGCCATTTAATATACTTCACAGTGGAGGGAGGGAGAGAGAAAACCTCATTCATTTCTTTTATAAAGGATGGTTATTTTACAAACATTGCTTCAATATGCATATTACAAATACAGAAATGTCAGTGAAATATGATGCTTCTCTAATTATTTATAACAGCTTATTCAAGTACTGCATACATAAGCACAGCCATGTGTTAAAATTCTGGAGAATTTCCAAATGAGTCTGCTGGTTTTCTAGCACAATAGTTTCCCCAAACAAACTTGCAATCTCATTTCCGATGTCTTTATATTTCTTTTTGGAAGCCAGTTTTAGAACATGGCAGCTGGGCAGAATTCATACACTCATTTTATTCTGTCAACAGTCACACCACAAACGCACAAAATCATCTCAGCATTCCTGGTAGATTAGAGGATAGGATTATTTTTTAAAAAAACAACAATCAGGCAATGCATTTTATAAATGTGTACATGACAGATAGGGCAGAATCCGCCCCCAATAGAGTGAATACAGTTCAGTGGGGCTGCCTAGCCTGTATTTTTATTTTAAGATTTCCACGAGAAAGAAGAAAAGCCGTCCTTAGAAGGAGGTGTCACAACTGTTCCATTGCTGCTTTTCAAAGAGCCAGCACTAATTAATGTTCCTTACAATCCTTCGCTCCAAGCCATGCCTTTTAACCTGCACCCCATCTTTTCCAATATTTCCATTAGGATTGTCAAAAGCAGAAGTTTGGAAACCTTTCCCTGTGACCTTGGCATTTCTTCTCAGGCTTAAACATATTGGCATTTTTCCCCTTCTGACTGCATCGCTTCTCATTTGTCATGATTATTGTTGAATTTTTCAACTGTCATTCCCGAACGTAAATCAATGGTTGTCGGCTTCCCCTTTGTCATATCTGCACAGCAAACAGCCTTTCCCTTCTAAATGAGGCTTCCTCCCTTTCCATCCATTAAAGGAGCCTGTCTTTTCGAGAAGTCAATCCTTTGTTAGGTCACTCCATTTATCATTCTTCCAATCAGCACCTGACACACGAATTCAGCCAGGTCTTCAACCACACAATCATTGTTCATCTTTTTCCCCCCTGTAATTTATTTATGCATGGTGCTTTTCGCCATCCATCTTGGGCAGTTTTACATTTTTCAGTGCCCTTCTCTCCTTAGGACTCATTTGCTCGAAAAGAACCCAGAGCTTACAGGACCGAGAAGGTCTATGTTTGTAAAAGTGCAATGGAAGCCAGCAGACTTATTACACTAAGAATATGCTACAATCTCTTAAGATTCGGAGCATTTAAGATTTTGTTATATAATGCACAGAGAAAAAGCATTGCTTTTAAAGCTTTAAAACATGCCCCCTTCACTAGTAAAGGAATAATGAACCATATAACCTTTTCAACAAGTCAAAAGACATCTGAGTCCCATTGTAATAAAACCTTTTTCTATGCAAGGTATGAATACTCTAAAGCATTATCACGAAGTGCTGGTTTTGTCCAAATGTTGCCTGAGTGGGTAATCCTAGCTCCTGCTCTCCCATCCCAAGATAATATTTGATCATACTCAATGGTTAATTAATTGCAATGGGCAGTATTCAGTGCTGCCACTCCATCTCTGTTGGTTTCATAGGCCTTGCAGGACGCACTGCCAGCCTAACAGCTTCCAAAATGCTTGGGAAAATGCTTCCAAAATGAAAAAAAAAATCAGAAAGGGGATCGCTCGCTCCCTTCAGTGAGCTCTTCTGGTCTGCAACCTTCTGGGAGCAGGTGTTTGTGCTCCTTTCTGATTGCCTTGGGAACTCTTCAGTTCCTATTGCACTAGCAGTGAGTCCCGCGAGGCTACCTTTTGCTAAAAGTGCTAAAGGAATTACAGCGAGCTGCTCAAAGGTTCCTCTAAGAACCTCTCCGAGCAGCAAATTCTATGCCCTCTCTTCCACTGCCTCCTTTCAGCAAGATGGAATCACAACTTTGAATCAAAAATTGTTTGCCACTGCTCTTATCCTTGTAAGTCAGGAAGGGCAAGACTCAAGCCTGCAAGCAGTAGGTCTCAACCTAAAGATCATGCCCCCATTCTTGGGCTGTGCGAAACTGGAAAATACCCACTGTAACTAGACAGGCTGGGCCCACAGTTATCTATGCCAGAGCTGTCTCAACACTTATGGTAGCAAAAGGATTTATATTTCAAAATGGGAAGTCCAAGTCCATACCATCAACTTTTCAATGGTCAGAGGCTCTTATTGACCTTCCTTTATTAGAATGATCAGCTTAACTTCTATCAAACTTGGGATTTTTTCTATAATTGGCTGGAGAAATGGGACCTGGCGTAAATTTAGAGATGTTATCAAGTTATTATAAACTGATTTGAATATGATTATAGAATGTTAAAACATATGTAGTAGGGGCTTGACCCAGTAAATCTGATGTATGTGAGAATTGATGTTTTTAGTATTAGTTTAAAACTTTAATAAAAAATTCTAAAAAATAAATAAATAAATAGAATGATCAGCTTAAAACAGGTGTCGGTCTCCAAACACATATTTGGAAGTTTGGTGAGATTATCAATGAGTGTTTCTAAACGACTTGAATGTGTTCCAACCTAGTCTAAGGCCCACTCCCGTTTTATTTAGATGGTATGAAAAGAGAACATGGAATACAATCTGAATAATTTATTTATCCAAGCCTGCATGGATGCCATTGATTTTATCGGCCGAGTATTGAGGAACTGTGCTCGTGCCAGGCTGTTGCAGGGAACGGGGCTAGCAGAAGTGGCAAGAACAGCACCAGAACTGCCCAGCCCTCTCCTGTCCAGCCACAATCCCTCTCTAAAAGGCTGGCCAGCAGCACTGTGCAGCAACTCATTGGCTCTGTACCTGCACCCCAGTGCAGCCAGGCACACTTAGCCACTGATGCCACCAGGAAGGAGAGAATCCGAGTCCGCCCGGCCAGTTGCTGCCAGACAAAGGAGCAGAGCCACCCTTCCCTGAGCACTCAGCATTCAACCCGAGCCCAAATTTCAGGCTGGGATTCACCTCCTATTTTATACTTGAAGTATCTCTACTTACTACATAGCACCTTCCTTCCTTCCTTGGGATGAAAAGTCTAGGGAGATGTAGAATTATGAATTCACCGCAAGTATTATGTTATGTTATGGCACTCTTTCAAATCTTGCCTTGAGAAGGCTAGTATAGAATCATTACATAGATGGACTAGAATGTTTCTGTAACTCTACTCTGTAATGTTTCCTTCAGTTTAGTTTTCCACTTGGTCACAATTGATAATCTGTTGGCCATCTTGTAAGGACAGAATCTGGGGCTTCATCCTTTGCCAAATCTGGAGGATCAAACAATCCAAAAAAAGTTGGTTGAGGAAAAATGTCCTCAACACACAAAAACTTTCAGTCAGTGATTCGCCATGATCACTAGATAGAAGCTCGGCTTTGAAGACATCATAACTCTGCATTCCAGTTGCTGGGGAGCAAGGGTGGGACTTCCTTTTTGTCCCACTCGTGAGTTTCCCAAGGTCGCTGAGGGGGAAAGAATCCTGTAGCAGATGGACCTTTGGTCAGATCCAGCAAAGCCCTTGCTCTGCTAACGAAGCAAATAATTCTGCCAGGTGCACAGCTTCGACAGAAGAAACGGTTGCCTGCATCGAGCATCTACCGGTATCAGCAGGCAGGAATCCAAGAGACATTCCTGTGCTGTAGGTTCGGGCTTCCTTCCAGATATCCTTAGTATGCAGTCCGCATTGTCTGAGTAGACAAATTGTGCATCTGGGCTTTAAACATGCATATCTAGAACACCCTGTTTCTTTCCAAATGTAAGGAGAAACTTTTCACAACTTGTTCCTATTTCCAATTCGTTCTTGTCCTTTACAAAAACGTGCACAGCATGGCAATGTATCTTATAAATGCCACCTATAGCTTATGAAAACAAGCACTTTTCTCTCCAAAAGCATATTTTTGCTATCTGTTAGATGGTGGAGGTTGGGGGATCCACACCCAGCTGCCCCTGACCTGCTGCTTCCATACCTGAGCTTTCAATTGCAAGGATGCTTATCCCTTCCTTCATTCCTTCAAAATTCAAAATAGGAACGTATTACCTTTCAGCAGGGCCCCTAAGGCGGCTAACAGACGCCCTTTCCATGATCTGCATCCCACAGAAATGGATCACACCCGTGAATCCTGCACAAAGGTGACCTTGAACCTATGGAGGCCAGAATCAGCGCCTTTCTTGGGCCACATGCTAATCTGAACACATGATGAAAACAGAGGATTTGCTGAGACTGTAAATGGGGCAGGGAGAGAGATTCACCAGCTGCTATTAATTACCACGGCACCACCATAAACTGGGGAAAATGTGGCTTGCCCAACCACTACACCAAGTTCCCCTGTCTTTCGGTAAGATTCGTTAATTAGAATTGTAGGGCTAAAAGCTGATCCAGCCACAGAAAAGCCATTCCAGAAATGTTAAGAGTTTTAGCTGGCATGTACAATCAGATTCTCAGAAGAAAAAGCACACGATCACTGTACACCGAATTGCTCTCCTAAGATACCCATAGCTGCAGTTCACGGTACAGCTGTGCGCTACGGAAGCAAATGGAAGGTCACAGGACGGAGCAGGATGTTGAAACACGCCTAAGAGGGGCATGCAAGCAGGAGCATCCTCCAATTTTCTACGGCCCTCTAATGAATTCTCCTTTGCAGCCATGCCTCGTTCCAGCACCCCGTTACCAGCATCATCCCACCAGAGCAAAGTACTGCTCTGGCCCTAAGTATGCTTCTTCCCCCAAAATGCATAATTTGTCTACACAAATAAAATCATCAGCTCTCCTTTCCCCCGCCCACTCCCTTCCTGCTTTCCACGGTATCTCCCCGTCCCCCCCCCGCCCCCAGTTTAATGTCTCTAACTTTATGCCATGTTCCTTTCCTCTTTCAGCACGGCTGAGCAAGGCTGACAGGCGGATTCCTTTGCTTTTCAGGGTATTAAAGCCACTTTCTCGGTCTGACAGGCTGTTCTACTCTGCCACCTTATAGCTCTGGCTTCACACTTCTCTGGGCAGCCCCTGCTTCTTGACAGACCACTGTCACTTCCCATCATCCTCTCTGTATATCCTGCTCTCTCCCCCTCAGCACGCATCCCGACTTTCCAACCAATGCAATTATTTTTTTTGACAAGCCATCCATCAGCTTTAACTTTAAAAGCACTTTCCGTTGATATCCATTGTTAAATCCCTTGCTTTTTATGGAGCTTGCATGAGAGAATATGATATCAGACATTCAAACTACCAAACCATGTAAATTTACTTTGTTCTCAGCTATGTTTCCAATTTCACGTCCAATTTTTCGGTACATTATGCGTAGTTGTTGTGCTTAATATGATGTTGTCAAATCCCATTAAAGTTCACTGCATTGCACGGCTTTAAAAACAGGTTACAATTTGCATTCTATAAAGAAAAGGAAGGAGTGCAGTCTGAAGTCAAGCTGAATCTTATTAAAATTATCTGTTCAATTGTTACATTTGTAGATGGAGTAATTTTGAGGCATTAGCTGAGACACATATGAAAATGTCAGTGTGCCAACTAATGACAATGAAAGCAAAAGGAATATATCTGTGAAACTCAATAAAGCTCTTTTGCTGGTGACATAAATTTGATGATAATCCGAGGAAATGAATAAGGGACCATACAGTTTGAATAGGAATTACCTTTTTCTATTAAATCAGTTTGGTGCATTTCTATTCGGCCTACATCTTGGTCCAGGATGCCACAAAGAGTGTCTCTCGGTGGACTAAGGAAATCCTTACAAGCACGTATTTCCTCTTGAGGAATATCATGGGATTTCAACACAGACACAATTTAGAAACAAGGAAAGGATGAATATCTGTCTTTGCAAAGCATCAGGATGGACAGATGGAGAGATCTGCTCATGGGCAGGGTTCTGATGGACATTTGTACATTTCTGAGTATAACCAAGGCGAAAAGATACCTAAAAGTGCATAAAATTTAGAATGGGAAAGGGTAGAGGGAATATTCCAATAATCCAAATGTCTACCTTACAATGTTTGGAAGACACTCCTTTCTCGTCTGAAGAATTCCTTTCCCCTTCGGCTGGCAATATGGCGACCAGAACAGCTCCAGGCCAGTAATTAGAATGATGTCCTCAAACACACAGGACAGTCCAGAACCATGAGAAGCTGGTATTATCCACTGCACTGATGACCCAACACAAACAAAAGCAGGAAGGCCACCTATATGCTAAATGGAAGGAACCTTGAGACAGGAGCACAAATTTGAGATCCGGTTACCGGACCTTTTTGCAGCTGCACCCAAGGTCTGCCATAATATTTGTGCTAAGAATGGACTAACTGAAGGTAATATGCTTTTAAAACTGGCAAAACATGTGGGAGAGTGGCAGAAAGATACTAGAATTTAGGGTGCACAGCCAGGGAGAATGCTGGCGCCATGGGGTGGGGGGTCAGCTTGCCCTACAGCCTGCCCCCTCACTGCTGCAATGTGGTCACTGGACACGCACCCCAAAAGGTGGCATTGGATGGGCTCAGTTGGCCACCTGAGTTGAAGACAGACTTTGAGTCATGATGGTGGGCATCCATGCCTTTGATCCTGCTGTCATAATGCTTGGCAACACATGGTGGAAACCAGCCCACCTTGTGAGAAAGAAGACAGTGGTCCTTCTACAGGACAAGAAGAACAAGAGGAAGGGAAGAAGGATGTGGCAAGGAGAGGAGGAGGAAGGCTGGGGCAGAGAAGTGAGCTGCTGCACTGGGGGAGAGGCCGGGGAAGCAGCTCCCAGGATCTCACTCTGTTCCTGGCCCTCCAAACCTGGAGCACCTATACACACTTTTCTCTACCCAAGAGAGATCTCAGCTTGCAACAGGCGCACCAGCCAAAGGTGAAAAAGGCACTCCTTGCCACACAGGCCGCCTGGGTCTCCAGTGATAAAGGCAAGGTAGGAGGCATCCCAAAATCGATTCTGGAGGGGTTGGCAGGCCAGAACAAGCCAGATGGCGCTCCCAGTCCCAGGGGGCCATTATCTCTTGCAGGCAGTTTGTTCTCTGCAGACTGATCGGTTTCCAGCGGAAATGGGCTCGCTACGAAAATGCACTTTTTCCTGAGAGAAACAAGTAGATTAACATAGACTTTGAGAGCCACTTCATAAATTACATGAACACCTTCAATATTTTAAATATTTTAATGATTAAAAATACTTTCCTGCAGGGGTTAATGCCAGCTTTTTGGAGCTGGATGGCCCTCTGTGGCCAACTGGTGGAACTAAGTCCCAGGCCTGCCTGTACACAACAACAGACTCAGCACCTGAAGCTGTCATGCCAGGGAAGGAAACCCAGGGAAGGAAACCCAACCCAGCTGGAAACCCAAACCATCCACACAGAGCGCTAGAGTTGCAGGGGGCCTTAAAAGATCATCTAGGTCAACATCCACCCAGAGGTGAAGCATCATTCCTTTTAGCCAACTGATACAATCAGGGTGCACAAATTTTGTTTCATTTGTCCCTTCTGTGTTTCCTGGATTGTCAGCTCTCTTTTCATCTGTCTTAAGTCATGGATGAAATCGAATTATTTTTTTTCTCTTTGAGAAAGTACTCAAAAAAAAAGTTGATGTTTATTCAACTTTGTTGGCCTGTAACATTACGTATTCTCTTAGCTCATTCATGAACCACATGCAGGAAAATGAGAGCTACACAGAAGAGCCTTATTCAGAGATGTATAAAATGTGTGTGCATTTTAAAAGTATAGTGCCTATTGGCATTTTCTCAGGTAACTTTTGCACTTTGCTAGGGCTAATGTGCATACAACTCTGGAAAGTAAAATAAAATGAAAAAAATTAGTGTGCAAGTCTGCAGAATCCACACGATTCAGAAAATACTAGCTGGCTGCAGAATCTATGCATGTGATTCGTAGAACTCTGAAGTCCTTTGGATTTGTCCAAGATGCCCAGCTGCAGTAATTACATTTGTCCTCTCACCCCGGACTATGCCATATTAAATTCAGTTGGTCTTATTTCTGAGTAGACGTGCATAGGATTGCACTATAAGTGAGCAAACAGATAGGATCATGTACGGAGAAAACACCATTTGGAGTAGCACCATAGCAATCATTTGCTGTGCACCAGTGTAATATGCATCCAATTTCTTTGGTTGGTCGGTTTGCTTTTAGCTCTGAACACATGCAGAATGGAATTTCCTCCTAAAGGAGTTATCAGAAAACTTTGCAGAATATGTTATCAGACAATGGACTTTCCTCACATGCTTCTCAGCCCCCAAATGATTTTGTTTGCTTGCTTTGACAGCAGGCATGTATATAAGAATAGAAAAGCAATTTCCCATACCGTGGCATAGAAATTGTTCTTCTCCAAAATCTTGTCCCACTTCTAAAGCCCTGCCAGCCTCCTTGTGGGTGACAGTGAGAGCTTAGGAAGGGAAATATGCACAAATTCCTTAAAGTGTGTGCAGCAATTCAGAATCCCTTAGATACACTGCCTTGCCTAATTGCCTAAAATAACAGCAAAGGCTTCTTAACTGAGTGGCAAAAGACAAACGAATGCAGCAGTGCTATGAACGCCCTCGTGCCTTCTCCTCACATCGTTCGGGTGCCTTGCATCCAAGTCTACCTGTAGCTCCATGAAGCAGCTCAGTAACCTGCAAAAACCAGAATCTGAATTCTTCCTGCACCATGAATGCAGAAAACGCTTAAAAGTAAGGCGCTCTCTCTCTCTCACTCTGCAATTTGGCTCCTTCTCCACAATGAGGAAAGAGCGACCTAAGATGCAGGACTTCTGCTTCAGAATCACACAGAAAAGAGAAACCCTGTGCCAGAGATGCAGGAGGAAGACTTTCCCTGCAATTTGGCCTGGACTGAGTAGGAAGTTGTGTTAAATGCCCTTTAAGTCTGGGCCAACCATTATTGTTCCATGTGGATGGTGCTGCTTGCTACCTCAGGTACTTGCAACAACCAATGGCAGCTTTGGTTACACAGATGTCCAGTAGGTTTCTCCAGGCATGGTTGAATGTCATGATTTGAATGGAGCTCCTCACTCCAAAACCTCATCTACATTCCATTGCAAACTCCAGCTGAAACTCCTATCAAGTTTGGAAAAAGCTTTGCTGTTCAGGAAACCAAAGGGGATATATTGTGAGCCGCCCCGAGGCTGCTGCAAGGGGCGGCATATAAATATTTAAATAAAAATAAATAAATAAATAAAATAAAGGTGGACCAGAAGTCAAAAGCTTTGTGCCTTTTCTGGATTCTAGCCTTACGTTTTTCAAATACTTCTCAATTAAAGGTGTGAACTTTGCACGAAACAATTCTACCTTTGAGGGCCACTTAATTCATGAAATTGGCAATAACATATCCACTGTAGCTAAGTTTACATAACTACACCAGCAAGTGTAATAACAACAATATGAAAAACCTCCTCAAAGAGGCAAATTTACATAAGGTCAACAAGTCTCCTGACAATTTTTACATCGCTCTCTGTCACAGAAACACTGTCAAAGCTTTGTTCTCTATATAACCCTTAGGCTAGGAAACCTAATAAGAACCACAGACAACTTATGAAATAATGGTATTTTCAATACAGATGGAATTTCAGTCTATAAATAATTTTACGCTATTGTTCAATAATGAATTTCAGTGAAAAAGCTGATGAGGTCTTGTTTAACTTGTAACTCCTTGCAGCTTTTTAGCATCTTGAGAACCTGAATGTATGTTCCCGCTGGGTATTAAAAATAATGAAAACTTTTCTTAAAGATTAAAACACCAGCAACACTTTAGTCCACAATTTAAGTCTGGAACATGATTCAAGGGACTACACCCTGTTCACGAACTCTTTACATGTAGTCCTGTAATGTGGAAGATATCAGAAACCTGGCAGAAATGGGTCATGAGAACTCTCACAGTTGCTTAAGAAACTACACTTGGGTGTTGGAAGGACAAATTAAGTCTGCAAAACGCACTCACTATTCTGTCTTAATGTGGTTTCACATCCTTATAATATATGTTTGTGTATCAGAAAACATGGCTTAGCAGCAGGACAAAGCACACAAAAATTGGAAGATCTATTATTGGAATTCCAAACTATATATTTATCTTAAGCTCTGACTTTGCTCAAACCGCCACACAGGGAATCTGCTGGGAAGAAAAACAACAGCAACAGTATTTTACTGACAGGGATTTTGAAGTCTCATAATTCCAAAGACTGACTTACTGAAAGTGACACAGAAAAACTACGGAAAGGGAATGACACCATTTATTGGCAAGAAAAAGCAGCGCTTATGAACATCACCTTCACCAGGGCTTGTCCCTCAGCGGAGCAACTGCAACAACCACTCACTCACTGGCTCCATCAACCAGAGATGTTGAGACTTCCTGCCTAAGTTGGTTACTTGCACACTGCTCACCTGTAAGAAGGACCCAGATCAAGCCACACACGCATGGAAAGCAGAGGTCTTCAAATTTTAGAAAGGTCAATAGTCATCAATTGAACTCAGTGCTCTAAGATGATACATGAATGGGTGGGAATGAAGCGATATATTCACTTAAGTGCTGCCACAAGGAGATTGGCCAAGTTTTGGAGGGGCTCCTTTAGCACCACAAATATCACCCCCCAAGGTAGTCCAGACATTCAGGCTCACCACTCCAGTGCAACACCTCGTTACTCTTCAACCACACAGTCCAGTCCTGCTAGAAGCAAAGCTCCCTTGCCTGTGAGAAAGCCCCTTTTGCACTTCAGCCCAGCCAACATGGCCAGAACTACAGGGACATGTAGCTCAAAACACCTGGAGGAACCAGGCTGGGAAAGCAACCTTGATGCAAGAGTGGCAGGGATGTGGGATCAATCCTTCCCTTTCCTGCAACTAATCAACACTCCACTCTTTCGACAGATGTCCCAGAATATGCATGCTGTGCAGGAAGGAGCCCTCAAGAAGAGCTCCTTGGGCATTTTTTGCCGTTGACCCTTGGAACCTTTCGCTGGAAGGGGAGGATGGAAAAGCGGCTATGGAGCTGCATCAATAGTAACAGAAAGAACATAGAAGGACTCCCATTTTAAAACTGTAGTGCCAACTGCAGTAAAGGCATTTGGGCCATTCCCCAACATTTTGACCATAAGCTAATTGCAGAAGGGAAGCGAGGCTAAATTCTTGTGTCCCTGTAAAGTTGTCTTATCCTGCCATGCAATCGCTCGTTACCGTCACCCATAACCTTCATAAATGGGTTTGTAATGAGAAAGTCTTGTTGTCATACAGTAGGTATGATTGATGCCATGTATGAGTGAAATGAAGCCGCAGTGACCATCTCAATAACACGAACAGCTGCTAAATATTCATTTAGCAGAATGAGTTTGGAAAACTTTGAGCAGATTGCTTTCACAAGGCTGCTTTCAACAAAAGGAAACATAATTAACGAGCTAATATCAGCATGTGTCTGGCTAAGCTAATGAATATCAAATTACACAGAAACCTGTATAAATCATCATTATCCTGAATTTTAATTGAACTTGCAATTAAACATGACAAATTTTATATACACTAAACCTTTAATTTATACTTTCAAATATGGAATAATTTATCATTTTTAGTATTTCATAGTTAATTTCCCAATATGTACACTTCTAATTAACAAGGAGAGGCTTTAAAAAAAGATAGAAAAATGCCTTGAATAGCTCCACTGCTTACCAAATTTTGTTTCTATAGATTGAACTTTAAGAAGATAAGAACTTTACAGTGAAATTTAGCAATGAACTAACCATACACTGTAGACCACAAACTACAGTGGAAAAATGCTTTACTCCAATGCCATGAAGATGCTTGGATAAGCGTCTTTGCTTTGCTTCTCTGCAAACAGAAAATTGTGCTTTGTTGTAAGAAAACAATACAAAATAATTGTGAGAACATGGAGAGACCTGTGGTTCTTTGAATGAAAACACACCTGCATTTCTGTCCTGTGCCTGTTGGCCTAGAAGCAAATGGATTTAGGCCACGTATTCAATTGCATTCATTCCCTGGCAGGGATACCTTGGCCTGCTGTCTATACAGAAGGCCTAGGAGGGCATGTTCAAGCATCACAAGTTCCTCAACAATGGGCTAGTTAGGTTCACAATAAAATGGGGACCAAATCAATTGTTCCCCTGTCTTGATAAATGTGTAAGGGATTTGGGAAACCAGAAGCACTGTGAGTAACCTTCTGCCTTGCACAACTGTATCCCTCAAGAGGAATTGCAACAGCAAAGTGCACGCCATCGGAAGGAGAACGTTTCCCCATGTACAACATGTGGGTATCCACAATGTTGACTTCCCAAAACAAAAGCCAAAACACAGAGGAAGACACGGGAACTAAATGCACAGGCAAACTGGATGGTGCAAAAAGGATTATCCATTATTCCTCTCCTAGGTTGGGACAAAAATCTACCGCTTTCCATTTTTTTTCCTCAGGAGTTTCTAAGCCTCATAAAAATTTGAAATATATTTGCATGCTTCTGGCCATAAACTCTGCCCCCAGTGGGCTGAGAAAGAGAAGCACAAATACTTTTGCACGATATTGGAAAGGCTCCTCCAGAATTTCCAACAGGAAAGCCACCAGTGTGTTTACAACTTGTGAAATGGTGCCGGTTGGTATTTCCTCCATGCAGCAACAAGAGCGAGGAAGCAGCGCTTTAGTTATTTATTTATTTGCCATATACTGTCTCGCCGCTTGCTAGTTAAACCTTGTCTCAAGTTATCAACACTCTCTGGAGAGATAAGCTTCTTCTCACTTACCAGATGTCACTAATAATCGAACTTCCAAGGCTCCATCTCGAAAAGAGACTACTGGAGCTGCCCAGGTCACGGGAATTAACTGCCACCAGTCCTTGTGAAAAACTAAGCTCATCAATCTATAGCTCGTCATCGTAATTAGAATAACAGCTCTGAAAATTTGGGCCAATGGTGACAGGGCGTTTTTGCAACAAAGAGCTCCGATCTTTCTTTCTTTCTTTCTTTCTTTCTTTCTTTCTTTCTTTCTTTCTTTCTTTCTTTCTTAACAAAACCTTGGTGTGAAAGTTAATGATAAGTGTCGATGGTGTTGTCGTGGCGACGGGGACAAGCCATTCCCTAACTGCGACATTTTCAATGTCCTGCAGAAAAGAAACTGTCCTCTTTAGTGTGGCACCGTTCAAAGCTTATTTATGGCTACAGGGCTCGCAAGGATTGATGACTGTCGCAACACACCGTCAAATCCCTTACTGATGCATTCTCTGTCTGTCTGTCTGTCTGTCTGTCCCTCCATCCGTCTCTCTTTCTTTAGCCCCGGGGGGCAGGGGTGGGTAGAAATAAAATGGATTTTTGTACCAAATACCAATAGCTTTGCATTATTTATTTCTTTAACTTCTATAGTGCCCAATAGCTGAAACTCTCGAGGTGGTTTGCCTCAGCTCTGAACAGGACCCTAATACAATAGAACAACCATATTTTAATCTGTTTTAAAGGCATACATTTTTAAAACAATTTAGCAGCTAAAACCGTATTTAATAGAAATTTGTCCTAGTAATAAAACACCAGATATGGATATCCCACCACTGGAGAAATGCCACATAGAGAGCGCTTCGTCATCCAAGGGCTAAAGGATGACAAAGCCGGCACCAGGCAGATTGTGGGGAGAGCATTCCACAGTCGGGGGCTGCCACTGAGAAGGCTGCAGCCCCTCAATTTTCCTTTGGAGGCATCACTTGGAGGAAGGCCCCAGAGCGGATCACAGGGTATTGGTGTTGCTTGTTGCTAGTCACAAAGTCATGTCCAACCCATCGCAACCCCATGGACAACATTCCTCCAGGCCTTCCTGTCCTCCACCATCCCCCGGAGTCCACTCAAGCTCACACCCACTGCTTCAGTGACTCCATCTAGCATAGGTAGGATGCAGTTAATTAAATTTGTACATTATACAGGTAACCTGATTTCTGGGCCACAAAGCTACACATTTGGAGTCCCAGAAATCAGGTTCTACTCCGTCCTATAGCATTGCTTTCAGTCCATGTTGGTCTATGTACCAGCCACTTCCCCAGTAGTTGACAGATCAACTTCTGTTGATTCGTTACAAGAGACTATGGAGCTCATCATTTTGTCCGACTCTGTCGGAGAAATGAACAGAGACAGGGGCTGCACTGCAAGATCACCCATGGTGGATTGTGAGCCATGTTGGCCGTGTTAAAGGAACTCAGTCAGAGTGGTTTAAGCATTGAGCACCAGGGTGACGCAGCGGATAAGAGCACGGGACTGGGACTCAAGCACCCTGGGCTCCAATCCCCACTCAGTCAGGGAGCCAACTGGGTGGCTTTGGGCCAGTCCAGCCAAGGTTGCTGTCGTGAAGATAGAAAGCTCCTCCCACTGGCCTTTGGTCTGTGGCTGCCCAGAGGGTCCTATTTGTCCCAGGCTCAATTCAAACATGCCTATTATGGCCTTTAGAGGCGTACGGGTACAATCTTATACATATTTAGACAAAAAAGCCCTGCAGCTCTCAGACTTCTCCAGCCAGCATACTGTGTAAGCACAAAAATGTGATGAGTTTTGCCAACTTTTAATTACATTGCATTGTTTTATTACTTTGTCATCTCACACTGTGAGCTAAGTTGATAATGGTGAATCTAAATATAATTTAACCAAGGGTGCTGGCCTATATTTGTTTAGCGGGAAAAACGTTATACAACTCCCAGCATCCCCCAGTCAACCAGCTGGAAAATGTTGTCTAAATAGAAAAACTAGCATTTTTAGTAGTATTGTATAATACGTATATTATATTATGTTATATATTTTGTATAATAATAGAACATAGAAATAATAATGATAGAAAACTAGTATTGTGCCCCATATGGTATATTGCTGCCATTTAAAAATTCACCATATTTTCCTCCTTTTGTTGTTGTTGGTGACGTTGATATCATATTTTCTCTATCCATTCACTATATTACTTGCATCTCTATTCATTATAATACATGATTTTCATGATTACATTCAAGCCACCTTAGGTGCTTTCAGTAAAAGAATGGAATTAAATGTACTATTGTTACTCTTATTTATTATCATTGTCTTCATTATTAAATTGCATTATGATCTGTCAAGAGCCCTTTTTTAAAAAGAATTGGAGTTTGGAAGCCAGTAAATAGAACATGAATTTCATTCCAGATGCATTTTCTGAGCCTCTTTTATACATTTCTGAGAGCAACAGCTTCAAAATAGAAACACAACCCTCTTTCATGCGCAGAGCTGCCCCAGCAGTAAATGCAAGGGGGAAGTCAGTGTGGCTAAATTCCTGGAAATGTATTACATGCCCAGTTGATGTTTACTTCAAAGCTTTGATCCAAAGAACATGAAGGTAAGAAAAAACATCCATCCCGGCTCTTCCACAAGCGCTCATGTTCGAATCCATCTTGTAGCATAATAAGTGGGTTCCATAGCAATTTTCGGCTTGATGTTTGATAGCACAAACACAAATGGTTCTATTTAGCAGTTAAGAGTGCAAACTGTGAAGTCTCAAGTTCAGATCTCAGGGCCAAGCTACATCTTTCATGGAAGATCTCTGAATGGATTTCCTGACCCCTTCCTTGCGTTGAATGAAATGCAGCCAATTTCAGCGCCGTCATTCCATATGCCTTCTGCTCAGGGGAGAATTCTGGGGCTGCTCAGCACCAGGGCAGGATCTGTGCTGTCATGATCTCCGCACATTGATCTGGAATTTTGATGACGGCGGCTGCACGATCAGCAATCAGAGCTCAGGGACAGCTGTCAGATATATGTTGGCCTTACGTTTTGATCTTCTTTGCTTCCGATGGTTTGCACTTCACAGCCTTAATAATATGTGAAAGTAGTTTTTTGTGCATGTACTAATATGATTAAAATGTACACTCTGCACCCTTCCATGAGCTCTACATGAAAACTCTCAGTTAACTAAACAGATTGTCATTTTTTTAAAGAACACTAGCAGTCAGTTTTAATTTATTCATGGCTATCAGGTTTTCTTGTCCTATTAGTTGCCATAATAGTAACACAGTGTTGAGCAAAATACCAGAAGCTTTCATTAGAATCATTAACATAATTTGATAACTGATGGTGCTTGATTCCTGACTTCTGAACTTTGACTTGAAGCTCAGTGTAAGATGAAATCACACTGATTGGGCTGTTTTTTTAAGTGAACACTTCACATAGCATTGCTTTGCTAACTGTAATTAATGTTCACGTTTGTCACAAGTTGTACTAGATGGAGAAATGGTAGTGATGACAAAAGATGTGACAAAGATGCGCACACACCATCCTCCCCAAATGTTTCTGTTGCAATTTAAGTTTAGAAGGGGGAACTACCAATATAAATGAAACAGGTTCCCCACCCCTTCACACCACGAGAACAGGCTGAATAAAACATCAGCATCCAGATAAGCTGATGTGACATTTTGCTAGTTCAAGGTTTACATCATCCTATCAAAGTGCCTGCATATGTAGAACTGAACTAAAAAAACCCGCTAAACTACTTAAAAGAAGAACTATCTATATGCGACATCTTTAACTTACTCTTTTAGTTTCTCTTCCTCATTTCTAATGGTTATGATAATTTATACTAAAGGTTACATTTCTTTGCATTAACAGAATGATAATATTTGGTAATGTTCTATCTTTATGCAAAGCACCCTGGCTTAATGTTTGACTTAAGAACAATGGTATCAATGGTGTAATAAATAAACGTGGGAAGCAATAATTTTCCTTGTGATCCTATGCGTGACTTTGTTGTTATACGCCATCAAGCCGTCTTCAACCCATGGAGACCCTATGAAAGGGCGACTCCCAGATGTCCTGGCCTTCATCGCCAGGCTCCGCTTTTGGAAACCTGAGGCAGAAGCTTCCTTGGTGGCATCCATCCGTCCCGTCGATGGTCCTTCTCTTCGACTTCTGCATGATGACTTTGAGATAAGTTGGACAATGGCGCCTACTCATTCATAAGTCATCATAGATCAAGGGGGGAATCCTACATATGTTGAGACAGGGAAAGAAGTCCTAACTCCTGTGAATTCCTGAGCCAATGCTGTTGCACGGAGCCCTTAATGAACAAGGGCTCGGCGGACCAGCAAGGTAAGACAATTTAAGTTGGGATCAGGAAAGATAAAGATGGCATTTGTGCAACTGGAGGGCTTCACTGCAGCCATGCAGAGACACATTTCTAAGCATCCCTGTTATGCATTTGCTTTATTCGACATACTTTGGACCATCCTTTCACCCACGGTGTGCTCAAGGCAATCTACAATAAAACTAGAAAAAGGAGAACTGGGCAGTAGGGAAACGTCATAAAACAAAAAATTAGTATGGTAAGAGAAAAGCATTTTATTATATGATATTGCTTCACTGGGGACACTGAGGATAAACATGTAAAAAGTAGTTTGTTTTTTTTTAGAAATAGACCAGCATTTAAGGCAAAGTCAGAATTTATATAATTTATCATTGGAGAATATGTGAGAGGGCGGAATAGTTTATTCAAAGCAAGAAGTATTTGTATTTTCATTAGAGTATTAATTGATTAAATTGCATAAACATGGTGCTTGGCATGGACATTGTCTTGTTTATTTATTTAGGTGCCAAGCAAGTATCCCCACAGTTTTAATACACTGTTATTTTGATAGGCTGTTGTTGGATGCTTCCATTTCACCTCATTTATCTAAAACACCTTGGAAGCATTGATGAAATGCAATATGAAAATCTCTTAAATATCACACATGTTGCAAAGCACCCATAAAGGTTTGCAGGGGAAATGTCAGTCCAAGCTCCACATTCGCCATTCCTCAATCCATCTTATACACAGGAAGGAATGCCACTTCCAAGGCAGCTCCATGATTTTGGCAAATCTTGCATGGAAATAGTTCATGGTTTAAATAAATCTACTGACCACCCAGTGACAACTTTTTAGTCACTCAATACACAAAATAAAAATCCATCTTGTCGCCTTAAGGACATCACTTCATGACTGTTTCTAAATAATTTCATTTGTACTGTGACACTGCTTAAAAACTCTAACCCTGTGCTTGGGATTTGCTTCATGATGCAACATAATAAAAATATTATTTTAAAAAGTATTCAATATGCTATTTTACTGTACAGCTATTAGATAACATCACTACATATGGGGAAATATGAAGGAATGCAAAGGGTTTGTGTAATTTTTAAAAATAGTGTCTTCCCACAAAAGCCAGCTTTGTAGGATCCTAAAGACAAACGACAACTTTATTGTGGTGTGAGGTCTAACTGATGCATGAGCGGGAAAGGGATTGATGCGCGTGAGTCTAGAGCCAAACATGGGGGCAGCAGGTGGACTCACTTACAAAGAGTTTCAATAAGGAAAGGTGGGCAGGTGGTCTGATTCCAACAATACTACACTGCATTTTGTGTGGAATCCATACATTAAACTGGAGGTGGTGGGGCGGGGGGGGGAGCTTCCCCGGAAAATATGATAAAGGCATACATCTACTTTGATGCCTGAATGACAAACTGGGGGGAAAGAAACCAAAACAAAGGACAGCATACAAATGAACCTAGATAATACAGCCGTTCTACCATAACTAAGAGAAAGAGGCCATTATCATAATACATAAAATAACATTTGGTAAGGAAACTAGGATAATTTCTTACTAAAAAGGACATTTAGCTAGGTTCTGAACCATTGCTCTGAATTGGAAGCATTACTTATGTCTTAAAGCAAATTGAGTACAAGTTCGTAAAGCATTCCCTTAAAGGACACCTGCAAAGAGTGAACCGCATTGTTAACCTGCATTGTTGCATCCTACGAAAGTGGACATCCCTGGTTTGAGGGACCACCTGGCATGTTCTGTGCAAACAGCCGAGCTTCTGGGCTACCATTGCATTCGGAAATCTCAGAAAGAATGTAGCTACCTGGGAAACACAACAGTCCTGCTTAGCGCGAATTGAAAACACACCCCGAATCCTCTGCAAGCCACGGACATTGGGTGAAGGTGTCCATCTGCCCCCTCTACTCCCCCAAATGGTGCACTCAAGATTTAGTAGAAGGCAAGCCATGGTCCCCTGAGGTGGTGATGGACTCAAGACGTCTTGGCACAACTTCGTTATTCTTCAACTGTTAAACATACCTTTGCCATAAAATGGTGAGTCCTCGTGCTTAAATTATTATGAGGTTGGGCCTGCTCATTGCCTTCTACACCTGGTTATTATGGTACTATTTCATTGCATGGTTGCTACCAATATTGCTTCTTTTGTTATGGTTTGGAAAGGAGAGGAGAAGAGAAGAGAAGAGCATCTAAAAAGCACAATACAAGTCTACAGAATAAATAATTAAAGCCCAATTCCTCTTAGCCCCCATTTAAGACAATTCTTGCCCTCCTTATAACCAACTAATATAAATAAAGAAGACAGCACAAAAAGTAAGGGAACAGGTTCCCTTCTGGTTCACTTCTAATTCAGGCAAGCGTGGACCTATAAGGATTTTCACTGAAATCTGGCAGGGCAGGGCAGGGCAGGGGCTGCATAAAGCTGAATTCAGCCCACACCTGTATTTTGATAGTGGCTTTAGATAGTGTTTAGGTAAGTCTGTCTCTCTGACTCACAAACCAGTCAAGAAAGAAACAAATATTGATAGTTCCCCTCTGTAACAAAGATAGGGATACCTGAGACATACATTTCTGTTCACTGCTGATCAAGATTTGTCCACTGCTCACCTTTCAACCCAAACATGGATTCAAATGTAAGCTGTGGTCAATGTCCATTCATTTCCAAGTTGGCAATATGATTTGTGGAAACTAATGAGAAGGAAGGACTCCCTGGAGAAGAGCCTAACGCTGGGAACAATTGATGGCAAAAGGAGAAGGAGACGGCAGAGGATGAGGTGGCTGGATGGAGTCACTGAAGCAGTCGGCGTGAGCTTAAGTGGACCTCTGGGAGGACAGGAAGGCCTGGAGGAATGTCGTCCATGGGGTCGCGATGGGTCGGACACGACTTCGTGACTAGCAACAACAACAACAACAGCAACATGCTATAATAAACAGAGGCCTTTGGAAAATGTGCACAAACATGCTTTAATTAATGGGAGAAAAGGTGTACATTTCAAAAATGCACGCAATTTCTATTTATGTTTGGAAAACAAATTTTCATCCAGAAATTAACTTAAAAAGTTCATAATCTGATACAGACATGAGGTGGTTTGAGCTACTAGGAAGAATATGGAAAGCTGCCATTTTCTTTGCAAATAAAACCTTAAATAAGGGATGGTATGATCCACTGATCATGGGTCCATAACAGTTTGCCTTGTGTTCACTCACAAGTGAGTCCTATCTTCTCACTTGCATTAGTGTACATTTGGTAAATTTTTTGAACCAGGAACTGCACTACAAAATTTGTAGGCATGAAATCCGAAGAAGTTCTGTGTTCCAATGTGCATCATTTTCTTCAAGATGCAACTTGAAACAAAGTCCTTCAGTATTCCTGTGGCCAACAGAAGTTGAATTGAAAACAAAATTTCCAAGCAAATCTTCCAAAGTAAAATAATTCTGGACATGTATCAGTAGGGCGAAGCAGGGAGTTCCTTCACAGCCAGTCACACTGGGATTCATCAAAAGGAGTTTGTTGCCCCCAAGAAATGAGGGCTCGAGGGCACAACCATCCATTTGGCCATCACTGTGCTCCTGTTTTCATTCACAATTGTCCAGCTCAATAGGGGAAGGAAGGAAGGAAGGAAGGAAGGAAGGAAGGAAGGAAGGAAGGAAGGACAGAAGATATTCTTCTGGAATAGAAAGCAAAAAAAGCAAAAACAAACAAACAATCCCCACTTCTCACATTTCTCCACTTAGCCATTTTCCACTTGGCATATGACATTCATTTCCAATGATGACCACAACCCTTTCTTTTATACCTACCCTCAGCAATGCATATGTCACTTTTCTGCCCAATTTGCAAATTAGTGTGCAGGAGAACCTTCCTCTTAGGAGCCGAAAGAAAAAAGCGGAAGACATTTTTGTCGAGACTGTGCAACTGCCTCTCTCTTCTGCAACCCTCTCACAGTGAATGGAATAGTCTATCCTCCCGCGCAGGTATATCAGTGAGTGACCCAGGTGGTAGTTGTGTGTTTGAAGAATGACATCTCTGCTCTGCTATCATCAAACCCAAGTAATTAAGAACAATCAAGTGGGTGTTAATTGGATATAATGGAACAATCTCCAGTCAGCCTGAGCCTAGTATTTGCCTCTTACTAGTAATTATGAACACTAAGTACTCAAGCTAATCTCCTCCTTTCCCATGAAGCCAAACAGAGGTGCGGTATTTACTCAGCTGATGGCTTGTTTTGTCTGCCATTTAGTCTGTTTTAAGCCAAGAAACTCATAATTTGCCAAGCTGTCACCAGCTGCTGGCATCGGACAAAAGGATGAGAGGCCCCTTCGATTCAACAATGCCGCACGTATCATCCAACTGAAAAGGGCTGATCTTAATTAAACTGACCCCTGGTTGCATCTACAGTAGCAGCTGCACCTGGACATTCAGAGTGAAAAATCAAAGTTATACATTTGCATTATGCACTCTGCTTCGAGCAGGTGCCCGTAACTCATTCCCAAAAGGAGGCTGTTGGCAACAGAAACTCAGTTGACGCTAATGAGTCTTTTTCAAAGAGGCCACCATCCCCACCAGCTTCAGTGTCTCTCGCTTTCGAAAGCACCATGGGGCAAGGTAGCACACTGAGAAATGTTTGACCCAGAGCATCAGCTAGCAAGCAAATATCTAGGACCTGTGCTCACCCACTTGAGTTAGGTACTGAGCTTTGCTGTAAGCATTTTCAAGACACAAACATTGTAAACTCTCATTCCTAGGACTTTGGAATGCTGCAAAGAGGGTTCGAAAGGAAGAAGGGAACAGCGACAGAGTAACTTTTCCTGATAGGAGGAAATGGGAAGAGTTCTGTTAAAATCTGCTGCAACAGCAATGGGGTAGATTGAATCACTCACTCCCAGAATTGAAGCACATTTCAAAAGTAGTTTTCAGTGTTCCAATTATATACGTGCTAAATTTGTAAAACTGCTTCAACAGCAAAAGCTGCTTCATCCACGGAATGCAACCCTTTCTGAAGGTGCGTGATTTAAACAAAGGTTCTGCCTATTTTACTAGAAAACAATGACTTCTTTTGTTTCTCCAGGTAGACAAAAGCTTTCCTAGAGTTCAGGCCTTATGCCGACATCATGAAGCCCCCACAAGCCTGTGTGGTGGGTCATAAAGAGAGAAGAAACTGGAGATAAAGCAGCCAAGGCCATATTGCCCTTCTTGAAATCGTGTGTGGTACCATGATGTCTGGCAGCTACATGCAGTCCTGGTCCCCACAGTTAAAGAAGTTCATCAGAGAGCTGGGAAAAGTGTGGAAACGGGTACTACAAGGATCACAGGGGTGGCGGACTTGCGATAATGCAAAAAAGTATTAGATTAAAATACATAAATGGCTCGAGGAAATGTTACAAAAATCCTTAGCTTTTAACCCTGAAGTCTTATTAGGCATTATACCTGCTGATATTAGTAAACAAGAAATGCACTTGATGTTACATGTACTCACTGCGGCGAGGATTGCATTTGCCCAACACTGGAAAAGTGAAGAACCACCCACCGACGAACTGATCCTAAAAAAGATCCTGGACTGTGCAGAAATGGATAGACTGACTTTGTCATTGAAGGAGAAAGAAGATGCTGATTTCTATCAAATTTGGGACTCTTTTTATTATTGGCTAGAGAAACGGGACTTCGTATAGATTTAAATCTGTTTTTAAGTCACCATAAATGGAAAAAAAATGTGGGGGCTGACCCAGCAGGTCCGATGTTTTTGATGATTGATGTTGTTGTTAGTTAGGGTTATAATTTTGAATAAAACTTATTATTAAAAAAAAAAGGATCACAGGGCTGCAGCAACTGCCCTATGACAAAAGATTACAATATCAGGATCAGATAAATCCAGAAAGATGGCAAGTACGGGGAGACACGGCAGAGGGGTAGAAAATTATGCTTGTGGCCAGGAAAGGGGAGAAGAGGCCCTTTCCCCACTCTCAGTGAGTACTGGCACCTGGGCCATCCCATGAAGCCAAGATCCAGGAGAAGGAGAAGGAACACTGGAGGCAGGACACCTGAGGACCCCAGTGGCCGCCACAGATGAGCAGAACATCGCTACGGGCTTCTGTCCCCCTTGCGGGTTGCCCATGGGGAGCTGGTTTTTCCCCCCCATCAAGAGGATGCAGTCCTAGATGGACCCATGCTTGGTTCTCATGCGGTTCTTCGACTTAATGTTGCTTTTAGAACAGGAAACGCTGTTCTCTGGGCACTAACCATGCTTTCTGACACCAGTGAAAAGGCTGCAGATTATATTTTTCTGGGGTCCCAATTTGTCCTTCTCATTCCTCTTTCCTAATGACCTGTGACATGTTATGTGTGCATTGTGTGAGCCACCTTAGGCTCCTCGCAAGAGAAAAGGTGGGATCCATATGGGATGGACTATAGTAACAATTTAAAAACGAATCCCATCGAACAATCCAGCAGAAGGGGTCACCTGCCTCCTGAGGAGCCTGAAGGTGACAGTGTAGGAGGTGGGGAATGGGAGGGCATGATTGGCAGAAGGCGGGGGGCACAGCGTCCCCTCCCTGCCACAGCTGCCTGGCTTGGAGTTTTAAAAAGGGAATCTGTGAATCTGAGAATGGCAGAATCTGAAAAAAGCCAATCCAGAAAAGTAGAAAGGAGCAGGGCAAGGAGGAGCAGAGGGCCAGCCAGGGAGTGGGTGTAGCCCTGGGCTACAGAGAGGCTTGAGGTCCTACAAGCTGCTGGCCCTCATCACCATGAGGGAAGGAAGACAGTCCACCTATTTTTTAAGGGGACTGGAATTCAAAAGGGGACAAACCCTATTCCTATTACTGTGGAAGCTTATGAAGGGTTAGACATGATGGACAATGGGCTCTAAGTTATTTGCAGTCACTCGGGCTGTCCTCCAGATATTTCAATACAATTTCCAGCATTCCTGGCCAGTATTCATGCTGGCTGAGGCTGATGGGAGTTAAATGTCCTCTGAGCACCAGGCTGAAGAAGGCTGCTTTCGGGGGAAACTGGGATGAAGAGTCATCTGGCATCTCTTGCCACAATCACTTTCCCTTTCTTTGCATACTGGAAAAGAAGAATTTCCAGCCAATGAGAGAAAATATGGCACAGATGAAAAATAACCCACTTAACTATGCAGACACAGTCTCAAGAACTTCTGCCTAAGGCACTGCATTCATAACTCCTTTTGCATACTTGTACCATATGCTCACATCTGTAAATGAACACAGACAATCTCCGGCGCACCGGGGATGACTCTGGGCCATGCAACACCAAAGCATGTGCACAAAGTCATTCCAAGGAAAGGAAAGCTGCGGAAGCACAAGCTGTTAAGAATGCGATCCTATGCACATCCCCTTGGAAGACCATGTGCTTGAAGGGCAGTTTTCCCAGGGAAGCAGGCCAAGGATGGCAGTACAAGAAACTGCGGGCAGATGCGTAGTCTCACCATTATGAAGTGAGGTCACTGGGATGTGTTCTACAGTCCTGGATTTGTCCAGAGATCTCCACCACAAGCCCAACCTTGATCCAAAATGAGAGGAGCCTCTTCTCTTGGGGGCCGAGACCCTGGGAATCCAAGGGTGGAACATGGGAGGGTGAGCGCCTGAAGATCAGGGCAGGAAGTCTGACTGTGGCTCCCGACGGTGACGTTTTTGATGATCGCCATCCAGATTTTAAACTAGGCACTTTGTGACAATGTCTGTGAAAAATAAATTGGTTGGATTGCTCATGTGTCAATGACAGCAAAGAAGGTGAGTGAGGGGAGATGCCAGTTACCCCACAACGTGGGATGAGGCTGCGAAGGAATTCCTTGCTGATCTTAATGCAGCAGAACCAAGGGAAAATCAACAGCATCAGGATCTTGTGCCCACGGACAGTTTGATCAGTCTCCAGAAGGATCGATTGATCTATCCATCTGCTTAAAACTTTTCTAGACCGTCGCTTACCATGGTCTTGAGACTGTTTCACAATAAGACAACATAAAATAAAACACAGCATCCTAATAAATTTCTAACCAGCAATAAAACCCCAATTAAAACAATCACATCTTAAAACATTGGGAAAATAAAAAGGGTTTAGCCTGGCGCTGCAAAGAGTGAAGTGATGGCACCAGGCAAACCTCTCTGGGGAGCGTGTTCCACAGTCGGGGCGCCACCACAGAGAAGGCCCCTCTCCAGGTAGTCACCCTCCTAATCTCCTTCAGGGAGGCTTCCAGAGAAGGGCCTCTGTTCCAGATCTTAAGGGGTGGGCAGGCACACATGGAAGGAGATGCTCCTTCACATAAACAGGCCAGGCCCTAAGCCATTTAGGGCTTCACAGGTGATCACCAGCACCCTAAACACCAGCATCTGTTCAGGATGCCTGGACAGAGCCCAGATGGCAACGAAGCAAGTACCAAGCCCTGGCCAACGTGCTCCCAAGGACGGACCCCAGTGACTTTTACACTAGCAGAAGCTTCTCAACCCACACACCACCCTCTGCGAGGCCCAGCCTTGATGCTGTGAGGACATACCTGTTGCATAAAGGATGGTCCCTTCAAGATGCAGAGCCCAGATCAAAGCTGACTGCGCTATATGTGTGGCAGGGAAAGCCCCTCCTTCCCTCCGCACAGAGAAATGTTGCAGGGTGGCTGACTCCCAGTTCACTCCCCTCCTGCAGGATTCATGGGGAGAAGGCATGATTCCTGTTTTACCAGCCTAGGGTGCAAATTAAATTATCCTGACCATGTTTTAGAGCTTACCCAAACATTTATAAAATGTTGGTGAGAAATTTTTAATTGACATATTAGCAATATCTCTTCTTTGAATGACCTTTTAGTCCTCCTTATAGCATATCCCGTACTTTTACTACCTTTTGGCTGACAGTTTCTAATATATTCCCTCCTACAGGATGATATCATCTGTCCTTGGATGGAATTAACTTAAGCACTGCACACTGAGAAGCTGACATTAATCCATATCCACAGATTTTTAACAGCTGCTGGAATAAATATTGTTTCCATACATTAAGCTTTGTAACTCTGACTAGCTGAAATAAATTGAGATTAAATGTACACCAGTAACATCCAAACTAAGAAGGGGGCGGGGGAATGATAAATTTAAACTTTGAGAGGTTGTACATATAAGCCAGAAAAGGAATGCTTACTGTAATTAGCAAGAATAATTCGGTTTCAGGGTGAACAGAAGGTTTATTGTACTGCCCTGACATGGTTTTATTTCTTCTGCTAACCCCATCCACAGCTAAAGAAAGATAGGTGAAGAATAAAATAATGCTTTGATGCATAATTCGTGAAGTGTAGGATTGGTTGGTGCACACATTCCTTGGCAATCTATGAACCTGGTATTACTCCAGTAAGAAGGTAAACCATCGAGTGTGGTAGAAGGCAGAAAGTGGTGTTTGGGGAGGGAATAATAAATCTTACCACAAAAGAAAATCATGCAAACCAATTCCCTGTGTGCCCATTTGCAAACTTTATTCCAGCAAGTCAATTAAAACATCATATATTCAATGGGAGAAGCGCCTCTCCTTTCCCCTTGACTTATGAGCAGAAAATTACACATCAGTAAATTAAAGAAGAGTAACATCTGTATCAAACTAGTCTATTTACTCCAAACAGCACTAGAAAATGTGTGATTGGTCTCCCTGAAACCTCATTATTAGCCTCCATAAACTGTCTAGGCTATTCCTTCTGCCAAAGGACCTGTTAGCCCCCCACCCCCACCCCCAATAAGCGGAAAACTGTCTCTGAAAGCATCGCCAGAGATCCCAAAAATGCACCTTAAAGAGCAAGTAACAGGTTAACTGTCTGACGCCTTTGTTTTAAAGCTTTAAAGATGGTGCAGTGATGCCCATCTTGCATGTGCATACTTGGTACTGTATCTGAACCAAAGGTTTAGGAGAAAACACAAGTACCGGGGCAACCATACTCATACCTTTTAACATAAAGGTTCGGGGGGGGGGGCAATGAAGTAAACACAAAAGCCATTTTTGGAAAATGTTTTTGAGAAAGAGTTTGGAGATGTTCAGAGTATAGCATGCAGTTTCCACTTTTGCAGTGTCCAGCTTGGTCCACTTTGGTGCATAAATTCTTTCCAATTAGCCAATGATGGCCGCGGAACTACTGCTCTGGATCCTGCAACTGAGCTGATCTACAGCATTCATCTTATGATCATTGTAACCATCACTAGATAACCTGAACAGACAAAATTAATAGGAGTTACCAAATGGAGAGCCATCCAGGACTTTTGCTTCTTAACTCCTCTGTCAAGTATCCAAGAACAAGGCAGTGGGTTGCATTCAAGGAATGCTGTGGCTCATAGTACCTACAAGAATGCTGTAGCTCACAGTACCGACACAGTACCTACAAGTACCTTTTGTTCCTCAGTTAAGATGAGCAGCATTTAGAAACACTCCAGTAAGTCCATCAAGTCAACCACACACATTTCTTCAAAAACAACAACCTACCTACACAAAAAACTGAACTTATGGAGGTGGAAACTAAGAGATGTTTATTTACATCCCAAATACCTATCCAATAGATAAATAAATAAAATTTACTTAGTTTCAGGATAACAAAGTAATCCATTTCTGACTCCATTTTAATAGCTTTGCTGCATTCCATATGATTCATTTTAATTGGAAAAACCACTATTTTGCATATTCCTGTTACTTCAGACTTGGCCAGCGATATCAGACTTACAGGGTCCTGCAGGACCTTCTCCATTTCTAGCTTTCACAACTTCTAACAGCAAAAAAATAGCAGCCCAAAGATAAATTAATTAATTTGTTTGAGTTTGAATGCATTAATTTGACCTACTCTTTATTTTAAGAAACCAGGCCAGCCAACCAGCAATTATGCAAACAACATCAGAACCTCCATTTCCAATTAAAAATATTGACATTATACAGTCTTTATTTCAGAGTTTCCTATTCTGTGATGGAGCCCAACAGATGACAGCAAATGTGACTCTACATCTTTCATTGTATTTTTTGCCAAACAGAATATGCAGATAAAGACCTTGTATATCACAAATGTGTCTACGGGAAGAACCTGAAAGATGGTTTCATACAAAAAACTTAAATGTGAAAATGCTGCATTCCCTGGACTGGTTTTCTTCTAGCTGGAATTGAAGAATGTTATTTGATTGTTCCACTTTTCTATCAGTCGGTAATGTTGCCTAACCCAAGTTTCCACACATGTAAAAAGGTCTGAGAGACCCAGGAATTATTCCCAGCACCAGAGCCCAAAGTATTCCACCTTTCCCCACCACAGTTAGGATAAAATCAAGACCACAATAACTTTCTATCATATACCCACTGACTGCCTTCCTTTGGGATGTCCACCTTTAATGGTGGCTTCCCGTATAGAGATGTCTCCTAAATTTCACAATCCATTGTGTTGTCAGCAGCTAGTCAATCAGTTTCTATAGCAGAAAAAAAGAAAGAAGAAAGAAAAATTGCTCTCACTGTTAGTTTGTATTGAAAGAACTTCCAAGTTAGCTGAAAATTGCAAGAGAGAGTCAATGAAAACACCCCCTTATTGGCTGGCAGAATTATGACCACAGTGTAACCTTCCCAGCTAGTGCTGAAAGCATGGGCTTTGACTCACTCCTGCCATTTCTCCTGGCTCTGCTGAAACCTGGCAGGGCCCAGAATCATGTCTGGCTCTTCGGGTGATCAAACTGAAGCCTTTCAAGCAGGAGGACGGTGAAGCTCTGTTTCTCCACCTTCGGTTAATGCATTGGGCTTTCATAGTAACTCTCCTCCGATCGATGTTCTGCCACTTTTTGAAGGCCACAAGAATGCCGCTTTGGAATGGCAGCTTTTCTGGAAAGCTTGCAAGTCTTCTTTCATTGGGAGGTGGAGAGGCCTCTCTTTTCTCAACACCATCTGCTGGTTGTTGCGGAAGAGTCAGGGGACTAAAGGCAGGAACAGAATTCAGAGGAGGACTCTCCAAACTTGAGTGGAAGAAGAGGCAATGGAACATACTCAGTCTGGTGTAAATGCTTTTCACCTCCTGGCTCAATCCTCCTGGATTCGGGGAGAGAAAATTATCTCCCCATTGTGGACCAAATTAGGCACTGCACATACTTTATAGGGTCCAGCCTGATCAAAGGTTCAGGAACAGAGCCTTGTGGAGATAAACGTGGCTCTCTAACCATCCATTCCCCACAGCACTGACTAGAGGTGGGAAGAGCTTGACTAGAGGTGTGTGTAGTCCCCAAAGATTTTGCTGCCTCCCTAATTCCAGCTGTAGTCTTAAAATTGTGTCTACGGGAACCTTCAGGGCTGTTGCTCCTTGCAGTGTTTTTATGAAAAGGTAGTGGACAGCTGATCAAAAATGTGAATTCCAGGTGTTTACGAACCTAAGGAAAGTGCATGTGGGGGCTCATCCATGGACTCCTCCCTATATGGACATGTTTATACTTTCCTCATAGGTGATGAAGGCTATGAAAACCCAAAACGTTCCATCATGAGAGACACATAACAAGAATATTTGTGGGCTGTGATGGGACTTGAGAATTATTACATTTTTTTAAAGGAGCTAGATCAGATCTTAACAATGATAGGTCGCTTTGTCTTCTACCTATTTTTGCTAAATTATATGGAGAATGCTTCTTTGCTTCTGTGTTTCATTTCATGGGTATGCTATTCTATTAAGATCAAGTTCTCTGGGCAGCTTAAAATATATGAGCATTAAAAACCACTGAAGTACAAAGTAAGGCAAAACATCATGAAACCAAAACAGCATAAATGCAATAACAAGAAAACAAAACCCAAAACAACCCTATTATTACAACACAGATTTTTAAAATGGAGAGCCTCGGACCTATGTTTTTAAAAATATCTTCCCCTAGTGCTGAAAAGGCCATAGAAATGGCTCCAGGTAAACCTTTCTGGAAAGGTTGCTCCATACCTGGAGTGCCATTCTCAAACAGGCCCTCTCCTGAAGGGCCTTTGAGGGAGGTCTTGAGTGTGGATATGTCCCAGTAAAGGTGATCTTTCAGGTAAGCTGGTCCCAAGCTGCTTAGGAATGTAAGGATCTGATGAATCTGAATGTCTTGTTGGAATGGAACAGGCTGAATTTAGGCAGAGGAGATCAGCTATAGATCAGCGTGTAGTTCTAGCTCAATTGGCAGAGAAAGACTTCATGCAGCCTCCATAGATCTGAAATCTGCAGACTGTATCTCTAGGGAAGAGACTTCAAAATAAATTGTAGCAAAACTAACCTGATCAAAGGCTGGCATTTTTCATAAAAGTTCTTCATAGGAGCACGGGGAGTGTTGCACACTTTGGTCCTTGGATGATGCTAGTGAACCCTATTTCAATAACTAAAAGGGATCAACAAGTTTCTATCTTTTTAGACACCTGTTAGATGGTTGGTGAACTGCAACCCTTGAGATTGGCAAGTGTCGGGGCAGCGATCCCTCTTCAGGGAGATGATGCTGACAACAGCTCTGGCTCGGGCTGCAGCAGGCTCATACATTTTCCTCCTCCTCCTCGCTGTCAAAAAGTGCTATGATACATAATGGCAAAACAAGGATTTCCCCAAAAGTGTTGTGTGACGGCAACCCGGTCTCAGACAGGGGACGAATTCCCAGCTTGAATCAGATCCCCCAAGCCTTTTCTTGCACCCAAATATGTGTAAAGGACAGAAGTCAGTTCCTTTTGACTTGGATGGGTCTTTAGCCAGAAATTAAAGGCTACTATTATTGACTCTTGGATTATCATTCTAACTAATTATATTTGGCACATAATATAAGAATGACTGGGGAAAACAAGTGCTGTATTTATGATGGATCAGTACCTTACATTTTCCCTCTGATGTTACAATAAGGCAAAACCCATTTTATCCCAATGGGTCAAACCCACTGATGAAAAAAACTCTACATCAGTTCAGAAAACATGTTCCCCATTTGGGGGATTCCTATCAAATTCTTTATAGAATTTGAGGGATTTATACTTTTTGTCACCAGATGATTTTGCCAAACGTCAGTGCTCTGATGACTGAAATACAAAAGCTCAACATATACTTAAGTCAAGCTACGTTTTGTAATCTGGGCTACGTATGTGGAGTTAAATCAAGTTAGATGAGAGGGAGAATTACATCAGTGAGACCAAATAAACAGAAGGTACACACAGTATCTGGTCCCAGAAAAATCAGCCAAAGTGATGTACCTCTAGGTTGCCTATCTCTACTACTAGGAGTTTCTCAGATCTGGAGGTCACCATAGAGACCGTACCCGATCAAACGCAATTGCACCTCACCCACTTTCCAAGTAGTGATGAAAGAGCTTAATGTCTTAAGTGACGACATTTATATTTTCCAATAAAACATCTATACGTATACAGGAAAAGTCCATCCATTCAGTGTTCTTTGTGGAAGCTCAAGCACAGCTATTTAAGGTGCTTCTGCACCCCTGCAAGGATGGGCAATGACGGCAGAAAAATAAAAAGCACATCAGGAAGTACCCTCATTAGATACTTCCACTTGTGTCTTTTGGATCTTCCAATATCGGTTTTGGTGGACAAGCTGCAACTGGAACGTGGTTTGTCCCCAACACTCGTGGTTTATCGGCTCTGATTTAGAGGAGTAGTAAGCACTGTTGAATACATGAAGAAACACAGTCAAGGTTTTATTCTGGAGATAAAGATGAGTTGGCCAGCCTTATTTTGGGGCATTGCGAAAAGAAACAGCAGTAAAATAATGTTACTGCTCCTTTCTAAAGCAACACACGATCAAAACACAGTGGTCCGTAGGAGCAAAGATTTAGTAATCAGTGTGTATTAAATGGCGAAGCAACGGTGGTATTAATCTTTTGGGGGAGCGCTAGCTTGCTTACGCAGTTGCCAGACCTTGAGCTTTGTTGTCTGAAAGGGATAACGGCTTTCTTTGACAAGAGAGACTTGAAAGATATATCCCTTTAATTCCACCCACCCCAACACACACACACGCACACTCTCTTACTTCACGTCCACATGTGTTGAAACTCATTGCTTCTGGAAATGAAGATGCTCCAGTGTCAGCTGTAAAATCTGTATCTCACTTTCTCAGACAAGTGGATATTTATTGACAGGGTGTGAGGGAAAGGGAGAGAGGAGAGACGGCTTGTCCTGAAGCCAGTAACCTTGGTGGAGATGCAATGTCACAAACACCAAGCCATCATTCTCGCAGATGTACAGCATATTATTTAAAGGGAAACAAATATCAGCCACTGAATGTCACCGCAAGGACACGTCTCCTACCTCTTAACTAAACTTATCAGTGCTGTGGTTTAATATCGTACCTTTTCTCATCCCTCCCTCAAATTCGTCTTGCTGAGCAGCTCTTGACACTACCAGAGAGCAGTCAAAGAACTAAGATTTAGTGGCATTTGCTTCAAACCACGCTAGATTTATTGACATCTCTGCCCTGCTTTCTCCCTTGGTAACTGCACACAGGATTAATTTTAACCACTGTTTAATAGTTAAATTCACAACACATGGCTCACATGAAAGAGCCGCAGCAACAATGCTGCACGTTCCGCGTCTCCCAGGTCCAAATTCAATATGCCACTAAGCCCATTTGGGCTCAGAAACCCCTGTCAACTTTCTGTTCCAGCCAGGTTTTTATTTTTTAATTCGGGCAGGCATCCACTGATTGTTAATTAGTATGACATTAATTAGTATGACATTCATTAGGCAACCAGCTTTTACAAGCCCTTGAGTTTATTTCATAATTTCAGGATTTTTGTTCATAATAATAAACAAAGAATGCACCATCAGTACGGTGCAAGCTGAGTGTATTCCTCATGCATGGAAAGTCAAAGCCAATTTTTATAATACGTGAAAAACTCGCACGAAACGTGTTCATTAATAACACCCAGGGCTTAGTTTAACACATAGCGCCATCGCCTCATCCTGCTCCAGAGTGGCTAGCCCAGTGTGGCCCAACCCCGAGCAGGGCATGGAGCCAGGAGGATCATCTTGAAGTTTGCTCAGTAGCATTTGGGGTTCTAAAACCAGCCCAAATGCAGCCAGTCATCTCTGCTAAAACACACAGGGTAAATGTTGCAGAATATCCTTCCTCCTGTCCAGAGGACCAAGCACAGCATTCTACCTGTCCCCCAACAGTCAGTTTCCCAGCTGACATTCACCTCCAGGGGCTACTCGGAATACTGGCTCTCCGTGAATTTGCTTTTTCTGTGCAAAGGCCAGGCCAGAGGGCAGGGCAGCTAAGCGTAACCAACCAGGGGGTCTCCTCCACTGTTGGAAGCCATTGCACAGAAAAAGCAACCTGAGTCGTGCAAGCCCTCCTCAAGTTCATGAGTTCACAGCCGAAGCTGGGTGGTCCTCCAATCTTTACTGCAACACGGAAGCGAGTGATTGCTAACTCATGAGCACAATGCAGTGAATGGGGAGGCAGAAACAGCAACATGATTGCACTTTTGAGCATCCTGTTTCCCCAGCAAGCCATTGCACAAAGAAAAAGGCAAACTGAAGCATGTCACTTCAAGGCCATGAGTGCAAAACAGGCTGAAAAATGGGCTGGGGAAGGAAAATGGGAAAAATCAGGAAAAATCTTGACCCTTCTGCTCTTATGACCTTGCCCCACACCTCACAACTGCCATCAGACACCAGAGGACACTATGCACAAAAAGTGGTGGGGCGGGGAGAGGTACAAAATGGTAGCAAGCAAGTAGGAACTGCAGGGACGGGTAATGTTAAATTTGTGAATGGTTTTAATTTAAAAGCAACAACTAGGAGGCCTATTCCTATCCACACATGAAGAAATTTCAAATTCACAAAGAAAAGAAGCAATTGAGCTTCTAACTCCAGCTACTGCGGCTTCCAAATCATGTGGGCTCCTGGTTCTCCTCCATTCAGCACTGGTTAGGCTCCATCTTGAGTACTGTGTCCAATTCTGGGCACCACACTTCAGGAAAGAAGCAGACCAACTGGAAAAGGTCCAGAGTTGACCAACAAAGATGGTCAGGGAACTGGAGACAAAGCCTGAAGGGGAGAGACTGAAGAAGCTGGGCATGTTTAGCCTTGAGAAGGCCAAACATGTCCAGGGAAGATAGGGCAGCACTTTTCAAATATTTGAAAAGCTCCATGCAGAGTAGATCCAGGATGTCAATCGTTCCAGAGGGAAGAACACAAAATAATGGGCTCAAGTTACAGGAGGCCAAATTCCAGATGGACATCAAGAAAAAAAAAAATCCTGACTGTGAGAGCAGTGCGGTAATGAAACCCATGACCTCTGGAGCTGGTGGACTCTCCCACACTGGAGAGATTCAAGAGGCAGCTGGACAGACATCTGTAGGGAAGCTTTAACTGGAGTCCTGCACTGAGTAGGGGGTTGGACTCGATGGTCGTGTAGGTCCCTTCCAACTCTACAATTCTAGGATTTTTGGATTCCTTCCCTCCAACCTCTTTCTTTTTCAATGACTCCCCAAATTAACTGTAGAAATATGAAGGACTGCCCATTTCAGATGCAAATACTTCGGTCCCAATGGCTTCTACTCAGGACCAAATATGGAAATTCAACAGCAGGTTTCTGGTGCAGGCTTTCCCTGCCTGGCTGCAGAAGCTGCCACGGAACATTCCAGAGGGGGGTTGGGAGGGAGGCAAAGGAGGAGGCGGAGCCCCTCCAGGCAAGCTTGCAACTGCCACCCAGCAAATTTCCGCCAGTCCCAGTGGAAGCTGCAGGGAAAGGAAGGGAGATGGTGGACCAACACTGTGCAGGTTTTCTCTTTCCAGAAGAGAAGACAACTGCTGAGAGGCCCCCTGCTGTTATGAGGAAATCACCATGGTTAATTGGGGTGGAGGGGATGAGAAGTTGACCATTGTCATGTTTCTTGGTCAAGCATTCATGTGTATGTTCACTGGCATTTCTGTTGATCTCAGGGTTTTCCTGCACATACTGACATGTCGCTTTTGTGGCCCCTTTTTGGGTCCAGCCCTGTCAACACGCCACCTCTGTCCCTGCTACTGGAAGGACCGACAGAGCTGTCCTCTATCAATGCCCTTTTAAAGCCATCTAAGCCTATAGTTGTCACTGTACCTTACAGCAGGAACCTCCATGAGTTAATTGTGCATTGTCCAAAGAAGTACATTCTTTCATATTTGCTGGCAATCTATGTCGCCAAGTGACCTCTGAAGTGCACACTTGTAAGACTGAAATCCCTCTTTCTTTCTCTCCATTTCTCTTTCTCAGCAGCTTCAACTGCTGTCATATTCTATGGTGCTACAGAGTAGTTTGTCCCAGCTTGCAGAGACAGACTGTTTATTTCGGCATTTTGTTTTCCCTTTATTTATTTATTTTTTGGGGGAAGGTGGGGGAATTTTGCCTGTGAATTGCACCACACCCCACAGACTGTGTGGTGCACCCAAAAATGGCATCCAGGCCTCCCCGAGTTGCCTTCCCCAATTTACAGGAAGAGAAAATATTCCCACTTCCATTTTGTGGTATGAAGCGTGTAGCAATGTAAACCCAATGACCTAGGGCAAATGGCCCTTCTTTACACCCAACCCCCGCCAGACCCAATTGCCCAATTTTAAAAGGATACACCTTGTCATTTTTCTCTTGAACTGTCCGGCACACAGAGCTTCAATAGGTGGTTGGAACCATTACGGCCTTTCCCATCTCCCCCCACCCCCCCCACTACAAAGTACTTTGGCTCATGGTAGAGTCAATGGTATCATCGGCTCTCACTGGTGCTTACTGGACAGCTGGGGTTGCATAATGGTTAACAGCACAGGACTGGGACTCAGGCAATCCGGGTTCTAGTCCCCACTCAGCCATGGCACTCACTGGGTGACTCTGAGCCAGTCACAGACTCTCAGCCCAACCTACCTCACAAGGTTGTCCTCATGGGGCAAGACTGAGGAGGGAAGGAAAATTATGTAAGCCACCTTGAGTTCCTTGGAAGGAAAAAGTGAGCTATAAATATAAATAAATAAAGGTCTTTGCATAGTCCTAAAAAGGCCCAACACACTGTTGGACCAACTGAATACTCACATTTCATTAACCTTTTCAGGCTGAAACTAGATATTACCTAATTATACCTGGAATGCATGGTAGTTAGAAATTATTTCTATTAACAGAACCTCTCACTGGAAATGAATATCAAATGAGCTCTTTAGATAACCTTCTAAGCAACATATTACTAAACTGGGATTGTCTATTGTAGATAGTCAAAGATCCTGCCAAATCGACAAATGCTTTCACATGTAGCCATTACTTCTCTGTGTATTTATCTATGTATTTTGTTTTGAGTTACTTAATCCCATTTTTAGCAGCACTCCCAAAACCTTCTGCCATCTTCCACTGCTTGTATGACCTGCCATCTTCTGCATACCTGGCCCCTGTTGTAGCTAGTATGGTCCGGAGGTCAGACTAGATGACCCGGGAGACCTCTTCTGACTTGCTCTGTTTCTATGTTTCTATGATTTCTCAGCCCTTCAGTTACTCTGAACCTCCCGTTCACAAGCAACCAGAGTAGTGATTAACAGAGGCATCAGAAGCCCTGTCACACTGGGATATACTGGGTGCTGCCTTGTTCCATTCACATGTAACCCCAACTGCTGTTTCCCTGTGCACACACTCTTTTCCAGTGGCATCTCCCTCCCTTTGCTCTCTGTTCAGCTCACAGCTATTCTTATTTCCTGAACAGTCAAAGATTCTTCAACACATGCAGCTTATAACCATCCTAACAGCACCTGAATATCTTTTGAACCTCAACATTTCTGCCTTTTCAGTCAGTTCTAACAGCATTGGTTGGCCCTACAAGAACTGAAGGAAAGAGTAAGGAAGCGAGGAGATCCATGGGTACCATCAACAGCAGCTGTGAAGAAATGGCACTGAAAGCTTGGATCCTGGCCATTGGAAGCCACGCATTCTTACAAGATCTTGTATGAAGATGTTTAATTTGTATGGCTGTCACTGAGGGGTGAATTATATGCTAACCTATGTTTAATTATGAACCATGATGAACTAATCTTGATTAGATAGCAAGGATACGCTTGACTCTGGGTCTATAAAACAATGATGAATTTTAAACAGCAGGAGACAATACCAAATAAATTAGTCTGAGGTTCAGATCTGTTGACTCCCATTTTCCATTGGACCAGAGCATTCGACACACTTGTGCAGTGCCACTGTAGCATTGTATGAATGCTAATCAACTTCATGTCTTGATCATGTATCCTTGTAAGAAATTAGAGCATTTATTATCTATATATTTCAGTACCGAAAAAGAAAGAGAGATCAAAAGATAGCTTATCCACCACTATCTATCCTGGCTTGCTGTGTCAAGATAAGGAGGCAATGAATGTTTTCTAGAAACATTCTAGAAAATGCCCCAGAATCCCCTGCAGTACCCAGAATTCCCAATGCTGCCATATGAGGTTTTCTTTGGTAAACATCCTGGTCCTGTGGATGTCATCTAGTATTATGTATTTCATCCATGTATTACCTCTGGCTAAAAATGATGAATGTTTGAGTGGAGGGGCACCTCCTTCACTGAAAAAGTGACAGAGGTTCCATTTACTTATTTATTTTGCCGAGTTTAGAAAAGTGTGGGTCGCAAGCACCTGTCGCAACCCTACAAAAGGGGCAGTAGGGATGAAATGTTCTCCCTTCAGGGCATCCTGCAGAAGGAACCTGCCATGGCTGCCCTTGACGCTCTGCGGCCATGAAGCAGCGACAAACAGCTCTCAGAGGAACCCCCTGTGCCTGCCTTGCAAAAAGGGTAACTTCTCTTCACCCAAATATGTTTCTTTTGCACCCGCCTAACTCTAACCCTAACCCTGAAAGTGGCAGAAAGTGGACACACCTTTGCCGTAGTTAAGTGGCCCAACCAGAGGAGAAGCAGAATAGGCTGTCCAGCTGTAGAAAAAAAGATTCCCTGAAGATAGCAAGATTTTTTGAGGATCAGAGATCAGCATATCAAATATACTCACCATAGTTACATGCAAACTACGTAATTATACCATTTTTTAAAAATCTAGCATATCCCAGGAGCATTTTCCAGTTCCAGTGATGCTATTTTACCCAGAGTTTGTGGCAGGTGTTGCAGAACACCTGGCCATCTGATCTGTAATCTGAAAATGCTGATTTCAAAGAAGAAAGATAACATTCAATCCATCCCTTTGTCGTCATCATCTTTGTTGTTGTTGTTGTTAAATAGGTATGAAACAAAAATGCCACACCTTTCTCAACAAAAAGGATGGCAGAATAGGGTGCGCCTAAGCTTTCTCTCTCCCTCCACCATATGGATGTACCTGCATGAAACAGAACCTTCCCATGTTACTCCTAAGTGGTAAAGCGCAAAAGCAGCCAATACAAGTTGTCCCTAATTTTAAGGATTGCTAAATCAGGCAGGTAATTTGCCAGCACAAGTGCCTTCTCCCAAGGAAGGCTTATTTCGTAAGGGAACTGACGCTGTTCTGCACTTCCGTGTCCCATAATGCCCTTGGCTGCTTTCAAGCTAAACTAACAATTAGACATATCCAAGGGCGATTAGACTGCGAGTTATAAACCCATCAGTCACTCATTTCTCTCTCAACAGCTCTCTCCATGTTGACTGAAAAGCATCTGTTGGGGTCAACAGGGCAGTCTGAGAAGAGATTCCCCAAAGGTAAGAAATTTGAAAGCCACTTATGGATGAAATGGGCACCTTGGGCCGCTAGCTGGTTTACCTTCTGGATTTGTAGCCCTGCAGCTATAGAATCCCGACCGATCCTGGGTCGGCCAGCGCTGCCGGCCCTGCATGGCCACAAGACTTTCCAGGGTTTCAGGCAGGAATCTTCCAGGGCACTTCCAGAAGATGCCCAGAACAGAACGCAAGACTTCCACATCCAAGGACGTGCTCCCACAGTGAGCTGTTCCAACCCAGTTCAGAGGCCTTTCCAGTTGAACAGCTCACTACGATAATGCTAACAACAACAGCAAAAACAACAACACACCTTGATTGCCAGAAAGACACATCTCATTTTAACAGGGTGCTTATTTGGAGGGCTTCATGCCCCTTCCTCCACAGAACCCTCCCCTTCTTCAAACACATGTGCTAAAGCCAGCCCCTGAAAAAGGGAGAGATCAGACCTGGAAGTCAACAAATATTTTATTTCTGGTGGGGGGAGCTCCTTATATTTATATGTAAAGATTAAATAAATCATGATTACGACAGTAAACATGTAAATTCCCCATCCGTAAGCACTTCCTTCCCCCTCCCCGCAACACTAACAGCCGCAATAAAGCTTTAAATGTAAAGCTGCGCACAACCAGCCATAAAAGTATGTAAAATAAATGAGGATAACATAATGAGGGAATCCAACATTCATCTCATAAATATAACATAACGACCACAACTAAAATGTCAGAGAACCTAATAAATCAATATGGTGGGACAGAGCTATCTTTATACTCAGCATACATAATATATATATTTACATGCAAGATTTTTAAAAAATGCGAACAAAAATGTATGAAAAGATTTAACCCTTTCTTTTCTTTATGAACTTCGGCAACATTCCTCCAGTGGTTTTTCCATCTCACTTTGCGGCAGAGCATGTGCCACTGGCAGATCGTGGGCCCGTACACACAGTGTACACACACACACACACACACACACACGTACACAGATTAATTTCTATCCCCATAGGAAAACACCGAAATGCCCTCCATTTTGTTTCTGCACTAGAATTCTGCAATACTTTTCATTCTTCCCCTTTCTCCCATTTCACAAAATGCACTACAGTGGTACCCCGGCTCACGAACGCTTCAGTTCACGACCAAATCGGGTCGCGAACAAAAATTTCATAAAACTTTTGACTCAGGTCATGAACTCTGCATTGGGTGGTGACCGTGGTCGTGGCCACCCCCCACCCCGAGTGGGGAGATGGCCACGATCGTGCTGGGGGTGGGGGGAGAGATGGTGCCCGTCTTTCCTGCAGGAGCGCAACTGAAATCTTAACCCTCTCTCCCCCCAGCATGATCGCGTCCACCTCCCCCCCAAGTGTGCCTGCGTTAGCACCCATCTCTCCCCCCACTGGGATGACAGGCGCATGCAGGGATGACAGGCACAATCGCGATCATGCTACGGGGGCGGGGAGATGGCCGTGCTTGTGCTGGAGGAGGAGGAGAGATGGCCATGGTCTTTGTTGTTCTTTGTCACTTTGCTTCACATTTTTCTGATTAAAAAAAAAGTTGCAGAACAGATTAACTTTATTTACATTGAACCTTATGGAGAAATTTAACTTGGCTCACAACCAATTTGGGTCACGACCAGAGTCCTGGAACGGATTAAGCTCATGAGCCAAGATACAACTGTATGTTAAGCTGCACTCAAAGAACCAAGAGGGGCACTCACTCGCTGTGGGGGGAGGACTTCCCATCCCTGCATACCTGCACAAGTGGGGTGAAGTGAACTTGGGGAGCAACCCCAAAGGGGCAGACCCCACTCCAGAAATGGAAAACAAACCCTTTGGAGAGCCTTCGAGTCATACATAGAAGGTCCTTCAATCCAACCAATAGCCTTTTTTTCCTTCAAATGCCTCTCAAGCAAATATGATCTGCTCACCCACCCATTTCCATGTGGGTGGTTGATATGTGTGTAATTGTGGCATTCTTTTAACGTGCCCCTTTGCCCATGAGGAAAATGTATTCTTTACCTTTTCCATTTCTTTAAACAGAGGAAAGAATATGGCTTGCATGATGGAGCCCTCTTCCTAATTAGCATGTAATATATGCAAACCAATCGTGTGTGGGTATGTGGATTTAAGCAGGCCTTTAGGAAGATTCTCTTGCAGTGATAGTCGTATGAGAATTGGATGCTGACATGTCTCATAATAATCATTTTAATATAATCGCCGTGTTTTACTTACCGTGCCGTTAATTCTTCAGCAAGAATTGCAGGCCGGCTGTACAGCATCAATGTCTCCAATGCGACTCTGGTGAATGGCAATCTTCCAGAATGGTTGAGGGAGCCTTAAATAACGCAACAGATTGTCATATTGCTCAAGTGAAGGCCTTTTGGGCAATATATTTTCTTGCTGGCGTCTTAAATGTATGAAGAAGAAAGGGAAGGGGAAATAGCTAGGGATGCCCTGGAGAGGCAGCTTCCCCTCTGCAATTCCTAGCCGGTGTGGCTTCCAGAAAGAACGGGTGGCAAATTTTCTCTGGAATCAGCCCAGAGATGAGCTTTGACTTCAGTGTAATTCTCACCCCCAAGGCAATGGTCAATATTGGAAGATTCCAAATTCTCCAAGATTCCAAGGTTCAATTTGGATGCCAGGAAGTTCATCTTGATGGTTAGGACCCCCAGGGTGTGGGATAGGCTTCCATGGAAGGTGGTTGAAGCCCCATCGGTGAGGGTGTTCAAGGACAGGCTGGACATGCACATGGTGGGCGTGTCATGAGCGGAGCCGGCTGGACTAGACTAGATGGCCTGGGAGGCCCCTTCTGATTCTATATTTCTATGTTTCTCTGAGGTTTGAATTAAACCGGTTCTCCACAGATTCAGCCCTCCTGCCCCCATCATCCTGCACCCATTTGTTCTGGAATGGTTGTTTAGACCATGGAGAAACATTTCTAGCCCAAAGCCCACTTTTCCCCGCCTCAGACCCAATTTCCGTCCTATGTGGCGTGCCTGAGCATTGTGGTACCAGGCATCTCCAAGAACACTGCCCAGGTGAGGTTTGGATCCCTGCGAGGGTGCACCCTGGCACATGAGGTGGAAGACTAAGGCAAAGGGGGAAACAACCTGCAGTGGGCCCGGCTCTCTGCTGGATGCACCACAAGCTGTTCAGCAAGCAGCTAGCCCTGTGTGGGTTGTTTGCAGGGAAAGTCAGCATGATGTGTGGGCCTGCCCACTGCCCCTTGAATTGACAGTACACAGTTCCTCAACTACCACCCTTCCCCCAGAATCCCCTCTCCCACTCACCCCTTGGACAGGAGAGAAATCCTGAATGGCTATCTTAAGGGGCCTACAAGGGCATTGAATGAATCAGTTACCTTGCCAACACATCTGCAGAGTCCCATCGGTCCCCAGCACATCAGTTCTTTGTGATCTGTACTAGTTCCAGTCTGTCTCTGGGCCCAGCTTGAAAGGGCTTCTTTTGCTTTCTAAAGCCCTATAGAGCCTGGGATCAGGTGGTCTTAAGGACTGGCTCATCCCACACATTCCTCCTGGATCTTAAGGTCACTGGCAGGGCATCTCCTTCAGCTGCTCCTACCAAATGGAGTGAGGTGGGTGGCTATTCAGGCGAGGACCCTCACAGGGCGGCACCCAGGCTAAAGAGGGTCACCTGAAGACCTCATTGCAGTCTTTTCAACACCAGGCAATGGCCTTTTCATTTCCCCAGACTTTTATCCTCCATTGTTTTGAAATGCATTGTTGTGGTGGGAGGGATTTTATTTTATTTTATTTGGTCTTTACATTTATTTATTTATTCGGTTGAAACAAAAGTAAATCCGCCTCTGACTTCAGATTCTCCAGGCTGTCATACATAACTTCAGCACATCCTCCCTTTTTATGAAGCTATATCCCAACACCCCTATTTGCATTCTATTATTCCTCGTCTTGGCAGATCGCCATCCTTTAAAACCCTCTTTCTCTCATCTATTATACAATCAATACTACACCGAACACACACTGTGCTTGTGAGAAGTGGACTCCAGAAACTCTAAAACCAATCAATTCTTTTTGCTAAGTACCAAATTGCATGGATAACCATAAACCCACAAAGAATTAAATAAGCAGTTCACGAGAGCAGTTTGTTTTTGCCGTACCTGCAGCAATGTTTGCATCTTCTTTGCTCCACCCATGTGGTGTTGCTCTGAATGTTTTTATAAAATTCTGTTTCGAATTGGCTTGACAGGGAACCGAAGTGGGCTCTTCGTCTCCTCCATCTTTTCCATTAGTGAAATAAGAGAAGGATTTGAGAAGCTCAAGAGTCCCGCTGGATCAAACCTCTGTATCTTTCACACAAAGTTTGCAACAGTTATTACCTTCAACTATTTTACTTCAAATAGCTGGGGGTTTTATAAATCTCTAACACTTTAGAGATGGTCTAGCTTTCTTTTTCCAAAATGGCCCTGACCTTTTTATCCATTAAATAGAGAGACATACAGGACAAAATTACCACTCTGATGAGCAGCCATTGTTCTCGGGGGTTTACAGACTATATCAGCCCTGAACCAGGATGAAAAGATACTCCTCCACCAAAATAGCCTCATCCTGACAAATGTAGGGCAAGAGCGATGCAAGCACAGCCCATACATACAGAAGTGCACAACCCATTTGGTAACAAAGGACCAACGCTTGACTCTTCCATTGGCTTGGTAAAAAATACTTGCAAGAGAAAGGGGGAAATCCATGCACTTGCGTACTTCTAAGCACTATTCCCTCATTCATTGATTCACATTTACCTACCCAATCCTGGAGATGAAAAAGTAAGCTGGCACTGCCAGGATTGCAATACACGGGAGGCTGAAGCAAAAGGGGAGGAAACAAAGGAGCTCCCTTAAGTGGAATCCGGCTGGTCTGAGATCACACAGAGGCACTGTGGGACGTGTATCCTCCTAGTAGCTGTTGTTACGCTTCTTGTGTCACCCAAAGCAGAGAGGTTTCTTTAATGCCACGCACTGCTTATTATTTTATCCTTTATCCCTAAGTAATCATAACATTAGCTTTGAAACAGAAAGTAGATAGATGAGGGTTACAAGATGCATAGCATTGTCTATTGTTACTCTACCAAGTAGTCTTATTTGCTTGTGTCCTGAAAGTGACATCCAAGACTCTTAACAAAGAGAATATTTTACTCTCTGGGTGAACAGGACGTGGTAGGCATGCCCCGTGTGTACAGAGTTGTGCAGGAAACATGTTTTCTCTGTGGGCCAGAAGGCCAGGAGTGGGTCCTGCCCCTCAAGGTCACCAGGTCCCTGTCCAAAGCGCTGACTGGTGCTCTCCTGGTCCTGACTTTGGTCAAAGAACTGGCTTTGCTCCTGATTCTCCTTCTGTACAACCACTGCTGTAGGAGCCCTGCAAGCACCGACTGAATGTGCAACCAGCTTTTCACCTGTTTTGTATTCCACGCACAAGGAAGCGATGGGAACTCCGGTGACGCTTTGCCCTGTGCAGGGGAATCTTGTTTGCCTGGAAATAGCAGGGGATTTCCTCTCCCCATCAAGGGGGATTTCAAAAAGAACAGTGTTGGCATGACCCGGAAGTACGTGTGGACAAATTTAGCAGTGCCTGGTTAGAGAGCAAGTTAGACCTTTGCCTGCAACACAAGGCTGGATGAGACATGCAAACAGGGCCCCATGTGCCCAGCACCTTAAAGCTCTTTGCACATTCAGTGGAGAGCTGTAACAAGCGCTGATGCACGCACAGAGGGAGAGGGGCTGCCTCATTTGGGACCCCCTCCCCTCCTCAGCATTCCCAGTGACAAGCACACTAGACAGTTGTGCACCCATTGAGCAGAATGTGCATCACGTCCCTTTCAGTTCTTAAGACATTCTCGAACACACCTGGGTGCACAGGGAAACTGGAGCTGGCTTTCAGGCCTTCCCGTATTTGTGTCACAGGTGAGCCCGTGTACAGACCTCAGCAGTGAAGTAAAACCTAAGCATCGGCCTCCGTAAGGATTACACAGCCTTAAGTAAAACTGGTTTACTCCAAAGTGCCGTTTCCTGCAGCCTCGATTTATGGAATAGTAGCGCCACCAACTTCCCCTACTGTGGCAGATCTTTTCCCTGATAATAAAAGTAAAATCCTGGTTACATCCAGCTGCAGTCCAAGTCACACCTGATGTTTCCCCAGGTAACTCTGTAGCCAGACAGGCAGGAGAGATCCCAAAGAAAAAGTGGATGGCCTGCATTTGTGCACTGACCCAAATTAATGGCCCAATAAATATTGAAAAGCAGTGGGAGCGGAGCTTGTTACACTTAAGGACACATTGGGCTATTACTGTGTATATACACAAATATTTTAAGTCCAGACAAGAAATTAGAAGTGCTCTTGAAGGTTAATCTGGGGATTAAAGCAAGATGCTAGCGTGTTTGTTATAGATTACACATGTTTACTTATTGTCTATTAATTAAGCCTCCTTGACAAGGTATTTTTAGAAGGTATTGCTGCACTCTTAACCCATGGAATACTGGCCAGCAATGGTTAATCTTGGGGAAGTCATTCCTCAATCCTGGGATTTGCCTTAGCCTGCTACAACTGTGCAAATGCTTGTACCTAAAATACACATAATAAAAAGAATTGACTTAAAAATTAAAATCCAAATAAAACCGCCTTTAAATTAACAGCAGCAGCATGTCACTTCACGGGCACGTTTTCATGTCACACAAATCCACCCAGGTCGTAAGCCTGGGAAGGGCCGTTGCTGGGAAAACTACCCCTGGTGTGCCTTGCAAAGAAGCCAGGTGGTTTTTGCTTTGGAGAGGAGCATCTGCGTCCGTCCCAGCATAGGCCTCTGGGAAAAAGTCATGGGAGCCATGAAAACGCCTTTTAAAAGAACAGAATTTGGACAACTAGCTGTCAAAGCTCTGTGTGCCAGTAAACAGAGGGAGATGTGCCCCTTTTCGCCTTTCTGTGCTTTACCTTAGAGCTTTGGCACATAGAACATGGGGAATCAACCAATGCATGAGTGATACAGCCAAGCCAACTTTCTCCAGGGGCTACTGCAACTGGATCACCAGGAGAAGTCCCCATAGGCACTTCTGCCACCCAAACAGCTGTGAACCAAGCTAAATTCAGCTGTGGACCGAGAGGTCGTTGAGGCCCCATCGGTGCGGGTGTTCAAGGATAGGCTGGACGTCCACATGGTGGGCATGTTGTGAGCAGAGCCAGATTGTGCCAGAGGTCAGACTAGATGGCCCGGGAGACCCCTTCTGACTCACTCTGTTTCTATGTTTCTAAATTAAAATGCCCAGCTTGCAATCACTTTTGCTTCTTTAATAAACAAACACACTAAAAGCTATTGTGAGTATTTAATGGCCAGCTGAAGAAGACGTGGACAGACATAGCTCCTTCTCTATGTTTAATATCCTTCTTAGAGGGACCCTAAAGACAATGTTCCATCCAAAACAGACATACACAGAAATATCAGTTCTCCACTTCAAAAGCCTCCAAAGTCACGAGGAGTATCACTAACACAGGCATCAGAACAGGAGGTGTATTCTGATCTCCGAAAAGCACACAGAAATGGAGGTCACACCATGCTTTAGTTAATCAGCCCGGTTTGGTACTTCTAGCTGTTCGGCAGCCATGCTATAAAAAGGTGGATTACTTAAGCAACAATTAGGTGAGTATACAAAACAATTTGCGGGCAAGCTTGCTCCTTCAGCTTTGCAAGTGAAGTGCCTTTCAAGGCTGATTTATAACACTGTCGTCTTCAGAAGGCAAAATAATTAATAGGAGCATGGACTTCTAATTTCAGTGACTTCCAGAGAAAGTGGATTTCATTTGATTTATGATGGCTGGCGACTTTGCATTTTATCAGTTCATTCACTCATTATTTATGCTGATGACCAATTTCAATGGGTCGCTATCATCTAACTCGATACTAATCAAAGAGAATTAGGGTTCACTGCATTATTTAGAAGACACTAATTTATCTTCAGAACAAGTAGTAAGAACAGTTTGGGGCCTTCAACACCTCAAGGAAAAAGAAAACGGCACAAGACTCACTCATTCACAGCATTTTCCTAGCATTACAAATGAACCCTGCATTGGCTAATTATTCTAAAACAAAGCAAACTATGGCTAGAACATAAAACGGCTTGCACAGAGACAGACACAAATAAAAAGAGAACACTTTGCCCAAGAAGGTAATAGTAGGAGATGCCCATTTTGCAAGCTGGCTGTCCAAAAACGTTCTAAGGGTATTTCCAGATACAGGGGTGAGCAGATGGCTAGATTCGCTGATCAGACACTTATAAATCCTATGGAAACTCTGCAGCTCTCCATATAGGTTGCAGCTGGTCCTGGTAGGTTAGTAAATACGGCACTGAACTAATACACTACATGTATAGCCTGCCTTTTTTCCCTCTTGTGAGGAACCCAAGGTAGCTTACAGAGTCTTCCACTCCATTTTTATCCTTTTTATCCTCACCATAACAACCCTGTGAAGTAGGTTAGGATAAGAGTCCATGACTGGCCCAGAGCCACCCAGTGAGCGTCATCGTTGAGTGTGGACTAAGGCCCAGATCTCCCCGGTCCCTGGTTCAACATTGCAACACTGGCACCACACTAGTGGACCTACACACTCTCCAGGCCTACCACTTCCCGTTGTAGGTATCTACGAGGCTTCCTTCTCCACGTTCTGCTCTGTACCACAGTTACTAAGGAAGAGGCTAACAGGAATATGAGCTGCCATGACAGTTTGGGGCGAGAGCTGAGCTGAAGCGGTCCAGTTTACCACTGAAAAATCATTGCTCTACCCTGAGTTAAACTTCTTAACACCATGCTCTGAACCTGAGTCTGGAGTTTAGGCTCCATGTGTCCTGCTACCACATGCTGTCGAGCCATCTCCATCTTATGGTGGCCCTATGAATGGATGCCCTCCAGCCTTGTAAACTCAAGGCTGAGGCTTCCTGTATGGAATCAATGCCTCTCATATGTGTCTTCCCTTCCTTCTGACTCTCATGGGGAACCTCAACTCCAAGGGCACTTCAACCTTGGTTTCTAGCACCACCTTACTATCAGCAGAAGACAACTTGCTGAAATGTGCAACCTCCTCTGAGGAGGCCAGAATTTGAACTTGCTTGGATCCAAAAAGATCCAAGGTACAGTGAGTTGGTCCTGAGGCTTCAGACTCACCATGGAGCCTTGAAGAGGATTTTACTTCCATTAGCTCCATCTGATACATGTTTTGAGCTCCCACAAGACAAGACATCCAGGAAGGAGGAGGTGCAGTTTTGCGACTGATTGGGCTAGTCTGCAAACAGGGAATGGCTTCCCAGGACTGTCTCAGTATTTCCAGCCACAGCAGTTTTGTCAGCGATGCAGAACATTTCAGAAGATGGTTCAGTCATTTCCTTGCTCTTCATTGACTGTGGGCCAAAGGAGAGAGTACCGGGTCAACCTTCTTTTCATTTTTACCCTGTACTGGATGCAGGGCCCCAGTCAGATTAAATTCTGGAGAGGCCCCTGCATCTACTCCAAAGCAAAGATGACAGAAAGACACAGCCATGAGCCACAGATTCAAAGTCCGATCTGCTGCAGCGTGGATGCTCCAGAGGCCAGGGGGCAACAGAAAGCCATTCACAAGCAGGTCAGCCCTGGGAACTTTGGGGGCAGCCATTCATTCAATTCGCCTCCAGCCAGGGCCATTCTTGAGGCCACAGAAGCGGACAACACAGGTGCTGCTACGCAGAAACAGCCACAAGTGACACCACTGGACACAGATTCAAAATGGCAACGGTTTCAGCCCTCATCTGTTACGGAATATTCCTCCCAGTGGCCATGTTGTGAATCAAGGTCTACCATCCACAGCTCAGATGTCTTGCACTTTCTCCTTCGCTGTCTTGCTACTGGGAGCGGGCTGTCCCTCCCACTATGGGAGAGGTGGGAGCACTGGGGATCTGCTTTAGTGGAAGAAGGAGAACCGATCTGGCCACATTACTGCATTCATTGTTCATGTGCATCTGCTGATTATCTGCCTTGAACCCTCTCGGAAACAATTGGTGCTAAAATAAAGCTATACTGATGAGCTGGGCTACTTGGCTCTGTAACAACGAGTCCAGGCACCCGTCCCCCTTTTCTCTGCATGAAAAAGTAGGAGGACTCAAACTCTCCAGGCATTACAGGAGGGTTTTAGGTAATGTGGATTCATCGTATAACAATCTCTCTGTGACACACACGCAACAAAGAACTCTGCCATTGGGGTGGCTTCATCTCCTCCGAAAAGAGACACAAGGCAGACATTCCTTCATTTTCCATCAGAGACTGATGGAGAAGAGACCCAAGGAGCCAGAAATGGGGCAAAGCTCTACCTAGTCTGAACTGACGCCATTCCAAGGCCTTTCCAAGGCCATTCTAAGCCCATGAGGTGGGTTCCAAGGCAAGTAGTTTGCCCAGGCGCAATCTGCCTGAGCAAGTTGGACAGCCCCCTGAGTGGGATGCTGTACATTGTGTCCCGCACCAGCAGTGGGGTGGACCCTATGACCTTCATGGCCCCTTTCAGCTCTACTCTTCCATGCTTCTAAGGCTCTTTACCAGTAAAAGTCGGCAGCACTGTTTCTTTGGCAGCAATCACAGATTGTGCCCAGTTACTGGGGGAGCGTAGGAATCCACGTGAGGGTGGGGATCAGCCGGACTCCCTGGGCTCAGCTCCTGGCCAGTGTGCTTAGCATTCACAGGAGTCCCGCACCACACCAGCAGCAGTGAGCAGGGAAGGCCACGGCACACCTGCTTGCTGCATCCCTTCTCCGCATCCTGCAGCTGCTCCGGCAGGGAAGGTCGCCTGATGCACAAGTGGGCTCTGCAAGCATTCACGGGCTTGTTCGCAGCTCGGTCTGCTTTGCAGGACCAGGCCAGCATGACAGGAAGTCTGCAGATGCTGGAGGGATGGATTCGGCCAGGGCTCCTCCCAGCTCTCCCAGACACACATTTCAACATCCCAAAAGGACGCGATCCTAGGCACGTTCAGAAAGAAGAAAAACCCAGCAGCTCCCAGCATTGCCCAACCCTGGTGCTGAAAACCACAAGCCCTCTTCTTCTGTCTTCACGTGTACAGGATGATGCCTTGGTGGTGCTGTTCAAGTCCAGTGCAAGTCACAATGATGCTGGAACCCAGAAAGTTCTTAATTCTCAAATACTTGAATGATTCCTGGCTTCTGAAGAACGAAATAGAACATTTTTGTAGTTCAAACTAAGATAGATTATGAGTTAATTTGTGTTTTCGGTGTCTAAACCGCCTGCCTGGCTAGGAGGCCAAACTCATCTCCACACATGCTTGGATATTGGTTACTTTCTAAAGAAAAGGAAATAGTTCTCTTTGCAATGCACATTCACACAGAATTATTTTGACTTCAATCCTTTAGGGAGCCTTTGCCAATCAAGGCATTTAAACATTTAGAACTAAAACCGTACGTCCACCAATCATGTCTCAAAAGTGGCCATATTTGTAAGCATTAGCCCCTTTGCTGCATATTGATCAGCTATTCCAAATAAAGCATATATAATAACAGCCTATCAGAGAAGGGTGGCATCACAACACATGAAGTCATCATAGACAAGGTTGAAAATACCACTATTGTGCACTCCACCTTCCCAAGATACATGTTGGTACTTTAATAAGAAGTCTTGGCTCTGTTTCCAATTTGCAATTGTGTCGGCTATCAGTGGAGTAGGAAAGGATGACTCCCCAGGCCAGGAGAAAATCATCAAAAATACTTCCACACTGTAAACGAGGAACTAACTCTATAAGCAGTTCCTTGCAGTTAGGTAGCTGTAATCTGATATATTTTCATAGTTCATTAAGCCCATTTTGATGAGTCTCAAATGCACTTTCCAAGAAGCAAAGTGTATATACATCTAACAACGCTGCGACATGTAAGTACCCATTCTCACTTCCCGAAAGCAGTCTCTTTTTTTTCCTTCTACAAATGATCACCAATAGTGGGATCATTGCGCTAAGGCAAATCCCAAAGATTTGAGATTTTGCTATAGAGCGGAGACTAAAAGCGTCCCAAAGCAAACCAGATCTTCTTCAACTCATATAAAAGTATTCAGTTAACAAGTCAGCTGATTGAAGCTTTATTATCCATGCAATATTTTTTTACATTCAACTCAAAATACCAATATAAGAAATTATCTGATGATTTAAAAACATTAATAACTAAACAAAAGGACATGTTTTATAGGGTGATACTAGTGTTTTTCTTGCCAAAGAATAATTATGGACATATTAAACTGATTAAGTACCCATTTGGATTAAAATTCACAAGAGTTTTATTCATGTAAACAAAACATGCTCATCATACTAATGAGCTGAAATAAAACCCACTGCTTGGCATACTTTTCTGCACCATATCCCAATTTACATTTCATTACTAGTAAACACAAAGCTTGAACACATTCTGAAAACCTGTTTACCTTCAAGCTGCTATCAATTTATTGCGATTAATGCACATTTTAAAGTACTTTCCCTCCACCCTCAGGTTTGTGTTGACACTCAAGTCTAAAATAAAATACTCACACTTTACCTTTATACACTAATAGTAGCAAGAGTCATGGTCAACAAATCCAATCCACTATAGTTAATGCTTCTTGCATTAGAGCTCAGCTAATTAAAATAAAGGTGTGTGTTGCGGGGTGTTATTTCTGATATTTCATCCCTTTTGTTCTTTTGGTCAAATGCAGAACTATTTGCATTTATCTGAATGTACTGAACATTGCAAGTTCTTTCATGGCACCGAATCTTCGGTGAAATATGAGAGAGGGAGAGAGGAAGAGAGAGAGAGAGATTCCCTTTTCTTTCTAATCATGAAAACTTTATTCTGTTAATTATGACCAGAGAAATCTACAAAACTCAAAAATATTCATAGCATATGTACACGTCTACATGATAATGGACAAGCCCAGGTTTCAGGAAAGGGAACTATTTAGGAAAAAAAAAAAAGCGCCATCTCTCCACTACCCATTTGGATGTCTTCGCTCATCTCTGGACTGGAAGTGCTCATGAATTCACATCATCAAGCAACTGAGCAGTGGTGTGCGTGGGTGTGCACAAAATCCCACTGGCTACTTCCATTGGACCATCCATGCCTCCTTGCCTCGCTGCTTTGCTTTCAGGGGACATATGAGAAAGGTCTGCCTCATTATCTGCTATAATTACCTGGCCAGATTGGTAAAGGAGACAAAATTCCCAGGCTTCCACCTCTTCTTTGAGAGAAATGGCCAGATTCTTACCACAGACATGACCTGAACTGGGGTCGTTGGAATGCCCAGTTCCACTGTAAGCAAGAGAAGGAATAAGATGTCCAAGGATAGATTCCATTTTGTTATGACTGCTGGAGAAGCCCTCCCTGATGAGGGCATGAGTTCTCTCACTCAAGAATGGTGCCTTCCTCACCACGGGTAATGGAAGAGCCCATGCCCCCCTCCCAAATTTTAAGACCCTGATATTAATTTTATTTATCAGTAATTGTTTCTTAGAAGGATCAAGGTGGCAACTTCCCCCACCTGCTCAACCCGCCCTCAAAAAACAAAAGCAAAGCAACCAAACCAAAGCCCCACAGGAGCTAAGCACAGAGCAGTGTGTTTCCATTATATTTCTTAGAACATTCCCCCTTTAAAAGTATGGCTATTTTGCAAAACAAAATCATTCTAGCCCTTCTTGAGGAAAAGGATATAAATAGACTTACCTGACCTGCAAAACACACCCTGTGAACTTACCTTCGGTGCCCAATAAATGCACTGAAATATATATTTGTTTTAATTCCGGCGCTTAAAAAAGCACAGTGCTGTAAAGCTTCTATTGTTCATAACATTCATAAACACCAGCATATGTACATCCCCAGGTCCCACTTCCATTCCATATATATGAAAATGCAATTTACTGTATGTCAAATAAAAAATGCACTTTTCAAATGCATGACAACAGGTGCTAGTTAAACGATCAGACGCTATTTGTTACCTAGTCTCTTACTCTCATTTGCAGCATGATAAATTGCATTTTAGGAGAGTACTACGATCTAAGGGGTCTTGACACGCTTTTATTGATTTGCATAGGTTATATGCATGTATTCCTGTTTGTAGGCAAATAGCACCAGGAGTAAATTCAAGTCACTGCGCCTCTTCTTTCAGGAAAATTGTAGGCATCACAGGGGAGCCAAGATGGAGTGAGGCTGGGTAAAAGAGACATATGCAGCCCACTGGAATCTTAGAACCTCTATTAAGATTTATAGGCTGTAGAATTCTTTTGGGCTTCAACATTATTCTTAGTAAACCCTTTCTGTCTTCAGTTGTTTATAAAAACTGGCAGCTTTAGCAAAGACAAAAGCTGATGGTATAGGTTGCACAATTTAACATAATAGTTTTTGCCTGTCCTCCAAATACCCTGAGCGGATGTTGAAGAGGAAAAAAATCCCCACAACATATGTATAAATCCAGACTGCATCTTGGCCAGGTATACATAATTTCTAAGGTATTAATACCAGAAACATGTGTAATGGAGAGCAGTACTTCTCATCTAGTGACACTTCACAGTATGTCAGATAGAACCAGGACCACCAGTTGAGGTCAATAAATCAAATCAAACAGGAATGTTCAAAGCTTCTAGAACCTTAGAGCTTTCTGTGAGTAGTTCCGGGTCTTTGCTTTGACCTTGAAAGCCTCCAGATGCCTAGGATTGGGGAGTAGTCACCCTTCTTCATGATTCCCATTCAAATTCACTAGAAGGATTGTTCCCATAGTGCTAAAGTAAGAGGGTGAGATTACTGCATCCAGGCCAGTGGCCAGTAGCCCAGGAACCGCCAAATGTGTGGGTCTACAGTTCCTATCATCCGTAACCACCACAGATGAGTGATGATGGGAGTTGAGATGTGCTAATCCTGAGCACTCCAACTCATTTGGCCTCCACACACAGGCCTTCCACTGACTGGAAATGAAGCAGGGGCAGGGTTCTCAGATGTCTTTCTCTAATATGGGCTGACATTTGCACGTTTAAAAAAATGCTAAAGATATTTGCACAAATTGCGCTATTTGCGCAAATCACTGAATTGTGTGTGTGCAAATCAGCACCCCAAAAGCACATGAATTTCTCATGATTTGTGCAAATGGGCCAGTTTGCCGAAATCAGTACTGAGAAGCATGTGGTTATCATGTGATCGGCACGAACTGTTTGAGGGCCATATGGTTTTGTGGTGCTGATTTGCACGGACTGGTTGATTTTACGCAGCTTTCTTGAGTGGTTTGCTTTCAGTGCACAGTCCATGGCTCATCGTAAAATTAGAAACCTACAAGCTGGGTTGACTCCCACCAGGGAGATTTGGCACCAGTCCGGTGCTGGCGAAACAGAATCTGGGAAGCTAAACTGTGAAAATTTGGTTTTCAACCCCCTATCCAATTCTTCACACATCCCGGAAAAAAACAGACCAAAATATCTGGACAGACCCAAGTTGTTCAGCCACAGACCTTCTGCCTTCATTATCTCCCTGCAGAGGTTTTTCAAAAGCAGAATGACTGCCAGACAGAATGGGACTGTTGTGCACTGGCCACTTCAACAACGGAGAGCCTTGGCTGAAAAGTGACCCCATCTCTTCCTTTAAATTATTCAAAACTAGGAAATTAAAAGTCAGCGAGAGACTACTTTATCTCTATTTTGCTTCATCATAGGCTGCATGTAGAAAAATGGCACAGGTACGGGCAATTTCTTAATTATACTTTATTATTTAATTACTTTGTCATCTCACGCTGATTCGGTGAATTAACGGTTATAATGGTGATTCTGAATATCATATAATTTAGGTGCCATGCTACGCAGACTGCTGGCTGAAGAATGCTATAAAATGTAGAATACTTTTTTTCTGTCTAAACCTGCATAGGATTGAGCATTTAGTCGAATAATACATGCAATTGTTTCATGGCAGCAAGCTGAAGGTGAGAAGTAAACATTACAGCCCCCCTTTCTGCTGAACATCATTTCAAAATAAAGTGTCAATCCACAACCTGACATTTGGTCTGAGAATGGTCTCTCAGTGCATGTGTAGCAACACCCCATCGCAAATTTCCCCATTTAGCCAACAAAGCAAGATGCCCAAAACATATCCCATGGCAACCGGATCCACTGCATTGGATGGGTTACCCTGAACATACAAGAAATCTAGGTACAAATGCAAACACTCCTATCTTTTTAGACTGAGAAGCAGCAAACATGAAGTAGCTCAAAGCCACCTTTTAAAGCTGGCATTCAGAAAAGAGTAAATGTTGCCACATCTTAGGGCAATTAAAAGATGAAATTAAAGAAGAGCATTCATTTGGGACAAATGTGATTACTTTTACTTCTGCTGAAAAAAATTGGCTTGCTTGCAGCCAAGTGATTTCAAATATCTGTTTTTGGAACAGAGGGAGTTCAGTTGTTGCCCTTGTTTTAGAAAAGCCTTCCCCAATCTGGTGCCCACTAGATCTTTCGGACTTCAATTCCCATTAGCCTCAGCCTCCAAGGTCAGGAATACTGGGAAGGGCACTTGAAGGATGAAGAAGGATGCGCTAAAGAAAGCTTACGTGTGTTGTGTGCTTAAGCATCTCTTGGAAAAGCAACAAGAGAAATTTAATCTATCATAAATTATTTCCAGGCCCTATTCAATTCAGTGACTGGTTCTGATATTTGAAACACTTCTGGGCCCTGAGAATTTCACACACACACACACACACACACACACACACACACCAACACACCAATCACCTACATTGACACTATAGGCATCTTCTGAAAACTTTCAGATATTAATAAGACCATCCTTCAACTCAAAGCAGGGCATTTTCTCTGGTGGCCCCAGAATTGTAGAAATTCATCCTATGAGATTAGAATGGCAGAGAAAGGTTAAAATGGAGTATTTTCCTCAGCTTTCAGAAATTGTGCATTTGGCTTTTTGAACCATTTTTCCTCTACTGTTGCTGTTGCCAACTTTTCAATGTCTTTGCCATTCCGGTTTTTAGAAACCATTTTTATTTTCCTTTGTAATCGAATGAATTCCAAGAGCACTGTTACTGAAAGGCAGTGCATGAATATTGTAAACTCACACAATAAAGAATGGGTAGAAGAAAAAGCTGGCAACAGAACCTATAAATATCCCTTAGCACAACACGGGATTCTGATCGGTCTGAATCAAATCCAGCACCCCGAATAAGGGAGGCCCACCCCCCTGCATTCTGTGCTCCCTCCCCTCCGAAAAGCGTGTGTTCAGCACTCCTGGCTCAGCGCATGCTCTTTGTTTGTGCTTATTAAATAAAAGAAAGGATCACCTTCAACTATATTAATGATGGACTGGTGGATGAAAGATGCCTGCGAAAATTCACAACATCTGTTTGCTCCACTCTTTCCCCAGCATGCTGCACCTATTTCTCATGCTTAATGATGCTCATCCACTCTGCAAGTTTTACGAACAAATGTGTGTTTAGCCACATTCATCATTCTGAATGAGTGTTCTTGATGAAGCATCCACTGCCCTGTTTCGCTCTTTCTGCTACACTTTAACAAATGACAACTGCTCCCCGTATTTTTCATTTTGTTAAAAAATAAAAAAAGGAAGGCTAAGTGAAGGATAGGCCCAGCATTTTTTAAAAAACTTCTGTGGTAACTTTAGCAGGGAAAACAGAAAAAGCTACCTAGCATTTTGCACTGCACACGTTTGATGCTGTGAATTTCAACACGGTGACATTTCTAGGTCTGGCAGCGAGCATTTTGGGAATCTCATTCCAAATTGCTGCCCATGTCATCACCTACGTCCTCGGAGCAACAGACATTCCACAGATGTGTGTGGCGTGCTCTTGCACAAAGGCAGAATTAATGAAGATAGTTAATCAAATTAAAATATCACGGAACTTCCTTTTTCTGTGACAGTTTGTGTCACAAAAGCTGAATGGCTTTAGGGTAAAACAGATGCAATGGAGAAGGTGTAGCCATTCATTCACATGTCTGCCTGTTCAAACATGAAAACAAGAATGGGTGTCTAATTTTTACATCAGAAGAGTTGCACAGATGAGGGTGGATGGATTCCCACTTCACTCCAGGTGCATCTCTGAGACCTGTCTCAGCACCAAAAAGTGAGAGTGACTTGCTGGAAAGCTTGTGTGTTGCAAACATATTATATGTGAATGGAAAAGATAAGGGTACAAGTGCTGGAAAACATCTTGGCATGGGGGAAGCACATAGTCTTTGGCAGAGTACAAAATACTCTCTTTAAGAAGCAACCCAAAACAGAAAAGACCAAGGAGTGGAGACACAACAGAATATTTTAGCAAGTAATTTCCATGAGAAGAGTGCTGTGAAGTCATGTAGTCCAGTCCAGATTTAGCAACAAGCAGGTCTAAGTGCCCCACATCCGATCGAGCACAGCAGTTAAGGGAACTGGATATATGCACATTGCCATGCACAGGGTGATATCATAGATAGAAAAGCCCTTCCAGGAGTCTTGATGGCTCTTACAACTCACCTCAGCCTTCATCTGAAGCCAATACTGGGTTTGCCCAAGAGTATTCTTCCCTTCTTTGCTCTTTTGTCCTCATCATACCCAAAGCCTTTGATCCCTTTGCCATCTTTGGTTAAGCCCTTTAAGATCCATGGACCTCTGGTCAACAATGTGCCGGGTCAGCCGGATGGAGAGGTGTACTACTTTTTTGCTGAAATCACTGGACCATATGGAAAGCCCCATTGGCCCATGACCCCTGCTCTGCTGAGGTCACATTCGGTCACAGAACCCCCGGTTCTGTCTGAGCTTCATCAGATCCATTTCTCTCAGAGCACCTGCTTTGGCCATCTGACGACCCTGTAATGAGGTGTTCCAGAATCAAAGTTATTTTATGCAACTTCAAAATTAAGCACCAGTTTTGGAACAAGTATGAAGAGGACACTTGGGGCTTCTGGAGCCAAAGAGAGGCATGATGGAATTTTGTAGCTAAGAGCATGACGCTGCGTGTGCTCAGCCAGAAAAAAATATTCTGTCTGTTTCAGGCCTTTTATCCCACCTAGGACTGCACCTTACGAAATTTGGAAGGAAGCCCACAGTTTAGTTTTCACCTCAGCCCCACACATTTGACCAAGTCATTCCCTCAGCCTTAGTCCCCATAGCCCAACCTGCAGTGCAAGGGAAATGCTACCGTCCTGCCTTCTCCGGTAACGGCTACTGGGAAAGAGGCTGGGTTCACACATCATGACAAACAGGTCTGTGCAGTTTCCATGGTGTGTGGTTTTTCGCCTGGATGTGCCTGACAAATGGGTAAGTGGTTTCTTTGCTCAGTCCTCCCACTGTTGGCACATATCCCATCAGGCACTGTGCCTGGAAATTCAGTCCCATGCTGGATAGCTGGAGCAGCTCCTGCAGCAGCTGCACTCCTTCCAGAGTTCTCCATGGGAGCTGCATACCAGGAGCATGGAAACCATGATGCCAGCTTTGGACAACTGCAGAAATCAGGATAAAGCATGGAAGCCATTAAAAAAAAAAAAAAACCAAACAAAAACTGATCATGGCTTCCGAAAACCAAATGTGGCATGCTGAAATACCACAGCAGCATCTGAGAGACCCAACAGACCGTCCTGCACAAGAAACCGCCATGGCTCGTCATGGTGGCTTGCCAACCCAATGTCTGAGAAATGTTTCAAAAGGTCTATTGCTCTGTTCCTCTTTTCCTCCACCAGCAGCAGTACAGTTAATGTAACATCTCTCAAAGTTACTGGAGACCATATTTTTGACATGTTACTACTACAAATAACAACTACCACCCACAAAAACAGCTGCAGCATTTAGGACACACTCTAAACCTAAGCAATATTTTAAATGTTAATTGATTTTAAATTTGTTTATTTGAATTATATTGTATTTGTATGTTTTAATTCGGACCTTGAGATGGGCCAGTTTTAATATTTTAATATTGTGTAGGCTTTTTAATTATTGTATAGGCCTATAATGTTTTTGAGGTTGTGAGCCGCCCCGAGGCTTGTGGCCAGGGGCGGCCTATAAATCTGTTAATAAATAAAAAAATAAAATAAATAAACCATCTGAAGAACTTCATGTGCGTTGCCTCAATAATTACAATGGTTTCTGCATCCCAGGCCAGTGAACTCCTGCACAGGGAACCACACTGTGGAATTACACCTGAGCAGGAGCAGGAGACTTTTGAACCGGGCTTTCAAATGGGGAACTTTTAAGCGTAGCCTAGTAAGCAGTGTGATAGCACACTTAGCTTTGGGTCCTTTTCTTCATCCAGGCATCATCCTCTGTCACCATCACATACATGAGGCACACTTGAATAAGATTCTGATAAACTTAGAAACATAGAAGCAGAGCAAGTCAGAAGGGGCCTCCTGGGCCATCTAGTCTGACCCCCGGCTCCAGCTGGCTCCCCTCATGACATGCCCACCATGTGCATGTCCAGCCTATCTTTAAACACCCACACCGATGGGGCTTCAAGCACCTCCCGTGGAAGCCCATTCCACACCCTGGGGGTCCTAACTGTCAGGAAGTGCTTCCTGGCATCCAAATTGAACCTTGGCTCCCTGAGCTTTGCTCCGTTGGAGCGCGTCCTGCCCTTCATTGCAAGGGAAAAAAGGTCATGACCCACCTCTATGAGGAACCTCCTCACATACCTGCATGTCACTAACAGGTCCCCTCTGAGCCGTCTCCTCTCAAGGCTGAAGAGACCCAGCTCCCTCAGTCTTTCCTCATATGGCTTCCCCTGCAAACCAGCCACCATCCATGTGACCCTTTGCTGCACCGATTCCAACCTTGTTATATCCCTCTTGGAATGAGGGGCCCAGAATTGACCACAATACCCAAGCTGCCGGCGCACAAGAGTATTAGAAACCATAGGTGCCGGGGTCCAGCTGGTCAGACACAAGACAGCACCTAAACTTTACGAAGGCCAAGAGTGAGATTCAAAGGGACCAGATAGAACATGGAAGTGGGGGCAGATCTATTCTAAAGCACACTTCGAAACAGTCAATTATTCATTTCCTTTTTGCCAAAGCATGATGAGCGAAGCCTCCATGGCATATTTAATCAATGAACCCCTGCAGAGCCAGGGCCTTCCCCCAACTCGGACACAGGAAATTCAAACTAGAAGAACTCCTGCTGGGACATGTTTGTCTTGATATAAAGAAACATCTTTGTAAACTCTGCTTTACTTGATGGCTTGTGACAGCTCACTGGCATAGGAAGTTTTAGGACTTGGGCCACAGAAAAGGCTTTTGGTATAGGATGTTAAAACAGCTTGAAGAACAGAGATGAACATATTTCAGACCTCAAATGAAGCCTCAGCATGATAGAACAAATTCAATCGAGTTTCCAATTGGCGAACTGTTTCCAGCAAATGCTGTTTCTTGGGTAAGATGGATAACTTACATTTTGGGACATATGTAGGGAATTACCCAAAACAGATGTAAATGTGCTTGAAGTCAAGGCTTCTTTGGCACCAACAATACATAGAAAAATGGAGCATTTTGTTCCACTTCCACTGTGCAGAGCAGGTCTCAGACCTGAAATGGAACTTCTGCCAACCAAATTTGCTTTATCAGTGGTGAACTTCGCAGGAATTTCTTTGAAAGAACCATGTTTTTGAAAACCGAAATCCATTAAAAAATGTAGATGCTAAATTTCACTATCAAATCAGGTAACTCAAATGCATAATTACTTTAGGAATTATCTCCCATACTTCACCCAAATACTGTCCGAGACAAATTTAAAAGCCACATACAAATTGCTACTTTTTGAAATGTCAGCAATGAACAATTCAGCAGAGCTGATAAACGGAGACTATATCGTTGATAAAAGAGACTTCGTAATTATAGCAAAATATTCAAATTACCAATAAAAAGTTAATAGTAGTAAAAATTCAAATTACCACTTTCTTAAAGAATGCCAGTGATCCTCATATTTCAGAACTTAGAGCCCACAGAGGAATTTCCTAAGAAAATTAATTCACATTTTTAGCTGAAAATGCATTTTGTCTTCAGTAAAACAGATTTGTGTCTCAAAGTAGAAGAAAGGATTTATGCAAAAATAAACTCATGGGATCATTACAGAAACAAAAAATGTAATTTTCTGCTGGAATTGTGAATTGCATTTACAAGAAATGTTTTTCACATATGGCCCCAAATCACATAAAATACATACAGGAAAGGGGATTAGTCTATTTGGAGTGCAACCTTATTATAAAGTATTAGGAATTTTAAAGGTATAAACACATCTTATTTAACCATGTTGGGGACTAATTTTAAAGCCACACAAATATCAACACTTCCTCATTGTTACAAAATTGTTCTGCGCTAAAAATGCTTGTCCCATTCCTGGTATAGTCCTCCCCGGACAACTACACATTTTGGCTTGGGGTCACTTTGGGTCCATTTTGTTGTGCTTATGCCTTGCACAGGAACACCCCAAGGTGCTTTGGCATCCGAGCTGCCACTCCCCTGTTCAGATAAACGTGGGGCACGACCTGCACAAGCCACTTGTGGGAGGCGCTTGGTACTAACCTTTGGTGCGCTGACTTGAAGTCCTGCCCCGAGCAGGGGTTGGACTCAACAGCCTTCCAACTCTATTACTCCACGGGCCAATGGCCCTGTGATTCTGTGCAGCACTGTACAGAGCAGGGCAAGATGATAAGGCAGGTCTCCAACCCAGTAAGCTTCCCTCTCGGTTATGACGAGGCAGGAGCCTACAAAGGGAAAGGCAAGCGCAGCAGGTAATGGGACCCGGGATTTTAGCAGCAGTCTAGTCTTTTTCTCATCTCAGGCGTTGGCTGGCTCAGGACGTCGACCACTTTCTCTGAATGAAACGGAGAGCAGAGGAAAGAGCTGGACAGCATCTGCTCTTAGCAGCACAGTGCTGAGCCCCCCGGAAGGCCTGCCCAGTGGCCACATGCACCCGCTTCCCTTGGTCCTGGCTGCTTCCCTCTTCCCATCCTTCGTCCACCACAGCTGCGGGCCATTTCTGTGGCTCTGTTACCGGGTCATGAAGCCAGCCCTTCTGTGACATCAGCAGCCATGACATGCATCCCGTTACCTCGATTGGCCCCTTCCCTTGGTTGCCAGGATGCCAGGCAGACGCAAGTCTGAGTGGGACGATGGGTCTGAATGTCGCATCAGGCAACGACAGAAGCCCTGCCTGGTTGTTCAGTCTGCACAGGAAGGAAACGTGGGGAGAGGAAGAAAGCTCTGGCCCATTCCCCACCTACCAGTTGTTCTCTCGTGCCACCTGTCTGCCATGTTCAAGCACAGAACACCCGTGCAGGGCTAGGTATGCATTTGAAAGTACAGTGGGAATGGATGAACCTGGGATTTCATGCTGTTTCTCTCTTGTAAGTATTGGCAGACTGGAGCAGATCCCCCACGCAGCTGTTCCGGATCTCTCTTTCTCTCAGTACACATTAAATAGACACTTTCCGGGGTCATGTGATTTGCACAAATGCATTTTTTTAAAAAAAATTACTAGTCTTTTTTCAAAAGAAAAAAAAAAGAATCCTTTTTGTATATACCACAGGACTGCAAATAATAACAACACTAATATACATAAATGAATAATAATTAATAATGGTAAATGAGTAAAGATCACACATGGATAAATTGTTGCCGCTTCAAAAAGAGCCCAGTCTAAATTCCCTGGATTGGACGACTTGAGACAGAATCGAATTGAGAACAGCAGGGTGGAAACAGAACAAAATTAGGCACGCGGAATTCCTTTCAGCTCTCTTGCGTAAAATGGAAGCCCCAGAGAGCCTTCTGCTCTCGGGAAGGGGATCCATGCATCAAAAAGGGCTGGCCCTGGGATCACATCAGCTCCCCTGACCTTGTGTGAGGCCTGCATGCTTGGCCGGGGAAGCCATGCACATGGCGGGGCAAGAAGCTGCATGGCCTGGAGATCAGGGCCTGCCACCACTCCCTCTCTATGCATGGAGTGAGTCCCGTCTTCACCCTAAGCACAGCTGCAGTAATTCCACCATGTTCTCTACCTGACCACAAGCAGGTGCACCAGAGGTCTATTCGTATGGATTCAAGCAAAGCCCATGCTTTTCTGTAAGTGGGGAAAGCAGTCCTATTCCCCCTGGAGCTATCAAAGGCCAGGCTGTTTAAAGAGGCCATGGGCCAAACCAAACACGCAAATAGAGTATACCCCCCTGAAGTCGCAGTTCAGTGTTCGCAGCCTCAGTCTTTTGCGGAATTTTTCTCCGAGCGAGTCCAAGTTTATCTCCTTGCGAGTAAGCCGGAACCTCACCATGTGGCAGCTTACTCGCAAGGAGATCGTTTCCTCTGAGTTTGGACTCACTCGGAGAAAACAATCTCTGTGCGCCCACCCCTGCCTCGCCACACACGGACATCTGCCCCCTGGCCCAGTCTGGCCTGACCCGTGCCTCCTACCTGCACTGCCTTGGTGTCTGGCACCCATTACCGGCACCAAATTCGCAGTTTTTCACCATTCAGGGGTGCTTTAGGAACGTAACCCCCGTGAATTTCGGGGGACTACTGTCAACTCCTTTAAGTGGCTACATCTGTTTCTATTTTTACCCTCCAGTAGGTGCAGAGCAGCCACTTCTGTGGGGAACCACTTAGTGGGGAGGGGTGTTGGATCCAGACCAGAAGCCCTGGGCCCACCATGGAGTGAAATCATGGCATGGGGGAACAGAGCTGCAAGGAACAGACAAGAACTGGCTTGGTCCTGCCCCTCAGATTCTGGCAGATGCTGCAAACAAAGTTTAAAGATCTCCCCTGCCCTCAAGAGACTTCTTGATGCCAAGACAGCACTTCTCCTGACTAAACAGTTCAAGAGGCAGATGTGATGGACAGACTTATAAACACATCTGCATGCATGTGAGAGATTATCATACAGATGCCATAATGAACTCAAAACATGAGTTGTGCATCCCCCAACTTACATTAAAGAAGAGCATTAAAGTCCATTTTGTCCAGCAGTGATCAGTCAGCTTCTGCTGTCAGACCCCAAAGCAGTGCTTGCAAGCAACCGCTCTTCCCCTTGCCCCAAGAGAATGCCTCCAGCATTTGATTACCATAATGCAGTGCCTCTGTCTAGCTATCATGACCAACTGGGGGTTGACCTGTCCTCCATGATCATAGAAACATAGAAACAGAGCGAGTCAGAAGGGGTCTCCCGGGCCATCTAGTCTGACCTCCGGCACCAGCCGGCTCCACTCACGACATGCCCACCATGTGGAAGTCCAGCCTATCCTTGAACACCCACACCGATGGGGCCTCAACGACCTCTCATGGAAGCCCATTCCACGCCCTCGGGGTCCTGACTGTCAGGAAGTGCTTCCTGGCATCCAAATGGAACCTGGGTTCCCTGAGCTTTGTTCTGCTGGAGCGCGTCCTGCCTTCCTCTGCAGGGGAGAACAGGTCTCTTCCCATCTCCATGTGATATCCCCTCACATACCTGTAATGCAAGCCGCCTCAAGCAGCAGCCATCATGACTTCCTATGGTAGGGACGTCCCTACGTTCACTGAGTAGTGTTTATCCATGGATTATTCAGACTCGAGTTAGACAATGGGCTGCCCAGGGTTCCTATCAGCATTCCTCTCTCCCCACCCAGGGAAGGTTTGACATGCTCTAACCAAAGTTAAGAAGCTCTTCATCCAGAGAGATACCCAGTTCAATGAACAGAAATCACCATGTTCTCAGCAAGCAGAACTGGAAGGGCAAGTAACATCTGCTAGGTGCAATGCAGTCCAAAACAAAGCTCCAAGAAAGCCATGCTAATTCTCTGCATCTGCAAATTATAACAGGTGAGACTTGGAGGAACTGAAGCCCAGTTCCACAACTCTAACGGATACTGCAGATGTACCATTACGTGTTCCCTTTTCCCACTAAATATAATTGTCAAATTTCATCTTGGTTTACGCTTTAGACTAAGCAGGATAATGACAGAAATGGATCACTTTTCATCCTAAACTGATCCCTGACGAGTAGCTTAAAACATGAGGTATATTTTATGAAACTATTTTATGACAGAAAGCCACTAAAATTACACCATAAACGATGCTAACTACAACAGGACCACACCCCTGTCCATCTGTTTCAGGATGGTTTTATTATTTTTAACAGCACAAGGAAGTGTATTTGAGCTAAAGCAGTTGAACTTCATTGTTATCGAGGGAAAAGCGTAGGAGTACATTCCTTCAGCTAATTTGGAATATGGTAAATGTAACTGGAAAAGAAACTGGTTTTTCCTTTTTATCCAAAGCAGGAATGGATCATGTGTGTCCCTCCAGGTGTGACTGGGCTATGATGGTGAGGCCTGATGGGAGTAGCATTCCACTAACTTCTGGAGGGGCACAAGTTCTCCACCCTTGGTCTGAAGGGAAGGACGATGAGAAGACACCTTGCTGCCAGGAGCAAAAGAGAAGATGGTGGTCCCTGACTCTTTCTGTGCACTGAAGCTGACCCAGCTAGCAGCTGAATCTTGCTTCAGCACTGGGCCAGCACATTGCTGTCTCTCAAGACACTTGAGGGCAGCAGGCTGATTGAGGGGTACAGGGCAAGCTGGAGGCACACACAACCCTGTCCCCCAAACATCTTGCTGCTGCTTCCTGCCACATGAGGTTCACTCTGCCTACTAATTGGACCAGCCTTGTTGAAGGGTACAATCAGATCATGGGAGCCACCCCATTTATTCTGGGGGAAACAAACCTCCTGGAGGGAAAGTGTGTTACCCCACAATCAGCTCAGAGGGGAGTAGAGCTTGCAGGGCACCACAAATAATTGTGGGGGGAAACCAGCTATCTCGTTTAATTTTTGTGAGCTGTTCAGAGAACACTGGCTATGGGGCAGTGCAGGAATGTGATAAAGGAAGAACTACATAAAATGCCCCAAGTCTTCCAACTTGCAAATTGCCGTGGGATTTAGCCAGTGTGGTGCAGTGGTTAAGAGTGTGGGACTGGGACTCTGACGACCTGAGTTCTAGTCCCCGCTCAGCCATGGAGGCAACTGGGTGACTCTCAGCCCAACCTACCTCACAGGGTTGTTGTTGTGGGGATAAGATGGAGGAGGAGAATAATGTAAGCTGCCTTGAGCCCTTTGTAGGAAAAAGGCAGGATGTAACTCAAAAAATTAGAGAGGCTCGCCTGGCGCCGTCTTTATTTGCTTTTCGGCGCCAGGCGAAGACCTTTTTATTTAAGCAATATTTTAAATGTTAAATTATTTTAGATTAGTTGTTTAGATTTTATATTGTATTTGTATGTTTTAATTCGGACCTTGAGATGGGCCAGTTTTTAATATTGTGTATGTTTTTACATTGTGTATGCTTTTGTGTATGCTTTTAATGTGTTTTTTGAGGTTGTAAGCCGCCCCGAGGCTTGTGGCAAGGGGCGGCATATAAATCTGTTAATTAATTAATTAATTAATTAATGAAATAAATAAATGAAATAAATAAATGAAATTTTAAAAGGGAAATATCAGCTTTTAAACATGTCCACAAATCTTTGTGAAAGAAACATGTCCATGATTGATACAGAAAGACCTTGTCTTGTGCCACAATGACCTGTTGTTGTTGTCGCTGCTGCTGTTGTTTTCCAAGAAGCCACCCTAAGAACCTGTGGGCAATTCTAAGCATTGCTTTACTCTTGGTCGGTATGCCATACTATCTGAACCAGGCTCTGAATCCACCGTGGCTAAATGGAAGGGCCAAGAAAGCTGCCTGGAGGAGTGGCAAAGAAATCTCACTCCTGCCCATGCAGCAGCGAGTGATGGTGTTTCCACAGTGGCCAAGTGACTCGTTGGAAGGACTGTCACTGTTTTGCCACTGTATTTGAGAAAAATGTGCATCTTGCCCAATTGTTCCAGTGTGTGTTTCAGCTAGACTTGCCCAACAGTGGAGGTGCACAGCCTTGCACATCCAGAAATGGGAAGCATTTGCCTGTCAAGTACAGCAGGCACCAGTCCTGGCCATTAACCCAGTGAGGCTCCAAATATATTTATTTTTGCTTGCTTTCCCTGACAGCTGTCAAAATTTGACCTGTCAAAGGAAAGCAAAGGTGTGATTGATCTTTGCTCACAAACGAGTGCAGGCACCTTTTTTCCTTCCTGTTTGAGTGCCATCCCCTCCCACTTCCATCCATTTCCAAAGTGGAAAAATGCAGCCTTCTCCCTTTTTACTGAAACTTGCCTTTGACAGCTGTCACAAGAGGAGCTTTCCTTTTATAAGCAAAGATTTACACAAGGCAAACAACCGTTGTCTTGAGAAGGAAGTATACACATTTCCTATGATAATCTTACCCAATCTTCCAGCTGGGGGCACTGCAGGTTGCTCTCAAACCAACCAACCCACCCTGACTTATGGCATGAAGTGTGAGACCACCAAGGGACTAAAATGTAAATTATTGCATTCAGGTTATCATTGGTTTCCCACCATGGTTTGGCATTACATGAATGAGCCTTCAGTTTGCCTAAACTTGGTAGATACACTTCTGACTTTTTAAATAGTTCAAGAGTTATTAGAGATTGAGTACTTTTAGGGGGAAATTCTGCAATACTGACTAGCTGGAAAATACAAACAATCTCTGCTCCTACATGACCCATTTGAACATGTGTGAATGTTAGAACCCAAGTTATTTAGTTTTCTATCCCACTGGCTTTTTAAATGAGATTGGGTTAAGAAGCACAGGCTGGGCCCACATTTATTTATTTATTACATTTATATGCCACTTGTTGGCTCAGCTCCGCATACAGAACCATGCCAAAGGCGTTTACACTTTCTGGTAAAGCCAACAATGACGGTTGAGTAGGATTTTTTCCCCTATCCCACATTTCAGGATTAGACATCCTTGCAGCACTGTTTCCCATGGCTGTTTCTCAAAGCTATTGTGAAGTCAGTGCCATTTTCTTCAGCAGTTTTTCTTTCTAGCCACATGGTGCACTGTGATGACATCACACAGTGATGTCAGAGGTGACAATGGGTGAGGAAGGCTGACAAGGGCAACATAAATGAATGAGCACACATTTTGCCAAGAAGTGTAAGAACATCCCTGAAACAGGTGATTCTTGGCACAACTGAAAACTTTTTTTAAGTGCGTAGTTCCAGCTCAACTTCAATTGCGGAGCTCGAATTCATGCACAGCTTTTCCTTCTCAATGTTACGAAGACCTGCGACTAGTCCATTTATAGGCAGCTATAGATTTATCTTTATATGGCCCTCATTTATCTGCTGGCACATTCCATAAGTCTGTGCTTTTGTCCATCTGGCTATACCTTCCTAGAACCCTGCACTCCTTACCCTCAGGCATATGCCTGCCTGGTGTCATTATCATTTATAAGCATACATTTGGAACGATATTAATATATTATGCTGCATGTTGTACTATCCAAGGCATGAGGTAAAATAATTTTTGGTGTGATGTGATAAAAGTGAAAGTTGCTCTGTAACCACAGGGACAAAGACTGGCTTGGATTCAAGAGCTCAGTTGGAATGCAATTAATCAGAGTGTGTTGGAACAAGAACACTTATTTTTTAAAAAAAATCAAAGCATTTTGGTTATACTTTAACTAGAACTGTACAAGAATGCTTTAGAATGGTGGTGTCGTCTCAAGATCTTTCTTCATGTTTACAAATATACAAGGAGATCCTATGGGAATGGACTTCTACAGTAGACAGGAAAACTGCTGATCCTAACTCTTAGACCAGAGCATCCCTTAGACTGCTTCCAGACCAACTAAACTCCTTTTTAAAATTTCTGGCTTAGTCTCTCAGTGGAAAATTCAACTCCAACATCTCTCTGCCTCTCCTACTAGTTAAAAAGGCATCACCTTCCAAAGGGAGAAAGAAGCACTTTAGTTATTATCAGCTTCCAGTCTTTTAAAAGGAAGAGCAACTAGTCAACCCAAGTATTATCAGGCAATCAGCTTAGTGACATTCAAGTTTGCTGAGGACATTAAGGATTGCAAAGAGCTCCAAAATGACCTGTCCAAACAGAAGATAGACCTCAAGATGGAAATTCAGTCCATCATAAGCGAATGTAAACTGCTAAATGCTGGAGCAAAAAAGAAAGAAAAGGGGAAAAGGAAATTCAGGTAGAAGCTGAGGGAATCTCAGCTAACAGTGACTGTTGAAAAAGCGGAACAGGTGGTTGTGGTGGACAGCTCCATGAAAATGGTGAACTCCACATTAGGTACAACTGGAAAAAGAATGGATAATTAAACTTTCTAGGTCATAGTCCACCTGTCCACATTTATGGTACAACCACACTTGGAATACTGTGCACAGTTGCAGTGAAAAGGGGGTCTTGTAGAAGTGGAGAACGTGCGGAAGAGGGTGCCCAGAAGGATCAAACAGCTGGAGCAGCTCCTCTCTGAGGAAGGGCCACAGAGCCAGGTCTGTTTAACTTGGAAGTGGGAAGCCACGAGGGACGTGCACCATGCCTGGTGCAAAGAAAGAGGATCGGAGCCGTTTTTCACCCTCTCACATAACACCAGGAGTGCGAGTAATCCCCTGAAGCTGAGTGGGGGCAGGTTCAGGCAAGACAAACGGAAGCAAGATTTCGCACAGGATGTGGGCAAACCATCATTACCACAAGGTATAATGATGGCCTGCAATTCCAATGTCTTTGAAAGGCGGTCGGACAAATGCCTGGTGGAGGAGGCTACCCATGTCCACTAGCATCAATATGCCACCTCCAGTATCAGAGGCAACCTGCCTGTGGAAACCCATCTCTGGAGAACGTGAGTGAGGAGCTCTTCTTGACTTGTTTGTGGATTTCCCACCAGCAGCCATTGGGCTCCTGTGCGAACAGAATGTGGGACTAGATAGAGCTGTTAAGTTCTCAAAGTGCAAGTGGGTTAAAATAAATAAATATGTTAAGCAGATTAAATTAGCATTGTGAGAACAAGTCTTATTCCTCTTCCTCTCTATGGTATATGCTAACACATCAGGTTGTTATGTCACTCGAATCCACTCCACTGGGATGTTTGTTTTTCAAAGCTACTGTGCTTCCATGAATTAAGAGTAGAGGAGACGGCCTTTCACTTATTTGAAAATATTTAAAAAATAAGTAAGGGAATCCCTTTTCCCAACCAACAGACTTGGGAGGTTGGGGTAGGGGACTCAAGCAATGGGACATGATTTGCGCTACAGATCATTTGAAATGCAAAAACAAATGCAGAATCACGAAACAAAATAATTTGTCATCCTAAGATGCTTCGAGGAAAATCTGGATGCAGTGAAACCCTTTTGTTTGTAAGCATGGTGATTTGCCAAGCTATACCTCACGCACGGCACGAACCCTGGGGCACTCCAGTCACAAACACGCTTTGATCTCCTGTGCTATTGGATTTTGCTCTCAAAGGGCTCTACCTTTCTTGACAATCCCAGAGGGGAAAAAACACGGCAGCGCATTCTTTCCCCATCTACTGCCGCAAAATGAATGTTCCATATGCTTGCTGTTAGCTCAGCCTTGCACCATTATTCCACAAGCTTGTGTGTCTAATGACAACAGCCTCAGGATTTCCTGACTAAAGTTGAGGAAGAAAATCTAAGCAAATTACGTGGTGAGAGAACATTATACAAGAGGCTTATGTGGGTTAGTTTGCTACTATGTTCCCCAAACTTCTGGTGTTAACGCAAATGCATGTTTGTGACTTAAACCTAGGAGGCGAGCTTCACTATTGCACTCCGAAGGCTTTACTTGAAGGTGTCTCCACTCAGACATCATATCAACCCATGGCTAAGGATGCTTCGGTATGGTTTGGTATTATATCTTACCAACTTACAACTACCAACCGTAGTTTGCAATCAGCTGGCACACAGTGGGTCAGAATTATACATTCGGGTTTGAAGTGAGATTGCAAACCCTGGTTATTAACTGGCTGGGTTCTGGCCTCACAATAGCTTATACTGAAGTGTTGAGCAGGGATTGAAGGTGAGTTGTTGTTGCATCAAGGGTTATCATGTTGTCTGAACTCGACTGTGCTAATAGCAGGGAACATCTAAAAACAAAGGATAATTTGCCTAAAGTAGCAAGTGAGCTACAGCGAGAGAGCTTTGGCTACGGGAGGTATAGAAATGAAATAAACAATGACAATAACAATACGCCAAAAACTGGGAGGAAAAAGGTTGATGGAAAAAAAATACAGAATCCTTTCTTTGCTGTTTGGCTTTAGCTGTTTCAAACTTTTAATGTCTTTCTGATTGTATATACTTTTATTTTATTTTATTATCAATTTTATGGACAGTTGAAACCACCCAGAGAGCTTTGGCTATGGGGCAATACAGAAATGAAAATAGTAGCAATGGTGAGTTGGAAGGCATCTCCAATGCCTTTTTTGCCATTTTCCTCCCAACAATATGCTGAGCAGTTTATCTCCACCCTGGATGCCCTGTCTGATAACTGCAGCTGCTAAATTTATTCATGATAAAGTCGTAGTCGTAGGTATTCATGATAAAGTCATGCTTGGTTTGCATGCCACAACCACCTGTGGGTTATTTAGGCCCTGAGTTGCTAAGAAGGAAGTGGGAGCTGAGCAACCCACGGAAGCTCCATCTTTGGGTTATTTCGCCTGATGTCTAAACTGAGAACTGCCGGCACAGAAACAACACCGAGTTAGAACCTGTGGTTCGTTCTTGGGCTCCAGCTCTAGTTTGTCTCTTCCCCCGCAATTCACAGTTCCCATTTCAGACATCACACCAAACAACCCAGGATTCTCCGTTTTACTCAGCAGGATCAGACAGAAAGAGAAGCCCACTCATTTGCCCATTCCAAATTATGATTAACACCTTTTTGACATATGAACTGGATCACACTCTGATGGGCTTCCTTCTCCGAAGTTCTTTTTAACCTCAATAAATCAAAGGAGACAGGGAGGAAAAAGGAAAAACTGACAGTAACTTTTAGACTTGATTAACCACAGTGTGGCATGTCATTGTGTTAGAAATCAAGCGTTTTTCCGTCCTATGTTATTATCACTATTCTCATTAATTGGTAATTGACAATCCTTTATTCTGCTTAGGAGAGCAGACCTTAAACAGCAAAGAGATGTTTCCAGGCATTTGTTGACAGAATTTCTTTGCTTTTGCTGCTAAGACTACAAAAGAAATAGAACCTGAGCAGATTATAGTAGATTGACACTGTTTACGCAAATAAATTTTCTGTTTACTTTGATCATACATGTTTTCTCTCACCCCTTCCCTTAAGTTACCACTTTAAAAAAAGAAAAGGGGTTTTAAAAAGTCTCTAAACTTAGATTTGAAAGCAGAGAGCTTGGTGTTTTCCCTGTCTACAACATGAGCCACCCCGTCACATTGGTTGATCGTATAAAAGTGCCCGAAGAGTTAGAATTTCAAATAGACACTCCCCCAACACACACACCTGTCTCTATGACAGAACCTAAGAATCAGATACCTCTTAAATCTGGACAGAGCAGGAGACATGAGAAACAAAACTAGTATTGCTTAATGCCGAGCTGTTCATGGATGTAAATCAAATTTTGGAAGAATAGTTGAGTAAACCAAGTGGGAAAAAGGATTAGACTAAAGATTGTCTTCAAGAGGTGATACAGCAGAACAATTATTCCCTTAGTGTGCACACTCTTTTGTTTTCTTCTGCATTTGTCTCTGTCTGAGCGTGACTTGCAGGTTTTTGAAGTACTGCAAGAATATGTAAAACCTGTGAACCAAGATGGCACCGAGGCAAACTGTGCCCACCTGAGGCAGCCACAGCTCTCTCCTGCTCACTTCAAGGTGAGAGGAAGGTGCCCCGTGATGAGAATGAGACAATGTGGGAGGCCACTGCTCTCTGTCTCGTCTCCGTCTTACCAGGTGGCCCTAGGCAGGGCACTTGCTCTTGGCCTCCATCTTCCATCTGCAATACAGGGACAATGCTACTGATCTGTCTTAGAGAGCTGTTGTAAGGATTACAAGTTAATTACATGAAGCACTCAGATACAAAGTGCCTTGCGCATTGTAAGCAGGTCCTCTGGTCTCTGTTTGTTTCACTTCCTCTCAATATTTCCAGGTATTTTGAAGCAATCTACTGCTAGTAAGGCCTTCTTCCTTACTCTCTCCTCCCCACTTTCCCATTCTTCTCCCCTCCGTGTTGCTCATTCTTCCTTTGCCTTCAGCAGGAAAGACCCAAAGTAGCAACCAGAACGGAATATTACATAAACATTGGCATTATAGACTACCATTGCTATACCTGAAGAAGCGCCTTCTTCCCTATGTGCCTGCACACCCCTTGAGATCGGAGGCAGAGGTCCTTCTCCGGGAGCCTTCTTTGAAGAAAATCAGGAGGGTGGCTCCTCGGGGAAGGGCCTTTTCAGTGGTGGCACCCCAACTTTGGAACATGCTCCTGGGGGAGGTTCGCCTGGTGCCACTGCTTTATCCTATTTGCCATCAGGTGAAGACCTTTTTATTTTCCCAATATTTTAACAGTTAATTGGTTTTATCTTTGATTTTATCACTAACAGTCAGATGCAGTATGTGGTTTGTTGGTATGTTGTTGTTTTTTTGTAAGCCATCCAGAGACTGTAGTATTCATAAATCAATTAAATAAATACCATTGGGGACCCTGAGAAGGAGCACTGTGGTTTTAGCAACGGGGTAGCAATGCAAGCTACCCATATCCTCTTGACTACATGAATCTGTAGTGAACTGTTATTCTCGCACAGAAGGATGTTAACCTGCCCTTGTATGCAGTGAATATATCAGTCAAACAAAGAGACTCCCCTCCGAACCTATTCTAACATGTGTTCACCCAAATTCTGTGCAGGGAGAAGGTTTGGAGATTCCAGCACTTCTGATCGGGGTATAGCTTCCTTGAAAGGAGGTCACTGCAGACTTATGGAATCTCTGAAAAATAAGGTTTATTCACAGGCGGAGCATGGCATGAAGATCCACAGCGCCGATATTGCAACAGACTCCTGTTCCCCCTCTGATTTCCAGGGAACTCATCATGCCATTGGATTTCTTGTAATCTGTTGCAACCTGCCACAGAAACCAATGCTTCCTGAAAAGTAGAGTATCATAAACCCAGACATGGATTCAGGACTGAGAATTTACTCGGCTTAAGTCATGGGTGGGTTCAAAGGTCAAACCACAAGCTTGCACAAAAGTGCATCCAATCGCTTTGGGGTGCTGCTTGGAAGTATGTTAGAGATCAAAGAAATAACGGACAGACACCCCGTGTGCACACGAGGGCTTTTATAGCATCATGCAACAGACGAAACAGAAAGCAGAAATAAAACCGTCCTGAACAGCAGGATGAAAATCGAACTCTTGAAAATTGAAAAGTGGAAGATGCCAGAAGAGATTCTTCAATGTCTCAGCTACTTACCGGAGAGATCTTTTCTCATTTGCTGATGGCTTTGGCAGCCCTGGTTTTGTCACCAGTCACTCTGCACTTGGCTTAATTATGCAGCAGCCCAACAAACAGAACATTTTCTTTCTGATCACATAAATCACCTTGCTTTGACACCCAGCTCAATAGGGACTGCTAGAACAATACTGCAAGAGCTATCGACTCCATCTCTCAAGTCCACAAGGTGTATCATTTAGCCAAGAGTGATAATTAGACGCAGAATATACTGAAAACTGTCAATAGGCATGTCAATAGAAGGACTCTTAGATCTAACATCCAGCAAATCAATGGTGGTTTTCAGCTATAAAATCAAGAAAATGATAGCTTTCAAATGAATGGTGGAAGGAAACACAAGGCTCCTTGGGGAGGAATAAAACAGCTCAATTTTCCCTCACTGAGTGGCTCTCCAACTGCGGCACTCAATGAAAAAGGTCACAGAACATTACAGCAAAATATCTCTGAAACAAGATGTACAACAACACTGGGACATGCCATGAGGTGCAAGCATGCCGCAAAGGCCTGCATATCTCTGACCTGACAGAATTGAAGCACGGATCAACAGATGCCAGACAAGACGAGAACTGAAAGACAATGATTGATCTATGCAGAGGAGAAGGTGACTGCCGCGTCCTGGCAAGGACCGGTTTGGTCCTGCCACACACTCACTCAAGAGCCCAACATTTCCAGGGGCCTCTCAAAGTTCTTACCACAGATGCAAATGATGCTTTCCAGCACTTCGGATACAGGAAAGCCCTCTTTTTCTTTCTTTACAAAGCTGCTCGGGCTGCATTCAAATGTGAATCATGCAGAGGAAATACTCACGTGGTATTCCATGCCAAGAGTTTCCTGGGCCCTGCATTTCTGGGCAGGCGTAAAGGTTATGTAGACATGTTCCCTCCTGCCTGGCCACGCACAGGAACGCAAACGCAGCTCAGGCAAGACAGAAACGCCGCATGGAATACCGCCCCACCATTAAAACCCCCAAATTCCCCAGCTGTTGTGGTCAAGTTACCAGCAAATCCTGCAAAGGACGCAGCAAAAAGAAAACATACTTCATTGTTATAGCTAGAAAAAAACATTCCAGCATGGTATTTTTCAAAAAAATTAAACAGCATTGTATGCCTTCATACGTAATAAAGGCAACGATGAAACTGCAAATTATTTTTCACGTTGCTTGTCATCACGCAGAACAATTACCTTCTCCCTGTTTCGCCTTTTCTACAGACTTGAGATCTTTTCCAGTCATTCTTTCACTTACAGTGGCCAATGTTTTCATCGTAATGAGCCGCCCAGAGATGCCGTGGGTAGTGTAGGCGGCATATAAATATTTAAAATAAATAAATATAAGCAAATACTTTCCTAGCTGATCCATACTTCTCTTTTCAAACTACTTTATCAAAATAACCAAGCATATTATTCAATGTATTCTTAAGGTAATGCCTATGGGTCACGTAAAACAGTACGGGGGAACCTACAGTCCTCAGCAAAGAGCGCCAAACCATGAAATTCCATATATTTTCTCTTGTCCTGTAATGTTTGAACGTGTTGCTTACGTGATACTTCAGAATTTGTGTTAGGGGAGGGCAGGAGGTGCAGGTGTTCCAACTGGCTTTGGGGTACGGCTGGTATTGGGAATGGCAATTCAAACGCAGGGAGCTTTTTATAACAAATCTCAAAATTGAATGTCATGTACAAGAAAGAGACAAGAGTGTGAAAGCAGGAGGAGGACTGTCCACACTTTTGCATTTACAAAAGTTACCGTGCAAAATGAACAGCAGTTTCAAAAGGAAAATAAAGTAACAGCATTTTCCTTTGGGCCCACATTATTTTCTTGCTCTTAATAAACACTTAACTGCACATCTGTACAGCTCCATTTATAGCTGAGAAGGCAGCACTTGTGTTAACTAACAAGCCCCAGATTTTGTGGGGTGAATACACACCAACTTATTAATTAATGTACTTAAGAGTTAAGTGAATGGGAAAATCAATTTTACTTTAAATATACAACCGGCTTTTATCTGATTATTTTACTTTGAATCTGATTTTAACAGATTCTAAGCTTAAATTGTATTAGTGTTGTTAAAATACGCAGCTGCTTTAAATGGAATGTGAATGGAATACAGAATACGTTGAACTAGGGAGAAGCACTGTGTTGGTTGCGCTTGCTTCTGTAGGAAGCCAAGTCAGAAAATGGGAACAAATAAACGCTGTGGGAGATTAAGAAGTTGACTGGGGGACTATTACAGGGTGTCCACAGATGAAGCAAAGGTTTCTCTTTGCAATGGGGAGTAGTCAAGTTTATGATGAAAAAAGAAGTCCAATATTCAATATTAAATAGCAAAAACAACAGTGTTTTAAGAGAGCGCCTCTATAAATATTCAATAATATCTACAGGAACATCTACAGAAGCTGATGCCTTCTTTGTTTTATTAAATGAAGGGATGTGTCCTTTGACCAGCAAAGTTATTCCATAGATCTATTCACTTATCCTAAAAACTCAGAACCTCAGTGAGCTAAATTGATCTATACATTCCATATAAATAGCAAAACGATGTGAGTTTTTCGCTGCCATCCTCCCACTAATGCTTGACGAGCACATCATCCATGCTTCCACCAGACCAATTGCTAGGCCAGACTGAAGGTCCAACGTTCAGGCCACATTCCTTAGGACTTCTTTCTCCCACTAAATCTCAGCACCACACTTATTCATCCTTCTCGTTGCCCCTTTTTGCCACTCGAGGATGTTTCCACTAACCCAAATCTCCAGGCAACAGAAGCAATGAAATTTATTTGTTTATTTAAAACTTTTTTTAAAAATAAGTTTTATTTGAGAAATTATAATCCAAAAAAAAACAAAAAACAAAACGAAAAGAAAACTACAAACAACATCCATCATCAAAAACATTGAACCCACTGGGTCAGCCCCCTCACTCTCCTTTTTCCATTTATGATAACTTAAAAACGTATTTAAATCTATGCGAAGTCCCGTTTCTCTAGCCAATACTAAAAAGAGTCCCAAGTTTGATAGAAGTCAGTGTCTTCCTTCTCCTTCAATGATAAAATCAGCCTATCCATTTCTGCACAGTCCACGATCTTTTAATCAGTTCATCAGTGGGTGGTTCTTCATTTTTCCAGTGCTGAGTGCGATTTATTTAAAACTTTTATATGCCATCACCATATTCCTTGGCATCTCAGGACAGCTTGCAATGTACAATTAAAACAATGAAACAGTACCAAGTACAGTAAAATTATATAAAAACAAAAAAGCAACTGTTCATGATAAAATTAATTTTTAAAATAGCCATTAAATAAAAAGGTTTTAACCTGGCACCAAAAAGAATATAGACTCGGTGTCAGGTGCACCTCTCCAGGGAGCACATTCCATAATCTGGGTGCCACCGCAGAGAAGGCCCTGCTCCAGGAAGTTGTTTTTTTATCTCCGTTAAAGAGGGCTCCCGGACCAGAGTCTCTCCCACAGATCTTAAGGGGTGTGAGGGCATGTACGGGAAAAGGTGCTTTACATTAGGTAAATTAGGTATATTAGGTAGGTTTGTAGGTGTGTTTTCCTCTGATGTACTTGTGGCACACCAAACACTGCAAAATGGATGCCGAACTAAGAACAGAATGACAAAGAAGGACGATACACAGTTAAGTAATCCTTAATGCAGCAGTAAAGTCTGCTCCATGGTGTGTCGCTGCATGATTCCCAAACTTGTCTGCAAAACTATATTGTAAAGTACCTACTGGCCAAGCCGCTGTTTCTGTACCCCACTGTCTTCAACAGGGGAGGGACCTTGATTTAATGCACACACCTATGCAAGCAGGCGCATACAAATCACACGCACACAGCCACACACACACACACACAGGCACCATAGTCATGTTTTGGAAGTTTCAGGTTTGCAGAGTTCATGGCTGAATTACGCTTCTATCTGAACTAATCTTCCCATGTATGAAAGGTGCAACATGTCCTTGCGTAGGGTCACATTTCATGACGTGACATTTCGACGACCTTGCTTGGTTGGCCAGGTGGTTTTGAAGCCTGGGCAATATGCTGGCATCATTCTCGGGAGGGGACAGCTGCACCTCATCCTGGCAAACAGGTTTTCCCAAATTTATATTTGCCAAAGTAGCGTGAAAGCAAAGGACATTGTGGCAGAAAATTGGCGAGACAGAGGGGTATGTAACCCTTTGCACCCCCATTAATTCTCCCCTACAAAGCCCCGCTGTCCATTCCCCCATTCCCAAAGCTGGGCTTAATTACAGGCTGGGGAAAGAATGAACAAAATTATCACATCAGTCAAAAACAGATAAGGAAGACGTTAACAGAGGGATACCAGCGCCTGGAGGAAAATGTCATATCCTCTCCTGCCCAATTCTTCCCTCCAAAGGCCCCACTCTTACATGGGTATAGCAGAGCAAACACAAGCGTTTGGAACCCCATGAGATGTTCCGGATGATTTCAAACACCCAAAGAAACATCAAGAAACTCTTCTCTTTTTAAAATTTGACTCTGGTGCTTGCTCTTAAAAGACAGGCAGGTATGATAGAGAAAAACTGAATGAAGCGATTGCTAGAGGCAAGAACGCAGTCTAAACATAAAGTAGACAATGGCTTAGGAAGTGACAAAGCCATTGCACAAGTAAACAGGGCTTTCAGCACGTAAGATTTAATGATTTGGGGTACATGTGCTTTGCTTTTAAACCTAAAAATATGCATCTATTATACCAGCATGCCATCGCATTATTAAAACATACGCCTGACATTTGTCATCAGCTTCTGCTGATTAAGTTAAATTATACTACTAGTGTCTAATTCCTCTAAACTTCATTTCTTCCTTAGCTCATAAAAATATGTTATATGTTCATCATTTGAATTTCACATGCATAATGGTAATAGTAACAACAATAAAAAGACTTCATTAGCGGAACAATATATGCTAAGATCCTATGTAATTTTCACATTCTTAACGGCAACTGTGTGAGTTCGGGATACACCTAAAATATTGTATATTAATTTCAATATGGTTAATAACCTCCCCGACAAGAATCCCACTAATTTACTCTTCACTGACAATGTTAAAAGAAAATGATTTATGCAGATCAATCACCATACTCATCAAGTCATGCGCTGACAGTCAGCCTTCATCATTGCTATTTAAAAGGCATGCCTGACAGCAAAGACAGACTCTTTGATTAAAGGCTCTGTCTGGCTAACCTTTTATTTGAAGAATGATTGCGGCTGAGTGACAAATACTTTTCCATTCATTTCAAGGCAAGGATATTGACATTCAAATTCTTGATGTCTACACTGAGCAGATGCCACACTGTTGGCAAGTGGCTTGATCGCAACAGCCGGTACGCTGTGACTCTGTGGGGCAAAACCCAGCACCGCTGGCTCGCGCCGGAGGCCAGCAACAAGTGCACGTACAGATCTCTGTGCCAAATCCTCACTCTCCGATGGCGCTCGCCGGAGAACATCTGCCTCTTGTTTCTCGCTGGCACTCTTCTTGAGAAGTGCCCTGCCTCACCTTCACCCCACTTCCCCTCCGTAGCAGAAGCTATTACTAAAAATAAAGGGACCACAGCCGCAGAGCATCCTCCCTCGCCCGCAGCGCCCCTGGATAGCAGAGTGCAGGGAATTCCCTAAGCCAGAAGTGCCTATTCCTGGGCTAATGCGATTTCTGTTGACAGTAATGTGAAATGGAAGTTGCATTTGCTGTATCACATACAAAAATCAAAGCCAATATGTTTGTTGCTTTAAGCTGATCCTGCTGTCACTTGCTACTTTATTGCTTTATAAAAATGAAAAAAGAGGGAGTAGGGAGAAGGGAGAGGAGCTGACCAAAGGAAATACCTTGACGAGTCCTCTAATATCTTGAAGATAAGGGAGTTGTTTGGCCTTTCTTTATGATTTATGAGCTGTTTAATTTATAGAAGCTCTAATTAAGAACAGAGGTTTAATGATTTGCTTTTTTCATGATTTCAAGTGCCATTTACATAGCCGTGATGTGTCATTTCGTGGTAAAAATTGGAGTGGTGGCTCACATTCATAAATAAATAATACAATATAATTAAATATAATTTGAGTCACCCTGGCCAGAAATTAAAATAGATAAGTAATATTAACAGTTAAAATAGCGTTTAAATAAAAAGGTCTACACCTGGCACTGAAAAGCAAATAACGACGGTGCCAGGCAGACCTCTCTGGGAAGCGCATTCCATAGATTGGGCGCCACCGCAGAGAAAGCCCTCCTCCGAGTAATCACCCTCCGAATATCCTTCACCGAGGGTTCTCGGAGAAGGGCCGCTCCCGCTGATCTCAAGGGGCGGGCGGGCAAGTACGGGTTTTCCTTCTGTGCCATCTTCTCTGTCTGACCACAGCAATATTTGAGCTGGCCCTGGTTGGCTCCAGGGTCCTGACAGCTTCCCGATAACGCAGAGCTGTGATTTTGCAGAGCTGTGATTGAAGGTGATACAAAAATGGTTCCCATTTTTCCTCTGTGGTAGCATCCTTAAATAAAACCCATTAGAAGCACAGTCATGGAGGAAAGTTTTGCATATGTGCAAGCATTAAACAAAGGGAAGAGGAAACCTACATGCCTGTCTGCTTGCGAATCATCGTGGAGCAAAGCACTTGATCACCTTTCCATTCTGGCACTTTTCCATTTTCAAGGAAGAGCAACAGAACTGAAGGGCTGTCATTGTAATCAAAAGAAGAAAGTGCTTTCAGGTTATCGTTGGCTTCCTCCTATACTCCAGTGATCGGATTTTTTTTTTTTCCTTAAGCATACTTGAACGAATTGTTTGAATATGTTTACTCTTTCATCTCTACAGCTTTGAAAACCTCAGACTTTGTATCTGATCTACAACAAAGAGAAAGGACTGCAGAGGTTGACAGCACGGGCATAATTAAAGACTACCATCAATGAGGTGCCGTGTTGAACAATAACTGTCGTATAATGCACTCCAGAATCAACTGTTTACATTTCAAACTATTGAACGTTAAAAGGTTTGAACAGGTGCAGCCTGGCTCGTTCCAATAAAGGGTTTTAAAAGCAGAGCTATGAACTTTCCCTACAATTCAGGCAGTGCTTGCTGCCCTCCTCCTTACTCACTGGATTTCTGTTCAGCAATCAGCGGATAGTTGCATGCAAGCCGTAAAGGGACTCGTTCAATTACAAGCGGGCCAACCTAAGCAGCCGGAAGTACTCCATAAAGCCAGCTCTTCACCTGCTCATCACTAGGATGGCCGAGAGCCCGGCAATTCACGGAAAAGATCCTCAATTCAAGCTTTGCTTTGCCCATGATCTAACCAGGTGTTGCAAATTTGGTTCAACTCATGGAGGTGTAGTAAGAATTATTAAAGCAACTATTCTGGAATTCTTCATTGAACCGAAAGGCAGGGCATTTAAAAAAAAATAATTAAACATGTTGCTTATTTGAGTGCTTTGGACCCTCTAAACTGAACTGGGCTTAAAGTAGCCATGGGTATCAAATACATTCAGAGTTCAATTCATTTATTATATTATTTATTTATTTAGGGGATTTCTATGCCACCCCATTCGCCGAAGCTTCGGGGTGGCTTACAACCATAAATAAATAATCACAATATAGAACAATATAAGTTTAAGTCACCCTGGCCAAAGCATAAAATAAATAAATAACAATAGCAATCAAAATAACATTTGAATAAAAAGGTATTTGCCTGGCGCCGAAAAGCAAATAACGTCAGCGCCAGGCAGGCCTCTCTGGGGAGCGCATTCCATAAATTGGGCCTTACTCTTACCTTACTCAGTGGGGCTTGCTTCCAGGTGCTGTGTCTAGGACTGTGGCTAAAATCAGGTTGACCATGCGAAGCCCTAGGTCCACAGCACATAAAAACCGACAACAATTCTTTCCTTAAAAGGGCTTGGCATAGCTGCAAAATGAATCAAATCCCAAATGAAGTGACCGACCAGCAGCAAAACTGACTTCAAGAAGGGCTCACATCCCAAAAGTTCAGTGGGACCTCTCCATCATCATCTTGCTTGCAACCAAAGAGCAAGAGTGTGGCTTTTAGGGTGAAGGCATTCCAAAACTAAAGCCACCAAAAGCGGGCCATGCTGTATCATTCAGAATCCGTGGAGTTCCTAACAAGTTGACCCTGGCTTATCACAAACCTATTGGGTAAAGGGAAACACAATTAAACCATAATCCTGAGAAGAGAAAATAGGAGGCCATCCTCTTCACGCCAAAACAGCTACTTGTTCAATTGTTTTTCTCACTGGACTCTCCTATGAAGCACGAACGAATGAATGAATGAATGAATGAATGAATGAATGAATGAATTTATTTATTTATTTGTTTATTTATTTGGAGTTGTTGTATGCCATCCTATTCGCATAAGCCTCAGGACAGCTTCCATACAATAAATAAATATAAAAATAGAATACATAAAATCTAGATTCACCCTGGCTGTAGAATTAAAACCAATGGATAATATTACAAGTTGTTAAAATATTGTTTAAATAAAAAGGTCTTGGCGTGGTGCCAAAAAACAAATACCGTCGGCACCAGGTGGACCTCTCTGAGGAGCGCATTCCACAGATGGGGCGCCACCGCAGAGAAGGCCCTCCTCCGGGTGCTCACCCTCCTAATATCTTTCACAGAGGGCTCCCAGAGAAGGGCCTCTGCCGCCAATCTCAAGGGGCGGGAGAGCAAATATGGAAGCAGGCATTCCTTCAGGTATCCAGGTCCCAAGCCATTCAGGGCTTTGTAGGTGATAACCAGCACCTTGAATGAATGCAGTGTCCTGCAGGGAGTCCACACCTTCAGTGAGAGCCCACTTCCCACCGACAGCTAGACTGTTATCCCTGCCTTGAGCCAGTCTAGCCACTGCAAAGAGCTCAGGCCACTGGCTATGCCAGGGACAAACATTGGAGTGCAGCCACACCTGGAGGGCCACATGTGCCCAGCCCCTGAGCTGATGGTAGGGCTCGCCCCACACGCTCAGCCTTTCCCAGTGTACAGGGAGCTGTGGCAACTCCGGTCTGGGAAGCAGCACACTGTGGGGCCTCTGCACAGGTACAGGAACTCTCCTGGCCAAAAAGTGGTGCAGCGCCATGAAATCACAGTCAAATCAGCTCGCAGTTCAGTCCTGGCAAGCGGCACATACAATTCCTGCCATTTGAATCCAGTGCAATACCCAAAGTACGTAACTCAGAGTACACATTGTATCCAAATATCCTGATAGTCATAGCTGCATGTAGAGCACATGCAATTGCATGAATGGGACGTGCAAAAGGCAGTATTCATTGTGTTCTTAAATGTGATAATAACAGCAGCATTACTGAACACAATTATGTAGGTTATTAACTAGTTCAATAAATTGGATCACACTCAGTCAAGTAACTGTGCCGGTTTCTAGAGAAGCACTAAATTTGCACTGTATGCAGATCAACACAGAGTCATGTCGCAGTGCTGGCACTTGTGTGTGAACGTGCGTCCAATTTAAATAATCCTTCTGTTTCAGTATGGTATAACTCAGTGGCTTATATATTTTATTATTTGCTTTTTTAAGACTTTTTCATACCATCCACCTTGGGGTGGTTTTGGGATGGTTTGACAGAGAAGCAGAACCAAACAAAATAAAATAAAACACAGCATCTCAATTAATCTCCATAATAATTAATCCAGCCCATATTAAAAGGACAATCAACCCTTAAAATATTGGGAAAATAAAATGGTTTTCGTCTGGCACCAAAGACAAAAAAATAACAGGTGAACCTCTATATATGTAGCAGAATTATGCTAGTACAGTGCATACCATTGCTAAAGATGGCAGAATACCTTTGAGCAGCCATGCTATTGGGGGGGGGGGGATTTACACATAAATGCGGTATCAACTGATTACTGAATATTTGACCGTGTTTTATGTCACTAATCCGAGACCATGTTCCTTGGGGTGGGCCCCTCGGAATCAGTGGGACTTACTTTTGGGAGGAGAGGGCAGGTTCAGGAACGTGCAGTCATTCTGGCTACCAGTCATTTCCGAATTTCATGACAGCTTCTTCCAGTACAAAGTGTTGCTTGCTAATCACCCAGATGTCTCCTCCAAGGAGACATCAGAAGGCCCCTCCAGGGAGAGCCTCCCAAGGTAGGACTGCTCTCCCGCTGAGGTCGGCCTGGTGCCATCAGCTTGGCAACAGCTCACGACTTTCCTCTGCACCCAGGCAGCCGAACACCTTTTGACAAGATTTTAACCAGTCCTGGGATTTCTATTGTTTTAAACAGTTTTTGCATGCAATTACCGTATTTTTTGCTCTATAAGACTCACTTTTTCCCCCCTCAAAAGTAAGGGGAAATGTTTGTGCGCCTTATAGAGTGAATATGTCTGTGCAGTAAGTCTGTCAGATGTGCAGCCCATGGGGAAGTGATGGGGAATGTGCCTGGGATGATGTGCCCATTTGATTCAGAATATTTTTTTCTTGTTTTCCTCCTGTAAAAACTAGGTGTGTCTTATGGTCAGGTGCGTCTTATAGAGCGAAAAATACGGTAGTTTTGTAATTTACAATTTACATTGTATTTTAAAGATTTTTGTCTTTTTCAAAACATCCAAAGAGGATTGGCTATTTGGCAATATAGAAATAGAATGAATGAATGAAATAAACAAATAAATAAAAACCAATATAAAATATTGCATGTAATTGGACTGCATTGCTGAAAAATTAAAGTGGCATTTAATCACCAATAGCTCCTGCCTGACATGTGTTACAGTGAAGGGGGAAAATGCCACACAGGCAAAGGTATTAATTTAAGTCTTAAAAATTACACCTTTCAGACTCAAGACAACAGAATGAAGGAATACATTTTTTAAAAAAAATCTCTATTGGCAGGCGGAATAGCAGTCCTGATGGCACAGAGTGAAAAAAATTAAAATTTGAAGCATCCCTTGCTAGTGTTAATTTCAGTTTCTCTCCATTTCTAACTTTTTAGTCTTAAGTATGCTCATCCCAAAATTGGGGAATGCTTTTAAAATGCCATAGACATTTTTGTACATATTTTACACATGTTTTGCAAGTAATTTTCCAAAAATAATGCATTTTCAAGAGTTATTTTTCATAAATATATTCATTTTGTGTGCATTTCCCTCTAAACTGTGCATTTCTTTATGCATTTTAAGTAAAGAAGTAAAATTTGAAAGGATAACTGAGCTTCAGGTCACATATGATTTCGAAAGACCAAAGTGGGTATGGAAACAGAACGAATTCTGCCGCCCCATCCCTCCTGGTGTCAGGAGGGAATCTGTGCTCCACCATTGTGCCCTGAGAAGGCTTAATCCCGCGTCTTAATCAAGACAACATCTTGGGCAGAAGGCTCTTCTAGTGGCTGCTGGTCCAATGGCAGGATGGCCCACCTGGTCCGCGGCACCCTGTGCTTGGGAGCCAGGGGCTGAAGGACATCTGTCTGTGGACTCCTCTGACCACCCACGGCCTCTCACGGGAACACAGGTTGCTGAGAAATCAGAAATCCATTTCTGAAATGGATCATGTGTCGTAGCTTCAATTGAGGCAGACTAAACTGCACAGGTGAGACAGTACGACAGCCAAAACATCCGTCTCCTTTCCCAAAACAAGGGGAATCCAATGCTAAAGCCCCAGCCAGTGCAAGACCAGAGTTCAGGCTACCTCATCTTGACACAAGCTCCACAAAGCCACAACACTGGAAGCGGAGGCGGTTGCCCTCGTGTTCTCGGCCTGTGCACCAGCACAAATTGGACCACCTCACAACTTTCCCTCCGTGCACACATCTTTCTGCTAGACAAAAAGCCCACACTGTCCTGGCCCTGTGTTTTCTGAAGAAGCCTCTCTTCTGTCTTTATCAATCCACCAGCCTCACATGGAAACCACAAACCAGCATGTGTCTAGAAGCATCCCTTGGGCAATAGGGAAATGCTCAGACACATCACAGAAGCAGGGCAAGGACAACGTGAGACACCTTGGCTGTTCCCAGGCACTCCACCCGTCCCAGCTGGGCCTGGGCCTGAAAGAGCAAGAAAAAAGAGCGGGTGCAGAGGTAGGTTGACAACAAGGACCACTGTGACATTGCGCAACATCGCCCTGATCTGCGATTTTGGGGCACACCTGCTAAGACGTGCCGCAACCTCTAATTTCCTGGCTCTGTGGATCTTAAGCCCAGTCTTAAGCCAGCACAGGTTTTCAGTTCCAGTAGTGTTTCATCCATCCTCACAGTATTCTCTTCAGAACCAGACTGTCAACTCCATAACCAGAAGCTTCATAGAAGAAGCTGCCTGCTGCATCTCTGAATGAGTCCTTGTTCTTGCATTGCATTTCTGAGAGAGTCACTGCTCTGGTTTGCTTTCTTCCAAGCTGGAGACACACTTGTCTGCACATTTCCCCTCCACATGACAAAGGTTAGATGGTAAGCTCCCTGGGGGCAGGGACCTGTCCTCCTGTGCTCTGCAAAGCCCTACATATCCACCCCCACATCCGCATCATGTTGGCTAAGTTAAGTTTCTACAGTCAAGGTGAGCTCTTCATTTGTTTGTAGATATTTCAGGGAGCAGGATGAATAGATGTGAGATATCATTATTTATTTGGAGTTGTAATTATAGATCGGTATCAGTATCAGTATCGATAGATATATAGATATTGACTAACCCATCATGAGTCACACGGGGCACACAAATCGACAAATTCAGATGAATACAAGGAAATGAAGATGAAATTGAGTAGAATTCAGTCTTCTATGGATATTTCCTGGAATATTTAAAGAAAATCACTGTAACAAAACACATATGTGCACCACTATAAACAAGCATGGAAAACAGACACTTTAAAGCAACAGAATTAGAATTCTCACAGCAGTGTGCAGACAAATTATTAAGTTTATTACTACAAAAGTCTCTTAAATAGAAATCTTCCAGCTGTTACAGCAGATCACAGGAATGGTGGCAATTTTCTCATGCAGATATTCCTTTTGTGTGTTGGGGAACTTGCTGCAATTAAGGGATTATCCCATTTTATAATTCTGTGATTTAGAACTCGTTCGTTTAAGTTGCAACACAATTGGTGTATCGCAGCCAGCTCCTGTTATTCCATTTTGCAGCAAGCAGCACCCAACAGAACCACCAATCTGACAGCTCCAAACATTTGCGCCCCAAAATATAAGCACAGAGTACAAAAATAAAATAAAATAAAAAATTAATATGCACTGATGGGAACATAATTGCATAAAAATGTAGCCTAAGTGGTATAAGGGAAGACTCTTTGAAGCTATGTGCATAGCTAAAAGTATAATTAATTGGCATATAAAAGTGTAACAGAAGCAAAAATAATTTCATTTTTTTTGGTATTGCTGATATTTGCTAATTGATTTCGGAATAATTCTTATAAATGTGGTCATGTTAGATACCATTTCGAAGAGCATTTTTTGTTCTAAGTTTTGTTCTTAGTGATTTATTATTCACTATTTCTCTCAGACCTATTTTCACCTATTGAAGTAATGATGGGAAAAAGCAAATTTTAGCCAATTTTCTTGTACGAGTGTAAACAGGGCCGTAAACCAACAGAAATGGCCCACAGTGATGCTTTTTGGCCCATGGACTGTTCATGAACGTACAGTGCAATTGTGGTTCCAGAAGTTTCGTAATGAAGACAAGAGCCTTGAAGGTGGGTGGCCATCAAAAGTTGACAACAACCAATTGAAGGCGATAATTGAAGCCATCCGCACAAAACTACACAAGAAGTTGCAGAAGAACTCAACATTAATCACTCTATAATGGTTCACACTTTGGAACAAACTGGAAAGGTAAAAAAGTTCAATGAATGGATGCCGCATGAGCTAGCTGAAAATTACAAAACTGTCGTTTCAAAGTGCCATCCTCTCTTCTTTTGCATAACAAAAACAATCCACTTGCAGATCGGATTGTAATGTGCGATGAAAAGTGGATCCTATATGACAACAGGCAACATTCGGCTCAGGGGCTGGATCGAGATGAAACTCCTAACCATTTCCCAAAGTAAAAACTGTGCCAGAGGAAGGTTATGGGGACTGTTTGGTGGTCTGCAGCCAGCATCATCCACTACAGCTTCCCGAATCCCAGCAAATCACTTCCCCAAGAGGGCTTTCTCTGCGGTGGTGCCCCGCCTATGGAATGCACTCCCCAGAGAGGTCCGCCTGGCTCCATTGTTATCTGTTTTTTGGCACCAGTCTAAGACCTTTTTATTCCAACAATATTTTAATAACTTTTAATATTAGCTGTATTTGTTTTAATCTGCAGTCAGGGTGAATCTGGAATTTATTTGTATCATGTTTTATATTATTATCCTTATTTATTTATGTAAGCCATCCTGAGGTTCTGCGAAAGGACTGCATATAAATATTCTAAATAAGTAAATAAATAAAACCATTGCATCAGGGAAGTCTTGTCAAGAAATCAATGACATGCACAGGAAACTGTAGCAAAGGTGCCCAGGCCTTTCTCCTGGTGCTGCAGCAAAGGCCCAATTCTCCTGCATGACAAGGCCCAGCCACACGCGACCCAAACAACGCTGCAAAAACCGAACTAACTGGGAACGGAAATCCTGCCTCATCCACCACATTTGCAGACCTCTTGCCCACCGACCACCACTTCTTACAGGAAAAATGTCTCAATAACCAAGGTGCTGCCGAAAATGCCTTCCAAGAGTCTGTCGCCTCCAGAACGCCAGAATTGTGTGCGACTAGAATAAAGAAACTTGTAACTTGTTGGCAAAAATGTGTAGATTGCTTTGGTTCTTATTTCAATGAATAAAGTTAAGTCTGAGGTAAATTAGAGCAATTCAAAGTTAATGGTCAAAATTATTATTATTTTTTGTACCAACCTATAATATTGCAGTATTAATAGCCTTTTCAAGAGATGCATTTCCTTTCAAAGACTGGGGTCAAAGAGAAGGAAACCTTTGCCAAAACTTTCTGCTGTACAAGTGCTTTCGCACTATCCTTACACAAGCAGTCGCACAACTGACTATACAAGCAATTTTGTGAAAACATAACTGAAGTTGGATTCTCCTCTTGCAAAATGTTTGGGACCCGGTTTCCAAGTCCCAACGGTATGACACCGTTGCATGACACCCATAGTTTTGCCTCCCATCGCTTGCATTTTCCTTTTAGGATTTTGAATTGTGAATTGTCCCAAGCACCCTGGAGGAAAGGAAGCAGAGCTGCACATTTGGGGGCATGTGTTCCAGTGCTGGCTAAAGAAAGTACAGTGTATTACAGGTAAATACTGCAGGTAAAGATTCTGCAGTAAATTAAAAAACAAAAGGAGGTGTTCAACAAATTGGACAAGCAAAGGGACAGCAAATCATGCACATACAATTGCACTAAAACATGTTCTTAATTTTTCACACGCAGAGCAAGTTTTCTGATCCTGAACTTTCAAAATCTACAGGTAGAAGGCTCAGAAGGTGGTAATAGGGTTGTTTTTTCTCCCCCCCCCCCATCCCCAGTTCTGGTGGGAATTCCTCAGCAAGGCTTGTCTGACAGCAAGACTGTTACTTTTGGTGCCAAGTTAAGACCTACTCCTTTGGTCAGGCATTTGTCAGTCGCTGAAAAGGTTTTAATAAGATCTTGACTTTTTCTTACAACAGGTTTTTAAGGGCACATTTCTTTCTTTGCATGTTTCATATTTTTGTGGTTGTATGTATATGGATCTTAACATATATTTTGAAAAACTAATCTCCATAAATGTGAGCTAGCGGTACAGTAATGTAAGTAAAATGAAACTGAAAACAAAGCAATTCTTACGTTCCGAAGCTTAAGTCCACTTGCATTTTTCCATGCAAGTGCAGATACACTGGAACTGATCTGGTGTTACACAAGTCTCATTTAAAGTGTATACATTTTTATCATATACTACTTTAAAAAAGTGACATCAATCTTGTGCAGAAAATATTCACTAATTCCCCACTGAATACAGAAGTGGTAAACGTTATTGTCATGTAAAAAGCAAAAACTGAAACCCCCGAGCCCAAAAATGTTCACCTCCCACCAACAGTTTGAAATAAGGATTTGTTTTTGAGTTGTAAACCTTTCCCCACACACACATACGTGCACACACTCACACACAGACACTGTCCGTCTCCTTCTTCCACCCACCCCAAATACTACTTTAACTGTCATCTGAAAGGAGTTCTGGACAGATACCCCTACTGCGAGATATCAATCATTACCTACTTGCTGAATTCTAATCGTGTGCCACAATAGAAATAGAAAGCTCCATGACACTATTTCTGAGAAACTCTAAATGTCTTATTTTGGAATTCAGAATGGTTGTCAAATTGCTACAAAGTGGATAAATCTCTGCAAATATATGGCTCACTTGAAAGTAAAATGTGATCTATGTGAATATGGAGAAGAATATGAATACTTACTAAGAAACGACAAATTTATCAATCAGATATGACAAAAAACCCCATAGGAATATATAGGAAAGATCGAGTTAAGCAGGTGGTCTTTTCTGCAGAAACGGCTCAAACAAAAGCTGAAGCCAACACTCCTGCAATTGAAACTGACCTAAGATCGCTTACCCAGGTCACATGCCGTACAGAAGCGCCACTGAGGGCCGGTCAAAGCTCCGCCTCATCCCAGCCACAAACTCACTGGAACCCAGCTACGTTGCATCATGGACCTTGCTGGGCAAATTCTGGACACCAGGGGTGAAGCTCTCATGTGGCTTCTCCCACAATGCTTGCCTGCCCACACCTCCCCTTCTACCCCGCTTTTCCAGAGGAGGGTGGAAAGATGGCTCCCTCCCACCTCCTCCTCCACCATCAAGTGAGGTTGTTGTGTGACCATGAGCATCACCTTCTCACACCTCCCTGGAGGGGAACTTCAGTGGCCTCCCAGTGGGCATGTGCCTCATATGGCTCACACACACACACACACACACACACACACTATTCCAATTACTTCCCTGTGACCCTGTTTGAGCACCCCTGCCCAAGGACAACTACCAGATGATCTGTGCTCTTCAACGGCCTCTCCCTGCTGCCTGAGTTGAAGCCTACCTTCAGCCTACCTTCTCTTTCCGGGGTTGTGGACTTACACAGAATACAAGACAAGGAGAAGACGCACTGTCCCGTTCCTAACTAATCCAAGCGCAGGGTTCAGCTAAGCTTGGCCTGCATCTCCTGTGATTTTAGGCCACGTCTGATTTGGAAGAAGTCTGGCCAAATTGAGATCACTGACAGGCATTTTCTAAAGTATTCGCTTCCATTAAAAATACTAACTTAACCAATCTACCACATTGTGTGTTTAGGACTATGATGCAGTATTCTGCAGATCAGGGGATCCTGTTTAATACAAACTGTGTTGCCTTTTAAAATTCAGTAGCACCTTCTGAGTGGAAACTAAAGACTGAGGTTGCTCTTACAAATACAAATTTTTAAATGTATAAATTGTGAAATTTGACTCTGTGACTAATGAAGGTAGAAGCCAGAATGTTTCAAATAAATGGAAACTTGTTCCTGTGCTGTCAGTTTCAAAATTGTATTTTTGAAATAAAACTGGGCTGGATCCATGGAAAGTATGCCGTGTCTTTTACCATGGGTAGACAGCTGCACACCAGGAAGTAAAATGTTGCATAAGAAAGCTAAAAGCAAGGGCCACACCGCATCAGACGGCCTGAGAACCCATTTATCATGGGTAAAGGGGATGAATTTTTGCAGCATATGAGGAGGGGAGGTAGAAGCCATGGGAGGCCTAATGGGATTTTCAATAGGAATGGGAAAGAAAGCTAAGTGGTAAATTTCTCTTCCCCAAGTTCTTTGTTCCAGATGAAAAATTCCACTTGACATCAGTACAAACAACTGCAAGCCACACAATTAAGAAGAAACCATGGCTTGAACCAGAAATTAAGGGCTTTGAGAAAGCCCTTACACAAGCATGGGAATTCCTACCAGACGTACTTAGACTCAAGCGACACATGACTTTGGGGATGTAGCTAGTAGCCCAGTCTTTCTTACTCTGCAGCAGGGTTGAATCACTATCCATCACTATTTATTTGTTTATTTTATTTAAAGTTTTTATATGCCATCCCAATACTAAAGGTCTCTGAGCGGCTTACCAAAAACAAAGCAACCATATACAACAAAGAACATACAACACACTCCATCTGATAAATGATGATAAAATCAAGGATAAAACCAATTAACTGTTAAAATATTGGGAAAATAAAAAGGTCTTGCCTGATGCCAAAAAGAGGAGAGCAATGACACCAGGCAAACCCCTCTGGAGAGCGTGTTCCGCAGTCAGGGGTGCCACCGCTGAAAAGGCCCTTCTCCGGGGAGCCACCCTCCTAGCTCCTTTGAAAGGGGACTCCTGGAGAAGGACCTCAGCCTCAGATATCAAGGGGCAGGCAGCACACAGGGAAGAAGGCGCTCCTTCAGGGTCCAGGACCCAAGCTGATTAGGGTTTTATAGGTCATCACCAGTACCTCAAACTGAGCCCAGACTTCAGTTGGCAGGCAGTGTAACTGATAAAGGACTGGCGTTATCCATGAGTCCCTGCCGGTCCCCATTAACGTCTTGGCAGCTCTATTCTGGCCCAAATGAAGTATCCAGACCATCTTCAAGGGCAGCCCCACATAGAGTGTATGGGCCACCCAGTAGGCCCCCTCCCACCATCAACAATTTTGGCAGCAAAGCACCCCAGAGGCGGAGAGCTGGCCTGCTTTCATAGCCGCCAGGGCTGCAACCGAGGACTTTTTGGCAAGGATAATTGCAGGCATGGGACTCTGGATTAGGAGCATGACGATGGGCAAAGGGAGCCGCCTCCTATTCCCCCATGCTCCAAACTGAGGGCCCAGTTCTTATTGCAGAATAAGAAGGAAATCATTTCTAGGCACATCTTCAAAACAGCAGCCCCTTGACACAGCCGTGTAGGAGCTCTCCCACTGTCCTCTGCGCATGTATTTGTTTGGACAGCAGTGACGACAGTTCCTCTTGCGCCCTCTGTTCTTCAGACCGGCCCCTTTGTGTCTGATCGGCCCCGCCAGGATCCAGGCTTCCTTGGATGCCGCGCTGTTTAGGGATTTTTCAGATTACATGCACAGCAAGTAAGAAACACGCTTCCTGTACAGCCGATAAAAAAGCTGAGTATGCAAGCCCAAAGCCCAAAGGACCCAATTTCTCCGTAAAAGCACCTGATGGACATTGTGACAACCTGATTGCCTTCCACCACCAATTTTGGGAACATGTGAAAAATACCGTGTGCTGCTTGCTAGTATGTGGTCCAAAATGACTCATAAATCTTCCTTTATCTCCACTGTGGTGTTAGCAGAAAAGGATGAGTTGCTTTTTTTCCATCTTATTCACATGTCTATCTGTCTGTTACCCGTGCCCTTGAGCAAAGATTACTGATGCCCCTACCTTTGATATATGACACATCACAAGCTGCAGGCTTTTCATCAAGTGAATTAAGCTGGAAAATGCAAACCTACCTGCCAGTTCCTTCCCAACTTCCCACAATTCCTCTCTGAACTCTCCAGCCTGCCACAATGAGCAAGGCAGAAGCCTCAAACTGGGGAATCACACTGTTACAAAACAACTGGACATTTACCTCTGCACTAAATTATTTTCGAAGCATTTAAAAAGCATTTAAAAAATCTTCGTTCTCAGAATGATTTAGAAACAGGATGCGAGTTTCCGTCTCTGGGCTCGCGATATGTCTCTGAATTCTTGTGATCTTACATTGTTCATTATGAAATTGCTACAGAGCAATACGGTTTTGCAGTGTTGATCAATGAAAAGGATGTTGTGTGTCGGCTGTCGTTTCTCCACACTGATACTCTATCAGCACCATCTGAAAGCACTGCACTTCTGTGTAAAGATTGCATTATGCATTAGAACAAATTCCGCCTGCAAATTAAATCTGTTACATGCCTGTTTTTCCTCATTTCTTTTGCATCTCTCCCTTTTATCTGACACAATAAAATGCATCCGTAGGATGCTATACTCCCCGGGCAGTAGCTTTCAATCTTACAGTTTCAGGATGTCAATTAGATAACTATGACGCTGCTAATTATTACATCCAACCATCCCCAGCAAACACCAAGCTCCCTATTTGTGATTTTATTTGCTGAAACCTACTTTGCCCTGCATAATCAAGTTGCTTAAATTTTTCAGCTTAATGCTGGGGGACTCAGAGGCCTTTTGCTAAATCAATAGGAACGCTGCCATCATCTCCATTATGTGATAACTATTTACGAGCTGCATCTTACGACAAAATATGTAACTATTGTTTCATTCAATAGATAAGTATTTATTAAACCTTTTAGTAAAAAAAAAATGCCAGAACTACAAACTTCCACGTGTAATTTTCACTGAATTGGCCTAAGAGGAACTTGTAAAAATAGGATTAATGGCACAAAATGTGTAATATGTAAAAATAGCCTTTAGGAAAAAGGGGGAAAAAATCAAGCAATTACATCTATAGCACTGAAGGCTCCAATATTATAGGGTAATATTTCCTTAATGTTAGACTTCATTAACCCTAAGATAATCCCTCATAAATTTTGCTCATTTTAAAGTGAAAAAAATTATGTTTATTAAAGTACTGAATATGTTTATGAAAACAAGACATAATCTACTGCCATAAACTTCTTGTCTTTATCTGAATAATCAGCTAGCTCATAAATAAAATATCATATAAAGTGAGTGCTAAAATTCATTACTGTAATAGCTATGTTCATCATCTATTTCATTAGCAGCCCCTCCCCTTCTTGAATAAATGGATTCTTTGGTCTACCGGAGCAAGGCCATTTACAAGACAAAATACTATGCTGCTTTTTCTCATTTTCCCTTATCTGTTCCTGACTTTCTTAAATTAATTCTTCCCTTAAATCTTATTGTTTCTTTCCAGTGTAACTCAGCACATTAGAGGGACTTGAAAGAAATGTTAGCCAGAGAAATGGGCCTATAGAGTATAAGTTAATTAGAGATCTAAGTGACTGGTGATGAGATTTGATGGCATGCAGTGCTGGAGTGAATTTAAGAAACTAATCTTCATTTAAAATGTTTGAAAACAGAGTACAAAATATGTGAGAAATTGAAGATGCTAGATCTCCATCCATGTTATGCTTGTATTTTCTTCCCAGGGCTTGTTTAAAGGTAACTAGAGTACTCATTCAAGATAATCGTCTCTCATTGCCACAATTAATACTCAGCAAAAATAAGATAAAAGTGAAATACATGGCATGCGTATGTACATAAAATAATGGATGAGCAAACAGACTGGATTTGCATGACGAGGCAACCCGTTGTGAGTAACCAGCCAGGGAGCGTTGACCTGTCGTCCTAACTCAGACCACTTCAGGCTTGTTCTAGGGGCTATTTGACCCACGGTGATGCGATGTCCTCCACACCCAGGGGAGGCATCTAACTGTGGCTTCTTTGCTCCTTGCAATCTTGCCTATATACATCTAGGGCAACCCATCTGTGGATGCCCAAGCCACACTTTGTACTGACCGCGGCTGTCTCATACATGTTTTAGGGGATCTTTCCAACCCCAGAAAGGTCCTCCTAGGCTTTCTCGAATCAGACTTGTCCATTTCCACTGCCGAGAGCCAAAATCGTCGCAACAACCAGCAGTTGTCCCTCTTTGAATGGGAGCTACACCACCGGCACATTTCATATTGAAATACTCTTTGATCTTTTTGGATGTAAACATTATGGAGCCATAGTTAGAGGTCCAAAAAGCGACTGTGGGAAAGGTTGGGTTAAGATGTTCCCTTTTGGCACCACCTGGAGACTTGGGAGAAGTGTCAAAGAGGTGGAGGGCGCTGGAAAGTACCAGTGAACCTTAGACATGAAGAGACCACATTTCTAAAGGAAGGATCTCTGATCTACCCTCTTTCTGTGCACCTACTTGGCTACTTTTTCCCTTTGCCATCTGTGTTATTATTTGGCACTGAATTGGCACTGAAATTGTTTTGAAAACTGTATATGCAATATGAAAATTGTATATGTGATTTTAATGTTAATATATAAACTGCCTAGAGATGTTATCATACTTAATGGCACATAAATACTAGAAATCAGAATATCCTATTCAGTCTAACCAGTGGGTTGCCCCTTTGGCACCTACATCTCACGTTTCAGTGTACCTCAGGTTGTGTCTTATTCCACAAAAATGTATATTGCTGTTTATTGAATGCCATAATGTCTCATTAAGAAGGATTGATCAAATAATTGCTGGAGGTGTAGCACTGTTAAGGGTTTTTAATCATCTATTTTGGCAATGTCTATTATCACCTTCTTTTGGGTGGAAGTTATAATATGGATAAATCTTGCATTGGAGCACTGTTTAATATTTTCTGTGTACATGTCCTCTGAAATTATCTAACCTATTTCTTGGAACTTAAAGCATGGTTAATGCAAATGGAGTTTTCACACACTCTTGTCAGCTACAAAACTGAAACTATAACACAGAAAAGATAAAAGTTCGTCTCCTACAATGCATCTAACGACACTTTCAATATTTCAGTGAATAACTTAGGGATATTGGTCTTGCATATGTACATGTATGGGTATTTGGCCTGGAGGAATGTTGTCCATGGGGTCACAATGGGTCGGACATGACTTCGCGATTAACAACAACAAACACAATGGGTATTTGGTCTGACTTCGTTGAACCATACATATAATGAGCATATTTAAATTTATTCTTACATTTATATATTTAAATTATATAGACATTCACTTTATTGTTGTTGATATTCTCTTTTGGGGGATTGTTTTGGCGAAAGGAAGGAAGGACAGATGGACTAATAAAGAAAAAAATACACTATGGGATGAATTGTTTTTATTATATTATCAGTTTTACCCACCCCACTTTTTTTTTTTAATTGCTGCTCTAGAAACTGCTGAGACATGGAGCAGTATACAAATGTTGTACATACATAATACACAGACAAATAAACTGTGATGTTAAGCCCCAGGCAGGACAGCAGAGGGAAAAAAAACCCCCAGAGAATTGTTATTTTCTGGTCCATTGTGTTAACTATTGAACAGAAAAAACTGTTATTAATTAAAAATGCTTTAAAGTCTCATGTTAAAGAAGGTATAGGAGAAGAAAAACCCAGATTAGTATTAGTACAAGGTTTGTACTTGAATGGCCAAAATCATCCTTCTTCCCTAAGAAAGTTCCGGCAGGCAAGAATAATTCAGTAACTAAACTAAATGAAATGTAACAGGAGGCGTTAAAGCTTCCACGAACCATAGTGAGTCCGAGGGCCTCATGCACAAATATGCTCGCACAATTCCTCATGCTTGCAGGTTTTCCACGGAATGTGGGCCCAGATTTGGAGAACTCACTTGTAAACAAACGAATAAATGAACGCAACATTGGTGCATCCAAAATGTTGGCATGTGGGATGAGAGGTGAGATCAGGTTTTACAACTGTGTGATGCCAGAAAGTCAAAGACCCCGAGTTTCTAACTGTTAACGTTCAAACTATATGTGATGTTTAACACATCGTCTGCAGCTACATCTCCACTTTTCTTTAATCTGTTACCAATTCTTACCAAGTTTACAGGGACAAAAGTACGAAGGCTTATTCCCTCCCTCACCACCTCCCTTTTCCTCCTAAAGTTCCCCAGCTGCATAGGAAAAGCACATTTCTGAAAGTTTCTTCCTCAAGGGTTGCAATCCTGAGAAAAATTCTCCATGCCTCCAAATAATTAAAGAAAACATGGATACAGTGCCACTGGCTATTTATAGGAGCCAACATAGGAATCTGCATGATGTTTTTTTCTACCTTCTACCTGTCTTCTACTTGGAGAAGGGCTTTCTCTGTGGTGGTGCCCAGACTATGGAACATGCTCCCTGGAGAGCTGTGCCTGGTGCTGACACTCAGTGTCAGGCAAAAAACCTTTTATTTCCCCAGTATTTAAGATTTAATGTTGCTTTAAAGTGGTTTTATTTGTTGTTGATGATGCTATGCCTTATTATAGTATTACCATCCTGAGACCCTGGTGAAGGATAGGATAGGAAAGCTTTTAATAATAAAAAATAGAGTCAGACCCTTGGTGATCTAGTCCAACATGGAGATCTCTGCATGCTTAGCAACCTTCTGTCTTCAGAGTCCCAAAAGATGCATGAGGGTCAGAGATCCGGGTTCTGTATGTTGATCTTTGCTCCCACTGCAAGTGACCTCAGATATCAGAAAGTGCTTTTAATTTCTAAACTCTGGAAACGATCTGATCTGAGAAGCACACTGAGAGTCCGTGTTCTTCCTGAGAGCAAGCCAATCTTTGGGGCAGTTGTACAGTACTCTATCCTACATTGTTTCCAGCTCTGAAACGATCCCATCACCTGACTCAAGAGCTAAAAGGATGGGAAGACGAGACTGCTCCTTTTGAAGTTACTGGCCAAAAGTTATCCGGGCTGCACACTTGGTATGTTTTAGGTTAAACTTGGCTTCAGTCTAGGGGAAAACTCCAAAACCTGGTGAAAGATTCAGGAGTAATTTCAAAATAAGTGAGTACATTTCTTCAAGTGTTTATTAACTCATGAGTTCACCATGAAATAAAATTATAATAGTTGTATCTACAGCTCACATCTGCAGTGCCATTAGCAAACAGACACTCTTTTGTAAGGGAACATCAGCAAGTTTTGCCTGGCACAGAAATATGACAGGAATGAAGGGCCCTCAGTCAAAGATCTGAGCACTTCATGTAGTCTAAAGGCACCGCCTGCAACTCTGGCTGGGAGCTGCTGAGATGGTAAGACGTTTTCCTCTAAACATGTATAGGATTCTGCCCTAAGAGGCTTTATTTTTAGTTTCTGATTTAAAAAAAGTATTTCTAATCCTCACAATGACATAGTTATATTTTTACGCATGATGGAAACAGATATTTTTTATTGCTGTATTGTTATTTATTTATTTGTATATTTTGCTTTGTTGTGAGCCGCCCCGAGGCTTTGTTGCGATGGGGCGGCATAAAAATGTTTTAAATAAATAAATAAATAAGGGGATAAACGAAAGATGACAACATCATAGTTGTGAAAGTCTTTCAGAGTTCAGATTTTCTACAATTGGAAACACCAGCTCCAGATTATTAAAAACACAGGAAGTGTCCAATTAGCAGTGGAAATTCTCCAACTTATACAAAAATAAGAAAGCCACTTCCTCACCACTATTTCTGATATTGAGCTAAATTCACAAATGGAAAGTTGTTTTAGAAAAGATCTTCTGTGTACACAATACTGAAAATTGTGGCTATGCTAATATATGAAAAAGGACCATTTACTTGAATGTCACTATAATTAAATATCTGATTGTATTTTACTTTAGAAAATAGGGAGCCTATTTCATTTTACTGTCATTTTTACACTTTGCACTTATTTTAGTCTCTTAATCTAATTATTTTTTTCAGAGACCATTTTACTGCTAATAAATGAAAGACATGAAAAATTAAATTGCATAATAAAGCAGGAAGGGCAGATAGCTGTACCACGTACAGCGCCCCTGAGAAATGCATATTCTGTCGGATGCTGGGGGCGAATTTAAAGCCATTCCATCCCAGCAAGTCAAGAATGCTCGAGCTGTGGATTTCAAATGATTGACTAAAGTACCTGCAACTTTGTGGTAGATGGTGTCCATCCTGACGCAATGCACATCTGATAAACCAATTATGTTGTTACTGCTGATATATATTTTGCTGCAAATTCGGTGTTCGGCGATTGTGCATTTCAGAGAACAGAATGGTAGTTCTGAGCGGAAAACTCCTTAACCGTTTTTCACTCACACTCACAGCGACATGGCCAAGCAACCCCTGTTCCATCCCTGATTTTGGTGCATCGTGGGAAGAGCAGGGAGGTCGAATCGGCAGACATGTGATTCATTCTGTCCACGCCTCACATGCAGGTACCCCGGTCTTGCCAGCTGGTTACAGGAGCTCACCCTCACAGCATCCGAAGGGACTACACAGCACTTCCGAGGTGTGATCTCTTCCTTTCCCAAGGCAAGAGTACAGATCCTGCAGGCACAAAGCCCCCTGTGCAGGTGAGACCTCAAATACTGGGAGATCGGGCATGACAAAACAATGGGAGTCGATCCGTATACTTCACAGAACACCTGTGTAGGGCCAGTGGAGCGGCCAAACAGAAAACCCATTCAGACGGCTCAGCATTTCACAGCTCAGTCACAAGTATTTTCAGCTGCAACTGCTTTGTGAGGAAGCAACTGGGGCTTCGTATCGTGAAAGAGCGGGTAGCGTGAGAGAGGTTCGTCCACATTATGTGTGGTGCACAGAAAATGGATGGATAGGGAGGGGTTTTTCTCCATCTCCCCTAATGGCGGAACAGAGAGGGACACCCAGTGAAGCTAAATATTGTTAGGGCAGATAAAAGAAGTCCTTTTCCACACAGCACATGGTCACACGATCAATTGTACTGCCACAAAATATAGTGATGGCTGCTAACTTGGATGGGAAGGGATGGCTAGATGGTCCCTCCACCACCAGTCGCTTCGGGGACATGAGGAGTCATGTCCCGCTGGACAATCTCCTGATGTGCTTTTACTGAACATGGTGCAGTTTTCAGCTGCCCTGGAATTTTCCACTGTGCAACTGGTTACCTGCCAGAATGTGGCTTTGGGGATCAAGCTGGCAAATGCGTGAGTTGGCGGGATCATTCATGCGGTCAGTTTTGTGGAATATGGTGAATTAGGAAGGATAATGTGAACCATTTCTTCCCCTGGTCTCCAGCCACATCTTTTCATACCTGAGACACATCTTTCTTTGGATTAAAACTGGGTGTGTGCTCAACCCTCTGAGTCTCCACACACTCCCTTGATCTTGTGCCCATTATCCCCGTATTGGCCAAGTGATACAGATCAACTAGAGTGGAGCCAGTTGCCTAAAGAAGTCCTGGGCCCTTCTGGACTAGAGCCGTTCTGGGCCCTTCTGGACTAGAGACATTCAGAAAGAAACTGGGCAGCCCTCTGAGTGGGATGGTGTAAACTGGTGACCTGCAACAGCAGGAGGTTGGACTCCATGGCCTTCATGGCCCCTTCCAACTCTATGATTCTATGAACCCTCATAGGATCTCCACAAGGTCCACCCAACATGGTGGCTTAACCTTTCCTGGTATACTGTGGTTCTTCTCTGCAGTGAGCACACTAATGTGCCCAAGCGCACAGGTTGGGACTCATCAAACAGATTCACATATTCATCAAAAAATTAAAAGTACAGTTCAGGTCCTTTGGAACCAGGTCTGATCTTTTCCCCAGGAATGAGAAAGTCACATGAAGGCAACCCTGTGTACATACAACACAATCACTTCCATAAGGGACAAGTAACACAGAACCTGAGGACCTCCCCCCTGTAATGACACACCCTAATTTATTTTATTTAGAATTTATTCATTTATTTAGAATTTGTTGTATGCTGTCCCATCGCTTATAGCCTCGGGACAGCTCACATAAAATAAATGGGGCAAATGGGGCTTCGGCAAATGGGGCAGCATAGAAGCTTGCTAAATAAATAAATAAATAAATAAATAAACAAGATACATAGTAAAATAATACAATTAAAAATCCAGAATCACCCTGGCTGCAAAATTAAAACCTATAGATATTAAGAGTTGTTAACATATTGTTTAAATAAAATAAAAAGGTCTTAGCCTGGCACCGAAAAACAAATAACAACGGCGCCAGGCGGGCCTCTCTGGGGAGCGCATTCCACCGATGGGGTACCACTGCAGAGAGAGAATTTAGGGTCACAGTTGAACACAGATCCATCCTAAGCCTACATAATGGGGAATCCCGTTATTTTATTTAAGAACGGGGAAGCCTGTTATTTTATATTTTATTTAAGAAATATTTTAATTGTTAATTTATTAATTTATTAAATTAAATTGTAAATTAAATTAAATTGTAAATTTTAACTGGTTATTTATAGTTTTAATTGGGACTTTGGGATGGGCCAATTTTAGAGTGTATAATTTTAGATTGTTTATTGTTTATTGTTGGTATGTTGGTTTATGGTTTTTTTGGTTTAATTGTTGTAAGCCACCCTGAGGCTAGTTGGCAAGGGGCGGCATAGAAATTTTTCTAATAAATAAATAAATAATAATAAATCCATCTAAAAGACAACCTGTGAATGAGTCACACTAAGGAATTTGAGTGCCTACTCAGGCGGAGCTGCAGTTTCCTGCCAGGTAATAAGGGAATCATATCTCAGGTGTATGTTGGAAGCAAGTCCACAATTCCTTGCTCATCATTGGCCACCATCCAGGTTTTGCTGCACGATTGTCACAGTTACCGATTTTGTTCAAGGCGCGACAGTTTTTGTTTGATAGCTATTTATCATACTTGTGTGCTCTCTGCATGTATGCTCATGAGAAAAAGACACCACACCACCAACCCAAATTATCCCCATGCCCTCACGGAGAATGAACGAGCACCACAACATGCAAACCAGATTTTTACCCAGGTGTTAAGAGCCTGCTAAAAACGTGAAGCAACAGTGCACGAAGGAGGACACTCTTTCCATCAGACATCCGGTTCACTGCATATAATGAACAGATCTGAACTGATTAAGGCCGTAGTTTAGTTCAACAATAATTTGTCATATTTGACATACTCTTAAATGGCATATAGCTGCCAAACTGATGTAGTAATTGCAAACATGTGACTTATAGTGCCTAAACAATTTGTGCAATTCTGTGCACAAACCTAGGTGTTTCCCTGACACCAACATCGCCTAGTGTCACAGGTTTTTGTTTTTTTTAAACTATGTGTGCTAAGATAACTGCTCAAGCAGCTAGACTTTAACGTGGGTTCAAATAACTCCACATTACACTGCCAAATGCTTGAAATCTGTGCAAGTTGGACCAGTAAATACTAATATTTTTAAAGTTGTGTTGGCCAGACATCATTACGGATTTTTTTCCTAAAAGCCTTCTTTTTTCATACTAAGATTTCTTACACAGAAAGGACGCTTAGAGTTCAGGCTTTCTACAGCCACCACATTGATTACCATCTGTGATGCCAAATAAAACCCTTTCTGAGATATATAAAAAAGCAGAGAACTGTATTTCTACCATTTTCTATACAATATTGTATTGATTACGAAATAATGGACGCGCGGTGTCCAGAGTTGCATGGAAGTTTTGTGATTTCGATGCAATGTCTTAAGCGTGATTTACAAATTACACATGTCCCGATCAGGATCTGCACGCAGTTCCTGAAAGGAGGCCCATCGCTCTCCCAGCCTTCCAGGGCAAGAGGCACTTCGAGCTAACCACAGCAACTGTGAGCAAAAGTTACACACCTCAACACATACTGTAAACACCTCTGCTACTTTGTTTAGCATATTGCATTCTGTGAAAACTGCTTTATTTACCTAGTGGTAAATCTTTACGTATCAAAAAATGCTGCAGAAGGCACAATACATAAATTATCCACAAGACACGAACATCCGACTAGTTAATCAAACAAATAGGACATGTAACAAAGAGAAAAGCTATAAATATTGACAACAAGCTGCTCCAGTCACACAAACATTCAATACTTCAGTTCTCAAGTGTGAGTTTTATATCAGTCCCCCAGAAACAGTTTGTATTCTCCAATAAATTTTTACAGTTGATTCACCTGCCTGATACCCTTCAGCCATTTCCTTCAGAAGCTGTCAAATCCACCAACTATAATATATGGCCCGACCAGCAAGAACAGCTGTAGCCATTCTCTCGGCTGGTTCCTGTACCCCTGTTCTGCATAAAATAATACATCAAGATTAATTGATTTCCCGTCAGTCTCACAGAACAGAAAATTAATTTTCATGTAGCTATTTTCCCCGGCATATGAATTTTGTACATGGCAAGTAATTTAAGTTTTTAATTATTCATAAGCCAAAAAGGAGGGGGCGCCCGCAACATATGATAAACGGAGCTCCAGAAAGCCTCCAGGCCACTAACCAAGGCCTGGGATTGTGCTGAGACAACGAGCGGGTGAACTAATGCCTATATAAATAATATATGTATTAACATACATCTTAGTATAACATCAATTTCTCTCACTCTGACCCAAGACTATCAGGGTCGTATTGCAGCAGTTTGTCAAAGCTTTCAGGTGCATAGGATGGCCTAAAACCAGATGCATAAAGCATGCCGGCCATATTGGATTGGCCTCTGGTTGCCGCTCAGGCACACACATCACCAGAGCAAAAGGGACAGGAGTGGTTCAGAAGGGAAGCGGCATCTCCAGCGACCACACAGGCGCCTTCCCTCCTTGCCTCTGCTTGTGCAAAGAAAATTGAGCTGTTTCTTGTTCACAGGTCCAGGGTAACTAAAGAAAGACCCCAGAGGACAACAAACTGTTCAAACAGGTGGGACACTGCAGTAGGGTAGCTTGGCCAGAATGCAATTTAAAATATAAAGCTGTCCAAATTCAAACTGTTGGCCTTCTTGCCTAATGACAATGATGCCCTCCTTGATGTGGGGTGTAACTTTCTCTGAATCTTTCCAGTTTTAGAATGCTGAACTGAGCACTGTGTAGTACAAACATGATCTCAGAATCTGATGGGCTTCCATATTAGTGTAATACCTTTATTTGGCCAACCCAAGATCACCAAAATGCACAAGCTGTCATTATCTGCAGAGGAACTCAGAGGACAACCTGTTATAAAAAGCAGGTGGAGGAAGGGGATTAGGAGGTAGGGAAACTTGATGTGGAAGTCATGTTTGTATGGACAAAACTTTATGATGAAATGGGGAAGAAAGACTTGTCTACATGCAGATTCGACCCTCTCAGGTAACACAGAGACTTACGGCTTAATCTGCCTCCAGAACTAAGCAATGATTGATCCTCTATTTTGGAAATTGGGAAATCTAGCTGACACTGGATTTCCAACTGGCCATTACCCCTGCCTCCCTGTCTCCATATTCTGTTCACAACATTTCCCCTTATGAAGAAATCACGTGTTTGCAAAAAGTTGTTCATTTTTTGTACCTGTCAAATAGGCCTAATAAAGAACTTGGGAACAGGGAATTGAAGATTTTTCTTCTGGCCGTCACATCTACCTTTGTATTTCTAGACTTCTCCAAATTGGAGAAAACTGTTACGGGATATTCAAATTCATCAGACAGACAATGAATGAAAGTCATTGAGAATTATTTTCATGGAACCTCAAGGCTCCATGAACCTTTCATTTAAAGATAGCAGCACTTGGAAAACTGCCCAGTAGGAATGAACGATAACGTTCTTGTTCCAACAATTTGCTATGAGGCTCCATATTGATCTTGCGATAAAATACCATGATATTTAGGAGACAATTACAACACTTTATTAAATATTGACATTCTTACACTAAGACAACTTCAGGAACACACACACTCACCATCTTAAGAATGCCATGAAATTACACTTCTTGGTGGCTTTGGGTAACCACTAGCGATGAGCAAGCTCTCCAAGTTCTTGCTCCTGAGATAAGCCAAGGCACTTATAAAATAAGCCAATTATCCTGGGATTAGTTCCATTCATCCCGCAAAGACTTCCTTGCCAGTTCCCCAAAGCACCCATTTCTGTTCACCTTTTAAAAGCCGGTAGGTGTAAAGGTGCAGTGATGTGAGAGCAGCAGGAACCAAGGTTTTACAACTGCTTTTTTAAAAATCAATTCACACTAAAACTGGTTGTACACTTTTTAGCAGCATGGCCTCAACCACTAAACATTAAGAGCAAAGGCCGAGCGTAGCAAGAGTTTGCCCGAGTCAGCCCAGCCTGCCATTCATCCACCAAATACAGACGGCAAGAATATGCAAATTGGACTGCGCAGCTCAGCCTGTCACCCCAAAAGGTCCCTACCCCCGGAGTCCAACCAACAAAGACGTTTCCTCAAAGCTGTGAAAACTTGACAGCTCTTGCTGGCACACAAGTTGACATGCAAATACACACGGTACTAATCTCCTGTATTGAAACACACGTGGCCTCAGGGAGACTCGCAGGCAAACCTGGTCGCATCTCTCCCCATCAAGCATACGAGGCATAGTGTGAACTTAGTTTTCATTTTATTTTATTTTTTTTTAATCTATTTTAAGTTTTTGTATGCCACCCAATACTAAAGTCTCGGAACGGCTTATAAAAAACATAAAACTGAAAAACCGACCAACCATATACAACAAACACACAACACACTGCCTGTGCTAAATAATGACAAAATCAAAGATAAAATCCATTCACTGTGAAAATATTGGGAAAATAAAAAGGAGCACTTAGTGCTCCAAATAGGGACCCATAAGCTTAAGGGTCCCATTCTCAAGGTGCCCACTTCTTCCAAGGAGATCACACAACTTGTGCAAACCAAGGCTGCCCAGGTTCGCTCAGCACTCAAGAGGTATGATGCCTTATGACGGGCATGCGAGGAAACGAGGCATCCTCGTTGGGCAAAAAATCCCAGTGTCAAGTGTAATTCGATGGGATCGAGCTAGCAGTGACTGAGCAAGATCTTGAGTGGTGGACATGAAAATGCCAAGCCTGTGGGTGGCTACTCTGAAAAAGGGAAAATCACGCTACGCCTCTAGGAAAGGAATTAAAAACAACCTTGCCAGTATCTTGCTCCCATTGGGGTGTGGCCAGGCTTGGAATACTGCAATGGTTCTGGTCACTGCGCCTAAAAAGGGACATTGTAGAGTTGCAAAAAGAGCAGCCAAGCAAAACTCAAACAATTGAGCAAGCCACTGAATGCAAAGGCTGCAGCAGCTGGCTTTAGCTTAGAAAAAAGGGCAAGAAAGAGAAGATATAAAAGTATTCCAAGCATGGGGAGAGTATATAGGTGGGCAGTTTTCTCCACCCTTAATATTCGTAGAATTCAGGTCATCCCACGAAGCTGACTGGTGGGAGGCTCGGGACTCCAAGGGGGCTTCACAGCACCTGGTCCCAGTGCTCTTCCATATTGTTATTCATGATTTGAATAAGAAGGTACAGGGAATGCTTATCAGATGTGCCGATGACACAAGACTGGGTGGGACAGTGAACAAGGGGTGTGAAAGGAATCGTGTTTTGGGGTGGAGATCTGTCAGATCCCCTGGGTGGTACTCTTCTGACTTTCACCCAATCTCTCTCTGCCCCAAGACCATCGTGCACTGACTCTCCACATGGGCTTCCCGCAGGAAGCGAGTCCAAACAGGTTGGTGAGGGGGGCCAGCTTCTCCACACGCCACCCACGTGTCTGCTGATTTGCTTCTGCACAAGGTTAGAGAACAAGAGTGAAAACAACAGAATGAAATTTTGCAGGGACAAATGCAAAATTCTGCAGCTAGGAAAAAGAAACCAAATGCATTGGTACAAGATGGAGGGTGGGGGGATACTTGGCTCGGCAATGCTACAGGCAAGAAGCATCTCAGATTGCTGCAGATCACAAGTTGTGTGTTGAGAATGTGATGCGCCCACAGAAAGGGCAAGTGCTGTTTGGGGATGCATTGATAGAAGTGTCATTTTGAAATATTGTTAAGTACTAGTTTCCCTCTATTCAGCATTGGTTAGGACTCAACAGAACTTCCTGTTCTGGGCACAGGGCTTAAGAAAGACGCAGACAAACTGAGAAGGATTCAGAGGAAAGCAAGAACAATGATTGTGCTTTTCAAGAACTTGAAAAGCTGTCACAAAGAGAAGGACAAAAAGCTCTTCTTGAGCATGCCAGAATACAGGACACAAAATAAAGGCCTGAGTTACAGAAAACCAGATTCCGGCCGAACAAGAGGAAAAACTTCCTGACTGTTAAAGCAATGGGGAAAGCAATGGGGAAGTGACCTAGGCTTCTCCCACAGACATGCATGATTTCATAGCACAGGATCCTATGGTAAAGCGAAGCACTTCTTCACATGGCACACAGTCAGATAATGGAGTTCACCTCCAGAAGATGGAGAAACGGCCAATAATTTGGACAGCTTTTAAAGGGGACTGGATACATCCATGGAAGATGAAGCTATCAATGGCTACTAGTCCTGATGGCTAAATCCTAGTTCTACGATCAGAGGCAGTTTGCCTATGTGTCCCAGCTGCTGGGGAGCGTGGGCAGGAGGGGCTGCTGCTCTCCTGTACTGCTTGTAGGGTCTCTGGAAGCAGCGGGTTGGGCCACTGGGTGCACAGCGTCTTGTGAAAGAAGCGAGACACACAAACATAAAGATGAGCCAATGTTGGAAATGTTCCTGCAATGCCTGGTTATTTTACTATACAGATGCAATTCTATATAAATAATAATATAATCACAGATTGTACTACCCAGCAATTTTATTCATGTTTTATCAAAACATGCTCCATTGCATATTATTATTAAACTTCTACAAAGATTAAAGACAACATTACAAATCTTCTATCTAATCAGCATCAACATTTTTTTGCTTCAGATGTCATGTCTTCTGGGGAAAAATACATTTGCTTAAAATCACATCATGGATGCGTTCTTGCACCTAGCTGCCTTCAGGTGAACGCCGCTTCCCTGCCTTCCGTTGGATAGAGAACGGGAGACAATAAAAAGCACAATAACTTAGAATGAAGACATTTGCATTCATAATGCCACATTGATTTCTCTCGCCCAGTCGCAGCATCAGAAGTGCATAATTCAACCCTGATGCTTGGATCTCATTCTAGGATGCTGGAGTGGGTTGCTTGCCCACCCGGCTGGAGATCGGGTTGCATGTCAATCCACCAGGTTTGTGCAGAATTGTATGCATGAAGAGGCTGGATGCTAGCACACGCGTTTGGGGAGCTTGGCAACAAGTTTGCTCTGCCAGGCTGGTGTGCAGAAAGAGAAGGGTGGCAAAATCTGTTTGGTTGGTGAAAACCTATTTAATTTGGGTGTGGGGCTGAGGGAGCCTCCCGTCCGCTATCTCACCTTCCATTTTTCTCACCTGTTGCCAGAGCACTGCTGGCATAGCCTGGAAGCACGTTGCTCCACAAGCTCTTGTGGGAGGAGAAACCTCACACGTTGGCATCATTTTAGAGGCACTGCTGGAGGGAAGGCAAGGCTGGCGCCCCCTATTCTGAAGATGCTACTCGGTGTTGGAAGCAACCTTTCATTTAGGCACTGTAGAACAAAGTTGCCCTCGATCACGCAAGTTCTGTAGGATGGAGGGGAGAAAAAAAGGTACGGGAAAGGGAAGGTGTTGGTGATACCTGGCATTCCAAATATGAGCATCCCTTCCATACTGGAAATGGAGAGCCAGTGTGGTGTAGTGCTTAAGAGCGTGGGACTGGGACTCAGGCGATCCGGGTTCTAGTCCCCAATCGGCCATGGAGCCAACCGGATGACTTTGGGCCAGTCATAGACTCTCAGCCCAACCTACCTCACAGGGTTGTTGTTGTGGGGATAAAATGGAGGAGGAGAATGATGTAAACTGCCTTGAGCCCTTTGTAGGAAAAAGGCCGGAGATAAATCGAAATAAATAAATAAATAAATATCAAGTGGATGTTCGCAATTCCAAATTGACCCAAAGAGTCTTCCATGGGCTAACCAATAGCATGGGCCTGTGAAGCCTGGAAGGCATGAGGACCCCTGAATTCCCTTGCACCGCCTAAGGCCACTCTGGGTCTTTCGTAGGTCTGCCACCTCAGGGTCGTCCACCTGAGGACCACACAGGGGGCCTCCTGCGAACCAAGCAATGCCCCCTCCCGCTTTCTCCACTGTATCAGGGCACTTAGATAGCTGTGACACATTGACAAGGAGCATGCTAGCCAGATATGGCCAGGGCAGGGCACTTCTGCTTCCTGTCCCCACCAGGACTGCGGGTGGGGGCGGGTGGCTCATGCAGGGGCCTCAGGACTGACAGCCATTTCCCAATGGGATGAGCTTTCCTGGTGGATTCCTTGTCACAGCAGTGGGCGGAGCCTGTGGGGGGAGCACAAAACATCGCTATCGCAAGTGGGGTGCCCCTCGAACTTGCAGGATAATTTTCTGTTAGAGGAGGAGAGAGCATTCAAATCTGCGGTGTGTTTGCAGTCTATTTAAATGTGTACAGCTGGAGTGAGATGCGAGAGAGAGAGAGAGAGAGAGAGAGTTGGGCAGTGCTGGTTATAACAACAGCAACCTGCACAATCGAAATCCACGTGTTGCAGTAGCTCCCACCCTTGCAGTTCCATTGCACCCACTTGAGACCCGGAGAGTGTAAGCCAATTCGACCCTTCTGCAGGTGGTTGTGACACCCCCCGTCCCAGTCGTGTCTGCTTGGAACAACCAACTGGCTATCAGTAGCCCAGCCCTGTCCCACCCCAGTCAAGAACTAGCCATTATTCCACATTCTACCAGACAACAGTGTGCTTCTGTTGTAGTCCGGTAATTAAAATGTTTTTTAAAACGTCCCCAGCCTTAAAGTGGCCGGCACTGCTGCAACGGACGTGTGTCTGGCAGAGCTTTAAAGGCCTTTGTTTCTATCCGCTGAATTGGCTGCTTCTATTTCTAAGTGTAGCAAGAGGTTCTAATTATTTTTAGAGCTCTAATTAGCATTTAGTATTACATTACAACAAACTGAAGCAAAATTGTACTCCTTCTCCAATAAACAGCATTCACAGTGTGCAATCAAGCTGCTGCATGATGCAATGAGAATAGCACTGCACGCCAATGGTAAATCCCACAACTCCCGCTGTGTGTGTTTAATAATTTTTCACTCCTTCCAGATTGTTCCCATCAAGCACAATTCCCAAGATCCTAATCAGCTTCCCTCCCCCCATCAATACTACACAGAGATCTGAGCACTGAAAATTATCTGCAATTTCAAAAAGTGCTTTGTTGCATTATTAGGCCACTGACCTAAGAGGTAATGGGTAAATAGTTTCGAAAAAATGTCCAAAGGACAATATAAATTAAAAGCTTATGGCCTTGCCTGCTGCTTTCACTAGAGCTGCAAATGGGGAGTGTTTTCACACGTCTCTAACTAGCTGTGTAAAGGCCAACGGCACTCTGCATTTTAATTGGGGTTTGTTTGTTTAAAATGAGATTTTAAGCAATCAAACTTGCACTGATAAATGCATCGGGGCAGCACGCAATGTTACAAAGGGCTAAGCATCTCTCCGGAGGCATTTTAGGACCTGGGGGGGCCCAAGGCCTGAGACGGAAGACAAGAAGGAGGACCACTCCTGATCCTGAAGGCAACAGCACCAGCCACCGAATCGTCAGGCTGATACGCTCTACCGGCTTGAGGAAAGCACAGAGGGGACAGGACAGGATGTCAATGCTTCCCCACTTCTCTGCACCTCTGCCCAAGGCAGCCGACACCCGGGATGACCGTGCTCAGCACACCCTCCAAAAATGCCCACCCACTTCCTTGGACTTCCCCACTGGCACTCAGCAATGCCATTGCCCTGTCACATCGTACTGGCCATGTGATGCTCAAGCGCCACCCCGTTTGTGGCATGAGTCCTGTGCCTGATGAAATCCAGGCCCACAAGAAGTCACTGCCAATAAATTACCAAGATGGCTTTCACCTATGGAAGCTCTTGTATATCCAAATGCACTGAACTTTGAAGGGATCATAAGATATGACGACATTCTGGATAATGATGGAGAATTGAAATTGAATCAAGAAACACAAGAACAAGGATCTAATATTTCTTGGTGGCATAAGGTGCAGATACAATCGAGATATGCTAAAGACTATAAAATGTGGGGCTTTTATAAAGATTTAACAGCATTTGATCAGGTGATGCTTAAATCTGATGAGAAAATGATTAAAAGACTATATAATTTCTTACTTGATAGAAGAATGGAAGATGAACAGGTTAAGGAACCTATAACGTGGGCACAAAACTTTGGATATAATATTGAATTAGAACAATGGCAAAAGCTGTGGGAGAGAAATATTAAGGCAACATTAGCAACTTCATATAAAGAAAACCTGTATGAAATGTTTTATAGATGATATCTGTCGCCAAATAGATTAGCTAAGATGTTTCCAAATATGTCCAAATATGTCAAATGGATGTTGGAAATGTAAACATAAATTGGGTACTTTCTATCACATGTGGTGGACTTGTGATAATGCAAAAAAGTATTAGATTAAAATACATAAATGGCTTGAGGAAATGTTACAAAAGTCCTTAGCTTTTAAACCTGAAGTCTTATTAGGCATTATACCTGTTGATATTAGTAAACAAGAAATGTACTTGATGTTACATGTACTCACTGCGGCGAGGATTGCATTTGCCCAACACTGGAAAAGTGAAGAACCACCCACCGACGAACTGATCCTAAAAAAGATCCTGGATTGTGCAGAAATGGATAGACTGACTTTGTCATTGAAGGAGAAAGAAGATACTGATTTCTATCAAACTTGGGACTCTTTTTATTATTGGCTAGAGAAACGGGACTTCGTATAGATTTAAATCTATTTCTAAGTTATCATAAATGGAAAAAAAAATGTGGGGGCTGACCCAGCAGGTCCGAGGTTTCTGATGATTGATTTAGGGTTATAATTTTGAATAAAATTTATTATAAAAAGAAGAAGAAGCCACTGCCCAGCTGCATCTATGGAGGCCTCAGCAGTTATAGGTGGCCTACAAATACATGCATAAATAAATAAAAATTAATAAATCTAGGAGGAAAATGGCCTCCAGTGGCCAGTGGAGGCCACGATGCCAGCTGGCAGGAGACAAGATTCCTGCCCTACCAAGTTTGAGGCAAGACTGAGGGAACTGCGTCTTTTCAGTCTGGAGAAGAGGCAATTCTGAGGGGATCTGTTGGTGACAGATAGGTACATGAGGGGGTGTCACACAGAGGTGGGTGGAGACCTGTTTTCCCCTGCAGAGGAGGGCAGGACGCGCTGCAATGGAGCAAAGCTCAGGGAACAAAGGTTTAAGCTGGATGCCAGGAAGTACTTCCTGACAGTAGGACCCCCAGGGTATGGAATGGGCTTCCATGGGGGGTGGTTGAGGCCCCATTGGTGAGGGTGTTCAAGGATAGGTTTCTAACTTTCACCATTGAAAATCACAACCACCTAACACTCAAGCAGGACCCTTTCTGCCGGTTTGACTTAAGGCAACCGATGGCATTGTGGGGAAGGTCTTCAGGGATGCAGGAGGCTCTTCTCCTAGGAAAGCTGCCCTCCACGAGCAGGAAGAGCCTTTCTCGCTTCCTAGCAGCACTTCCTTTCCCCCCAGAAAACTACCCCTTCAGCAGGCAAGTGATGCTCTTTGCAGGGAGCTGCTTCAACCAGCCCTGTGCTGCTGGCAAAGCTTCTCGGCCTTTGGGGAAGCCCTGAGGTTGCCTCAGAGGGGAGGCCAGGTGCTGTGAGCACAGCTCTTTGAACATGTGGGCATTCGAATATAAGCGGGCATCCACACAAGGCCATGCATGCTTGCAAACAAATGTTTCCAAAATGTTTGGGCACGCCTGCTCATGCCTCCTTGGACGAGGGCAGAGCACTGAGAAATATTCTGTGGTTGTGCTAACATTGCAACAAAACAAAAAACAGGCTTGCAGAATCTAAAAGGCACTTGGGTTTTATTTTGTTGGAATGCAACTCCACCTCCTCCCCACCAAACCCCAATGGATTTTGGAAAGAAAACAGCAGCAATGTTGCCAGCCAGTGAAGCACAGCTATGGGCAATGCAGTTATCAATATTTCCTGTGTGGGACACATCAGCCAGCGTTCACATGCAGGCCACTGCAAGCCTACTGCACTCAGGACGCCCTGGCCGACAAAGAGCGTTTGCTAGTCTCGCTTCAGCCATCGCACTTGCAGAATAAATATATTTGCAGAACACTCATTCTGCGGCAACACCTCCATCGAAAGGGATAATGCAGTGTCACACGGGCGATTTTGAGCTTGCTTTCGGCAAGCTCAGAAATGTTTGACAGTTGGAGAGCAACTTTGCCCATTATTCTTATGGGGTCTTTCCCACCGCAAGTTCAGAGCCTTCCCTGTCATTCTGCATTCCACTCTTTGTCTACCTCTTCCTTTCTTACATGTTGGTCTTCAAGTTAATAGATTGTCCCTAGAAGTGAAGTTTCGATATAAAACCAAGGATGGCTATTTCATTTCATTCAGAAATATAAATCCAATAGGCTGAAATCCTGCATTCTGATTTGGCGCCAGGCTTCCATATGCTGGCTTTGATTTGTATTTCTATCAGTATCAACCCAAGCATCCTCCTATAGACCCAAATACCAGCCCTGTGCATGATTTATAGCACGTCAGTCAAGGCAAAGCCTAGAGCTTCCCTTCACGATTTGACGTTATCAGATTACTTCAGAAGCTGGCAGCAGGAACCCTAAGTAACAAGCTGTCATTGTAAATAAATCACTCCCTCAGATATAACATTTTAAAAATATAGATTAGTATGAGCCAAGGACTGTTTTAACACCTCCTCTCTTTCTCTCCCTCGTTCTCCTCTGAGCCGGAACACAAGTGAATGTGTGTGTGTGTGAGCATTAAATTTATAGCAGTTCCATATGGGTACATGGCTTTTTAGCATTTGCTTTTTTCCTCTTGTTAAAGGATATTTTCATGTTTTCAGGTAGTGCATTTTTGCTGTTTCCTTTATCCTGCTTGGTAGAAAAGCAGGATAGAGTTCAAATATAGATACATACGTATTTGATTTTATGTGGTTATAAAAGGAGTTACCCACAGGGTTGCTCATGCACCCGTGTAACATCTGTGGGGATTCTGAGGTGCAGCTGTGAAGGGCACAGGATTGGTGAGGAAGGACCAATTGTTTCTCGTGCCCGTCAAGCTCAAGCTTTTTGCTAGGCTCCAAAGGCTTTGCTGCTAGTATATTTCCAAGGTTATTCCTTCAGGACCGGGCTCTGCCCTCAACAAATGAGATGCCAACTCAAGTCTAGGGCCAGCATCTGAGCCTTGGGGACCTTACCTACCATCCTGCCCAAAACACCAAAATCACATTCTTGTTGCAAGCAAACCCTCCCAGCCACAGAGCTGGGAATGACCGAAAAGAGCCGTGGAGAAAAGCAACATGCTATCCAAATTACATTCCCCACTCAAGGTAAATTCTTCACCAGTATTTCAATAGACAAGGCAATATTTTTAGGATACTAATCAGCAATGCAATGTGGGGCTGATAAAGAACATTTTCATCAAAGACTTCCTTATTACAACTTCTATGGAACAAACATGCACAGAAAAAACCATACTGAAAAATAAAGGGCCGAAAATGCTACCCTGTCAGAAAATCTCTCAAAGAAGCCATCCCTTTCGGAGAGCAGTGCGCATTAGTCCAATGTTTGCAATCCCTTTTTAAAAACACAGTGGCTGGCTGTATAACCCAAACTGGCTAGCGTTCCAAGGGGGCAGAGAATCCTGCAGAAGAGAAGCCTATGTGCTCCCCTAGACAGGCAGGGCAGGAGAAAACCCTACTGGCCTGGAGGAGCTGGGCTCTTGGACACCGAGCAAATGCAACTGCCAGGATATAACCTCCTCCTGCTCATGAGAACTGCACCACGTCCGGCTCCACCATCATGATGAGCATGACTCAAATGCTCCCGGTGACCTTGTAGGTCCTACAGGACTTGAAAGCTGGGCACCTGCACCACCTTGCCCATAAAAACATCTTCAGATGTTCTCCTGAGTGATGCGGCAACTGAGGAGGGGACCTCCTTGGCCGGCATCCCCAGCCACGGGAACATTTTCCCTGAAAGGCATTCTTGAGTCCCGTGTCACTCTCTGTGTATCTGCCAGGCGTAGGGTTCCATTCTTTCCAAGCTCCTTCCACTCAGCGCAGTATTTTTATGCTATTATTTATTATTTACATATTTCTTTTAGGTGAGCTGCTCGGAAAATATTTATCGTGGGGGGGCGGGTGCCGTTCAATACATCTGATGATTCATGCAGTTCTGTTCTGCTACTGCCCGGCTCAGGTGAACAGAGACAAAACTAATCCAGTTGCACTGCCTAATTACTGCAATTACTGATTTCAGATTGGTAGGTTAGGACATCCGAGTGGGTCGCAGCCTGATTTAAGGTTGGTCAAACCACATCTGGTTTTGAAAACAGCAACAGCTGGAATGGTGAGAGAGGGAAGGGGAAAGCATGAGGGGAAAGTGTTTACACTGTGCACTTATGTCTTTTCTGAATGAGTTGCAATATTGTGGCTGACTTTCCCTTAAGGCCTAGAAAGCAGAGGGGATGCTAAGAATTCTGGTAGAGATCTCTCACCTCCACTGCTTTGACACAGAGAGAGCTACAGTTCCTGGGTCATTTTAGCAGTGTGAATAGGCCCCGTGAATGACCGAGGGAGCAAAAAGGCAGAGGTATCTGTTTGCTTTTTAAAGAAAACATCCTATTGTAATTAAAGGTGCGCCATGGGTTAGAAACACTGCAGCCAACTGCTGAAGTTCTGGCTAAAGTAGCATATTGCTTGGCCTTCGCTTCTGGAGTGTTTGCTAATAAGGCTGGCCAAAGCTGACATCAATATTAAGTGTTATTTATTTACTCAGAAAACTGCACATGAAGAGAAACCATGTTTGTGAGCACACAAGCAAATGCAGACTTCAGGTCACGGAGCAAGCTACACTGCCATTTCCCAACAAGCTGGCCTGTGCTGCAGTTCCTTGTTCACCACATGAGAGCAATTAGTGGTCAACTACAAAAATAAAATCTTGCGGGGAGGGGGGATCTGTATAATGCCGATTAATAAATGTGATTCTTTTTGTTCATTTCCATGGCCTCGTCTTCTGGGTCATCTTATGCTCAACATCCTGTCTGTTTGCCCAGGGATGATTAAGATGATGGATCCGGCCCATATGAAGAACTCTCTGTAACTATATCGTTCATAATACAATTTCCCTTCCCAATGACAGTCTCTTTCTCAGTAGGGGCTTCGGTCATGAGAAATGGGTACATTGCCCTGTGCCCACAGAAATCTTAGAGGCCTGGTGTTAAAGCTACTCAAGCATAACAAGAGATATCCCAGCATGCTCTCTGATTAGCTGGCTTCCATAACCATAAAGTCAACAATAATCTACCTACAGGCCCTTTCTGCAGGTGGTTGACCTATAAATGTTAAGTAAGTCAGTGGCAGTTCAGCATAAATTACTTTGGAAAACATTATGCGTAAACATTAATGCTGCAACATGCCCTTAAATATACCAGAGGGACTTTGTAGTCTGCAAAAATAATCTGTTACCTGATTTCACTCAGTTTTCCTCGCTGCCGTTGTTGTTCTCAAAGGCATTTAAAAGAATTCTGCAATTTCCTTGGAAGTTACATGAGCGGATTTAAGAAATACAAAAGCAAGCTGCAGGGCTGACCCAAAATAAGATGGAACCCTCAGCAAAAACCCACTACCAACTTGCTCCCCCTAATTAACATGACGAACAATCCAGTGAACGGTTCTATCAGACCAGCCTAACTGCAATGAAATAGGAGCCACTCTGCCACTCTTAGGTCACCCAAAGTCTGGAAGCAATGAAGGACAACCTCACTTTGCCTCATGCTTGGACCAGCTCTGAAGAAATACGGCTGAAGAAAAAGGAGACAACAATCTCATTTCCCTTGCAACTACTCTGCATGGCCTATTAATGGAAGAATCGTCATGTGCCAAAGCTCTGTTCACCAGAAAAATTAGAGTAAACACACCTGAAAAGCAAATGTGTGGCTTTCTGCAATATGGGAAGTTATAAGTGCTCTTTTTCAAAATGAATGCTAAACCATCCTATTTCCTCTTCCTGGAGAAGCGGGCTGAAAAATGTGGTGTCCCTAAAGAAAGCTGGTCTGAGAAAGATGCAGAAGGACACAGAAAGCTGCTTAAAATATGTAATTTTAATCATTTACTGTTTTAAAATGCCGTAAACCACCTTGATGGTTTTTTAGTATATAAAGCAGTTCTTGTTGGTATTGGTGTCAACTGTGAAATGCCAACTGAAGAACTGGACTTAAACCAGGGACACTCAATCCCAATCCTTCTCAGCAGTGAAAGCAACTGGGCGATGTAGACCCAGCCTAAAGTAACTTCCAGAGCTGTTCTGAGGATAACGCAGGGTCAGAGAATTGTGTGTGGTTGTCTGAACTCCTTGGAGGAAGGCCAGGATGTAAACATAGTCAATGAACATCCGTGTTGTGTGTATGTGATGCCATTTACAGAAGAGTTGAGATCAGACCACCTAAGATGCATTTTAGCCAGAAAGAGATGTGACCTTGGGTATTTTGTTTCAATACATAATTACTCTACTTTATGAAAAATATGCCTAGCTACAACTATATTGTTATTGACCTCCTTCGTCAGGGTGTGTCTTGTGCAATTCCTCCCTGGAATTTCCATGAGATTTCTCTACAAAGTCCCATTTCCAAATCCCTCCACATGCTGCAGCCCAGGTAGCTTTGGACTCAGGGCTTACCTAGAAACATTTCCTACATACATGAATCATTGCAAAACCAGACGGCAGCCGTGTCAAATGGCGCACCAGGAACACATGGGCGCCTCCATGTAGTGATGCTGCCCGGGGCCGTTGCACCATCTGCAAACACCATCCGAGTCCCACATGGAAACCTTCCCGTTCCAGCCTAGGCATTAACCCGAACAGATCATAGACAGCAGTTGCCAAAATATGCCAGGTGTTTTAGCATAGCTTTCCTACAAAGAGCTAAGTGAGAGGTGTCCTTTTGGTGCCCAATTCATTCATACATTCCTAAAAATTTGTATGCCGTCCAATTACTAACGTCTCTGGATGGCTAACAGCATAAAGAAATTGACGACCCACTCTGGCTGCAATTAATAACATACAATAATAAAATTTGATATTAAAACTTATTAAAATATTGATTAAATAAAAAGCTCTTAACCTGGCACCGAAAAACATAATGACGGCGCCAGGCGGACCTCTCTGGGGAGCGCATTCCATAGGTGGGGCACCACTGCAGAGAAGGCCCTCCTCTGGGTGCTCTGTCTCCTAACGTCTTCCACAGAGGATTCCCGGAGGAGGGCTTCTGTTGCCAATATATGAGAATAACGCCCAGTCCCCGGCAGCATCCTGGAAGCTGTTTTGCACCATCTGAAGTACCTGAAGTATATTTGAAGTATAGCCAAAGATCCATTCCTTTCTGCATTTCAAACGGACCGTTGCCTTCTCCCTACATGACGATGTTTTCCTTGCCCTCCTGCACTCACTGCATGCTCTTCCAGCATAGCTTCCACCTTGGAAGTGTGCTGTTTTCTGCCTGCCTGCCTGCCTGTTGCTTAAATCCAAACAGCAGCCTATGCCTTTGAACTACGCTGACACAAAAATGGCTTGGGATGGGATCAATACAAAATAAGAATGATAAGGGTAAAAAGCTGCTTGGTGTTGCTTGAGAGACTGAAAAGTGAAATGCATCTGGAAAAAATCGTCCTAAACAGAGAGGTAGCAAGAAAAAGGGGGTGGAGGTCGTTATTATACTGTTATACATTTCACTGCATGGTGATCGCAACCATACTTGAAATATGCATAAAGAGGCATATCTCAGGGTTTGTTTCCTGGTAGCCTCAGGCTAGCCAGAATGCTGTGCAGGATTTCCATAAAGTCTCAAATTGTACTCACGCGTCTATGTCTTTGTGCCCTCCCCCTTTAAATTGCATTTCCTAATATTACCTCTTTCCATCATTGGCTTGAGGCTACTGTTTAAATGCATGTCAATATAAATATTGCTGAAAAGGTACCATTCATAAAATTAATCTGTCTTCCAATACCCTATGCAGACACTGAAGTAGCAGTAAATAGCTAAGCTTAAACTACTATTACCCTGTACATATTTACTGTATTTCCAAAGCTTGAAAACAGTTAGGAAAAATGGAAAAGTTACTTTTTTCCTCCTCACTCTACACAAATTTGTTAATGGGTAGCATAATGGTAAGCCATGTTTGCTGGCATTCCGTAAAACATCTACAAATTGCCTTTGTAAGGCATTATAGCTTGTCAGACTAATGTAGTTGAAGATAATTTGGCCTTTCAGAGAATTGAACCTCACAGCACGATTATATTCCAGCACCAAGTGGAGTGTCACAATTATTCTTTCATACTGAATTACCATATAATGTCATAAGCCTACCTGTCATAAGTCCCACAGCCTAGCTTCATTTTTCCCCTAAATCTACGGCTCGTGGCCAAATATGTGTGTGTGTGTGTGTGTGTGTATATATATATATATTTACAACTAATGGAAATCTGATTGTTTTTACCAACAATAAATTTCATAGCAAATCAAAGGATATGCTTGGGCAAACAATCCGATACTCAAGGTTAAAAAATACACAAATAATAAATTGCTGGTGTGTCATGTTCAATTTTTATTACTGCATTACACTGCAATAACCATAACAGGATCTAAATTTGTTGTCAGAACATTAAACAAACCCCCATACTTCACAAAGGCATCCTGGCTCAGTAATTTACACAACGGAAACAACGATCAAATTTTCCACTGTCCCACCACCGTACCCATACATCAGTGCAGTTTATGTATTTAGACAATTTTTTTAATAAATTACTTCCATCCTGCCTGGTCCTGCCACTTCTGTTAAGAGTCAATCAGTTTTAATTGTGTTTTTTGTCTACAGAGAGCCACTGTTTTGGGAGACTCTTTCCTGCCCTTATATCTGAAAGAGCAGAACAAACTATGAACATATTTAGGCCATTCCAAGAATGGTAAGCGAAGGCACTATTCAAAACAGGGGCCAGGGCGAGGGGCGGATGCACACACTGAGCATCTGTTTTCCTTTGTTTTTATTAGCCTCTCTCTCCGTGCCGTGGAGCAAGCCAACTAAAGCCACGGTCCTTGGCATGTTGAGACTGAAAAAGGGCCTGCGACTCCAGTATAGCTGGCCAGGGCATTAGAGTTTTGGGCCATTGTGTGTCCAGGTCTGTCCTGAAAAGGCGATGAAACAACCAACAATAAGGTAGGAGCGTATTCAGAACATTTCTTGGTTTCCTAGGGACTGGAGGCGGAAAGATGCGTTACTTGAGAAAGAGTGAGAAGCACCAGGAACGGCGCCCTCAGCTTCTGATGCCATGACATTGGAGTATTCATGGCGCCCTCATCCTTCAGTGACGGTCAGGAAGGAAGGGTCGAGCAGGAAAGGAAAACACATGGCGATATCTTGGATTAAATGTTACCACCCAATATAGGATGTCAAGGGAGAATGGATCATGGAAGTGCTTTTCATCTCTGCTGAATCAGGCAGTTTTGTCCTGCTCTGGTTCTGGGAAAAGCTTTCTAGCAGCAGATTATTCTTCTGTTTCAGAAGCATAAGCTGTTTTCTGCTCCTTGCCGTGGTGACAGAGATCTTACCAGGAATAATCGTCTTCTCTCAAAGTGCGATGGACACACGGGGTGAGCAACTTGTGACCTTCCAGAAGTTTTGGTCTGTAAGTCCCATCGCCCTTCCTCACTGGCTATGCCAGCTAAGGCTGATGGGAGTCATAGGCTGAACCATCTGGAAGGCCTTAAGTTGCCCACCTGATATAGAAAAGCATTAGCGGGCGCTTGCATGGCCACTTCTGAATAATCTTTCAGCTCTGAATATTAAGTGGGCTTGTGGGGGTGGGGGGAACTCAGCAACCATTTATTTCCCTCCTCTGCCTTGGCATACCTTCTGGATTTCGGTGCTTTCCCATGCTACTCCCTGAAGTTTGCACAATGACTCCTCCTATGTCCGTATCTGCATCTCTTTTCTGTTGGCCTAGGCCGGGGGTCGGCGACCTTTAACATTCAAAGAGCCATGTGGACCTGTTCCCCACACAGAAGAAAACACCGGGAGCCGCAAAACCCTTTTGACTTCTAAAATGAAGATAGCACTGCATATATCGTTTTTTACATACCTTAATGCTATGTATATCTTCATTATGATTTAGCTGCAGCTCTTCTTCAGTCACTAAAAACTGTTATTTTTAATCTTACATTATAAATTAGGACTCCTTTCATATATTTTGAATAGGAGAACAGCTTCCAGAAAAGTCAAAGTCAGCGCTAAAGGGCTCCATGCATTAAACAGTAAACCCCATAAGTTCGGCAGCAGTAAAAGCAAATGAATCTACCCAAGTAACATTAAACGTTTGGTTTTCTTCAGAAACTTTTCTTTTCTTCGATTTATCCAAGCACTGTGCCAGCACGGGCCACAGATCAGCCGACATGGGACGCGGATCAGCCAGCATGGGCCACGGATCGGCTGGCATGGGCCACGGATCGGCTGGCATGGGCCATGGATCGGTGGCAGCTGCCACCATCGACTGTGACGCAAGCAACAGAGCCGCAGCAGAGGCATTCAAGAGCCGCGTGTGGCTCTGGAGCCACGGGTCGCCAACCCCTGGCCTAGCCCTTCCTGCCATGATAATGCTTAATATTTAATTAATTAATTTGTTTAAAGTCTGCCCATTAGCATCATGCTGTCTGGGTGGGCATTATAATAAAATTACCAAGAGGTAATATAAATAATATACAATTAAAATACAAAAGATAAAATAGAAACAGAGCGAATCAGAAGGGGCCTCCCAGGCCACCTAATCTGACCCCCGGCTCCAGCCGGCTCCGCTCATGCCATGCCCACCATGTGCATGTCCAGCCTGTCCTTGAACACCCTCACCAATGGGGCCTCAACAACATCCCGTGGAAGCCCATTCCACACCCTCAGAGTCCTAACCATCAGGCAGTGCTTCCTGGCATCCAAATGGAACCTGGGTTCCCTGAGCTTTGCTCCGTTGGAGTGCTTCCTGCAGGGGAAAAAATGTCTCTATCCATCTCTGTGTGACACCCCCTCATGTACCTATATATCACCAACAAATAAAATATAAATACAAATATAATCAACTATAACAATACTTATTAAATTATAACCTGTGCAAATTGACACAATAACAATCTAAGTGGTGTCATAGGTGCACCAGAAAAGAAACGTGTTAGTCAAGCACCTAGCAAATCGCTGATGGTGACACATCCCATGCTTGAGGTGCCACCACGGAAAAAGTCCTCCTTGCAACCTCCCACTTAACCTCCTTTGGGGGAGGAACTCACAGGAGTGCCTCTATTGATGACCTTAAATAATGGGCAGGAATATATGGAGTAAGGTGCTCCGTCAGATGATGTGGTCCCAAGCCATTTACCCATTGCCAAAACATATTTATGTATGTATGTATGTATGTATGTGGAGTTTTTATATGCCATTCCATCACTTAATGCCTTGGGACAGCTTACATAAATAAACATAAATAGACAGCATAGTGCCCAATACAAACACAAAAAATATAAATTACACAAATTAAAAGCCCCGATTCATTCTGGCTGGAAATTAAAACCTATAGATAATATTAAAGGTAAAGGTTTCCCCTTGACATTAGTCCAGTCATGCCTGACTCTAGGGGGCGGTGCTCATCTCTGTTTCCTAGCCAAGGGAGCCAGCGTTTGTCCGCAGACAGTCTCCATGGTCATGTGGCCGGCATGACTAAACACCGAGGTGCACGGAACGCTGTTACCTTCCCACCGGAGTGGTACCTTTTTATCTACTTGCACTTGCATGCTTTCAAGCTGCAAGGTTGGCAGGAGCTGGGACGGAGCAACAGGAACTCACCCCGTTGTACAGACTCGAACCGGCGACCTTTCGATCTACCAGCCCAGCAGCACAGTGGTTTAAACCACTGCGCCACCTGCAGTACCTATAGATAATATTAAATGTTGTTAAAATATTGTTTAAATAAAAAGGTCTTAGCCTGATGCCAAAAAACAAATAATGACGGCACCAGGCGGACCTCTCTGGGGAGCGCATTCCATAGGTGGGGCGTCACTGCAGAGAAGGCCCTCCACCAGGTACTTTGCCTCCTAATGTCTTTCACGGAAGGCTCCCGGAGGAGGGCCTGTGCTGCCGATCTCAGGGGGCAGGAGGGCAAATATGAAAGCAGGCGTTCCTGCAGGGTTTGCACCACTATTGAAAATTGTTTAGAGGATCCAGCATGTGAGTTAGCTCTACGTTGCTGAGATGCATGAATTAAGCAAACTAGGGTATGCTCAAATCTCCAAACCAGGATTTGAAACCATAGTTTGAAGTGAGTTTTGCAAACCACGGAGGGAAGGGCTACCACTAAACACAGTTTGCCCTGTTTGTGTATCACAACACATTATGGAAATAGAAGGAGTAACATGTACTCAGGTGCAAGGGAAGGAATTTGAAAGCTCCTGAAAGATTCCTCCAGAGTTTGAAGGATCACCTGGATTTGGCCAGAGAATGAGTAACTGCCCTTCACAATTTCTATCATCTGTGCTAAGCATGCACACCCAAACAGTGACAATCGTCCCTGCTCACAGCAACTCATCAGTTCTTACACTACTAGGAAGTGCGCCTTTGTCCCAGCTTCCTTTTCTGTCTAGAAGTAGCAGCACTGTGTTTTCCCATCCTTTTTAAAGAAAAAAAAATGCAGAATCCAATAGAAGCAATAGCTGTCCAAAGTGTCGATACTGGCTCCAACCCGCTGTGTTAACTAAGGCCTTCTTGGTTGGTTCTACGTATTTATAACCTCAAAAGCAATAATATAAACAGAAGTATGATTTACTTTGAGCCTTTCTATTATTAAAACACTTTGTCTTATTGTCTTATTGATTTACAATCTGTCCCACTTACAATTTTAGCATCTGAAAACAATCAAAGCACAAAACTGCAAAATGTTTAGGCATTCATTGTAAGGCAGGATTTTTTTTATTCCAGACAGGGAAAGGGTGGGGTGGGGTCTGAGCCCTCGACTGCTAAACACCGCAGTATGGAAATGATTTATGGCCTTGTAGCAATAACGATGCGGCAGACCCATTAACATATTGGCAAACCCCAGGATGGATTATCGACATTGATTATTTCATGGACCACTGATGCCCATTTGTTAGGAGAAGCTCAGAGATGGCCTCTCCTGGACGGAAATCTTTTACGAGCAGACAGCATTTTAAGTACTAGAAACCTGGGATTTAAGCCTTTTTTTCCCCTTTTTTGAACCACACACCTCTCTCTCCACTTTAGTCACCTACAAAAAAGTGTCAAAATTAAAGTTCATTCTTTATGGCGGCCTCCATTTCTCAAGTCATCATCCTCATGTCTTCTTTAAAAATTAATGATTGCCAGCATTTAGCCACTGGTTGTTGCTATGAAGATCTATGCAAAAAGCAAGGATCCCTATAGAGCGTGTGATATATGGAATTCTCTTTATTACTACAATAAAACTTACTGACATTTCAATACTTCTGCAAATAGCATTATAGTATCAATCTTCTGAATTAGGTTGAAAATTAAGTTGTAAATTAAAAGAAAGTGTACTTTGGAATACAACATGATATGTCACCTAGAAAAGGACCTTTGCGCTTAACAGAACTAAGCAAGAAAACTGAAAAATAAGCCAAGCTGCCTCCGAAGCATCTTTTTCACCATAAAAATCTGGAGTACACTCAACAAGATTAATATATTTTGAACATCCCAGTATTTCACCCCATGAAAGACAAATTGGACAAGATCATTTGTGTGCCAAAATATTTTAAACCCTAATGTAGGGCTGCTGAGAGTCTCTGGATTAGCTCCAAACAGGCTGGAAACTGAAGTGGATTAGGCTGCATACCCAGATCTTCTAAATTGTTGGGTATACCCTCCGTCTTTGCAAGCACCCTCTCAGGTCAAGTGCCACACTATAACCAGTGCTAGCATTGACTCCAAAAAGCTGGCACTCTGTGGCACATACAACTCCAAAAAAAGAGAGAGAGAGAACAGCGTGGCATGAACATGCTGACAGAAGAAAGCACTGGAACTGGTGTGCCAATTCAAAACGAAGACTCCATTTAGCTCTCCCAGCCCTTCTGAACCTGGTTAAACAAGTCGCAAACACAACCGAGGTGATTTCTTGGCTTCCGGACTACACTGTAAAAGTACGGGCGCATTTGTTATTGTGTTCAGATCTGAAAGAACACCTCTCTCTCTCTCTCTCTCTCTCATATTCATACACACACACACACACACACACAGGGAAGTGTCTGCACAACCTCTTTGCAAAGGACAGATTCAACAACGTCCACAAAATCCATCCTGCTGGGAAGGTTTCTTGCACCCCCTCCAGTGCCACCCGAGTTAGGAACTGGCTTCCCTGCAGAAATTACCGCGCACAGATGGCAACCAGGGCCTATTTCTGGGCCGTGCCATTTTGCATGGAACCAGCTACACACGACGCAGGGAGTCAGGGCCCCCACACTGGAGGCATTCTGGATGCGGCGCAAGAACCATTTGGGGGGCGGGTGTAACTCCAAGTCGAGCCCTGTGCCCTTCCAACTTTCATATTCCAGGGCTTTTTTTGTCATCGAATGCACCAGAATGGCGTTCCGGCACCCTTTTTCCCAATGGATTTTACAAAGTGATTTTGAATGGTAGCAGATCAGCAGCAAACATCATTAACGTAGTGCCTGCAGGCTGCTTGCATGTCTGCTATCTGCTATCTGAAAGTGAGATAGTGAGGGCGCTGCTCTCGGCTTGGGACAGGCTTCGGACGCTGCTCTGCTGCTCAGCTTGGGTTTGGTGTGTGTGGTCGCGCACTTACTGCCAGCGATGTGAGTTCCAGCACCTTTTTTTTTTTTTTTTTAACAAAAAAAGCACTGTCGTATTCAATTATAAATCTGATCTGCCGTTTCCCAACTAGTCTGTATTTAGAAGCACACGAATGCACATTGAAATACTTATTTCCAAGAAATTCTTTTTTAATAGCAAGCGCTTCTAAATATATTTTATTTCAGAATATACATCATCTCAATATGTGCTTTTTAGATGCAATTTGCTGTGTTTCTCAAGGCGAGCCCTGTGGCGGCATTTGGAGAAGTGCAGAAAATGGATGGTTACTATACTCCGACCCACACATTTCGTTTGTGCCAGAATTTGCAAAGATGAATCAAGTGTCCCTACGGACAGACCATCAGAAAGAAAGATGGAAAGGGTGACAGTCAGACTGGCTCCTTCTACCCTACAGAATTCTCATTTTTGCCTTCCATGGAAAGAGGGGAAAAACACACAGGCAAAACCTGGGCCGCACAAGTTTCACAATTATGGGGTTTTTTCCCTCTTTGAAAACTTGACAATTTAAATAATTATTACGACCTTTGATTATCTATTTTTTAAAAAACTGAATTCTCTGCAGTCCAGTGTTACACTTTTGCACATCGCAGAAAAGAACAGCCTTGTGTTTGCAGAGTGCCTCCCATGTCAAGAGCCCCCCTTAGCCGCTCTGGCCCCCTCACTGGCCACGAGAGAAGACCCCCTGAACTGAACGGAGGGTGTCAGGCTGCTGCCTCCCCATCATGCTTTGTTCTCCATGGCCCCAGCGGGGGGGGGGGAGCTGCGACCCGCCCCCATTACTGGCACAAGATAGGAGAATGAGGCTGGGAGGGAGGAGCTCCAGAAAGGATCTTGCCGGTCAAACCAGGCCATATCCTCTGTGCCCATGCCTCATGACACTCTCCCATAGCGCGAGGTCTGGGATCACCCAAGGAACCTGAAAGGTGAGATTCAGGGCTCATGAAAGGATGTAGTTCTTCACATAGAGCCAAGGACTGCAAGGGGCAATGGCAGCCACCCACTTGGGCTGCTGGAAAAGGGAGATGAGAAAAATTCATGGATGGACCAGCCCGTCCATTTTATGCTGAGAACTCACTATTACCCCATGCTTTTTAAAACTGATAATTTGTTTAGGAGTGTGCAGCTCTCTTAAGCCGCTCTCAGTTTTGTATTGAATGGAGTCTGATCTTGCACCTCGCTATTTTTGATACTGTTGCACTATCAGCTTCTTGATGCTTGTAACCCATGAAAAGGTCGAATGTCGCATCCAAACCGGGCTGGACCCTACATTAGCCCAATGATATTATGCCCTGTCCTGCATTCTGCCTGCAGGAACCCTGCGCTTTACTAGTTCACCTACAATGATTCAAACAAAGCTGGGATTAACAGATTGCTCTCCTCCCAGCCTAACACAAGCAGCCGACACATCCTGACAGTTTGGGAAAGGAGGAAGAAACTGCAAGAAGCAGCGCGACTCAGTGATGTTTGCGAGGTTTTCAAAGCTAATGACACACAAGACCGATTCACCGCTCACCTCGCCCCGCACACTCATTTTTCATCTCATATTTTGCACTACCCATCAGCCTGCTCCACCAAGGTCACATGAAAGAAATGAAGGTATGTCCACCACAGGAGATTGATTGCAATCTCATTTGCTTGTTCGGTTAGGCAAACCGTTCCCAGCGATTGCCACTCGAAGAAGTGGGAAAGCCCAGCTCCAAAGAGCGGGCTCTCCTTTCCCTCCGTGTGCCTTTCGTGCAGAAATAGATAAATGAACAGCAGAAAGGACTAATTGGACACTGCCGTACCAGAACGAGGACTCGGTAAGGTATTTGTAAATAAGCACCTTTGTTTGATTCGTCCGCTTCCTTCTGGTCAACCACAAGAACCACCATGGAAAACATCAGGGGTGTGATCCTGAACGCAGAAGCACTAGATTTTCAGTCTTTCTAAATGATAGAAATCAATGATTTTGACCCGCAGCAAAGTGTTCCCTGCTGAAATACATCTGTAAAGCTTGGTTATTTAAGAAGGAAGGCTGTTCTGCACATGCTCAGAGACATTCTTCTTTGTAATCCAAAACTGCAACTGGAGCCTGTCTTGATTTAAGGACTGCTAAATATTCAGCTTTTATTTTAAATGTTAAATAAATCAGCTACTGGGTACATGATTTTGATTGCATTATGCGATTACAGTGCATAGAAGGAAGAAAAGTGGCTTGAACAGGAATATATGACTCGGCTCTGGCCTTGGTCAGTTTCTGGTTTTTGCAACCTCAATTTTGTTTCATCCTGTTTGTACAACAAGTTGTAGAAACAACAATATCTTTGAGTCCATGCAAATATGTATGCATTTTTAGCAGGTTTCCCCTAACATGCGCTTGTTCCTAATATGGGATTTTTGCAACAACAACAACAAAAAAAATAGAATAGAATAGTGCTTAGACTGTTGGAAGGTGCTCAGGAGATCTGAGTTCCGGTCTCAAAGTACCATGATGCTGATAACTTTGGGCCAGTCACATACTCTCAGTCTAATCTACCTCACAGGGCTGTTGTGAGGGCAACATGGGGAGGAGAGCCGTATAAACTGCCTTGGATTCCTTGCAAGAGGAAGTCATGCAGGACTAAACGTAATATAATAATTATTAATAATAATAGCAATAATAGTAGCAGTTATGATAGGCGCTTTGTTATTTTTTTCCTTAATGTACATATTTTGTACCCTTTTCGCTAAAGAGCCACTTTGCAAAATTTGGAAAATGGCAAGTTTCTAAGTATCACTAGGTTTGAGTTCATGTATTGTTTGGGAAATGTGAATGAGAAAGATACCCATTAAAATGAAAATTAAAAGAATTTCTCCCTCTCGAAAATACCAATGCGAACATTCAAGCAGGGAATGTTGAATGTTCTCAAGATCTACTCTCTTATGATAGCCCATCAAGAAAGATGATCAATTCAGGCCTGATGATTTAGCCTGCAATCAATACAGTTATCAATAGATTGATGGCTCATCATAATTCCTTGTCTGGAGTTTTAACTGTTCTCTCGCAGTGCCTCGCTGAGAAATGGCCCACAGACCCAACAACTGGTCATTGGCTTCAAAGCTGCATGAGCCATGTGGCTCAGTCCTCTGCTGCTGCATTTGGCCACTAAACCCGCAGACCTGTGGACACCCGCCCCCTTGCCAGTCCTCCATTCTCGCCAGCAGGTCACTGCCTTCCTGGCCTAGGGCAAGATTTCCCGCAACACACACGTACACACCTCGCCTTTCCCCTTGATCGTCCCTTCCCTCTGCTCTCTGCATTCTGGTCTGTACCATGGAGAGAAAGAAACCTAGAAGCCAGGACGGTGCTTGACAATCTCTTGGAGAGGGGAAGCATCTTCGCCACATCTGTCGCTGTGCCCTCCTCTCTTCCCACCTGGAGAGCAGCCATGCTCTTGGTCAGGCACCGCAACCGGCATATTTTAGGGACTTCTGAAGTAAGAAAAATGTGGACAGGGCCAGATGCCACCTGGATGGATGCCAAAGTGTGCCCACCCATCCTGGAACTGCAGCATTTGAAATGACTCTTCCCAGGATTGGCCTAAATACTCCAGGTGCTCTGAAACATCGCAGTGAAACAGGGGACGGATGTTAAGAAGGAGACTTCCTGTGCCTCAATCCTTCACTGATCTGCTCGAAAAACAAGAGGAGCAGGGCCTTGCTTTCTTCTTCCTCTCCACACCTTCCTCCTTCTATTTATTAATTTATTAAAAGCTTTTCTAACCCAGCCACCTCCAGCATCTCGGGACGGCTTTCAATAAAAAAATGAGTAGAATAAAACAAAACACCACAGCATCCAACAACTGAAATACTAAAACTCCAGTTAAAATCATCTAAACATTAAAATGGTGGGAACATAAAAAGGCTTTCACCTGATGCCAAAAAGAATATAACGTTGGCACCAGGCAAACCTCTCTGGGGAGTGCATTCCATAACCGGGGCACCACCACAGAGAAGGCCCTCCTCCAGGTAGCCACCCTCCTACTCTCCTTCAAGGAGGGCTCCCGGAGCAGGACCTCTGCCTCAGATCCCAAAGGGCTGGAGGCCACATAGGGAAGAAGGTGCTTGAAATGAGTCTTCTACTTCCCAAGGAATATTCTATCCAGGTTTGCCAGACCTCCTGGTTTTATCTGCATCTTTAAATTCTGCTCTGCCTTCTCTAGGGAAAAGAGTCCCATTTCTACACGAGGAACAAAACTCAAAGCATCTGCCTATTTTGTGCTTGCCTTCAGAGCATTTACTATACTCTTCGTCCTCCTTCTCTGTCAAGAACCCACTGCTGAGACACAGAAAGCACCTCTCCACTGCCTTGAGAGGTGCCACCTCTCGTCACCAGTGGGTGCCACTGGTCTGTGCCTGTGCCCCACTAGGTTTCGCCAGGCATCATCCTTCAGCCCCCCAGAGTTTGCCCCAAAGTTCAGAATCTGGCGCTTGGGGCATTTTGCACAAATAGGGACCTGCGGGGCAATAGATAATGGCAAGTTGTTGTGAGCCGCCCCGAGGCTTGTGGCAAGGGGCGGCCTATAAATTTCTAAATAAATAAATAAATAAAATAAACCCTCTGTACACATCAGAGTCCCGGATGCATGTTCGTTCCCCCCACTCATCCTCCACATTTCTGCAGACGCTCTGTGATCTTCCCCGCCGGGCTGGCTCCCAGGGGCTCCTAGTTACTAGTCACGCTTGCCAGCAGACAGTGCTGGCCTTAGGTGGAAGGAGGGGGCTTCCTCGGACAGCATCTTGCTAGCGACACAAATGGTTCTGCCGCCACTGAGCAGAGAAGCCTTTTGTGGCATCTTCTGCCCCAAGTTCCAAAGTGGTGGCTTTGGGTACTGGACACCCTGATGTAGGCTGGGTGCATCCTTTGTCCTACTGCTTCCTTTGTCGAAACCACAACAGCAGGTGTAGCACAGGTACTCTCTGACCCTTCCCTGCTCCTCTGTTAGCCTCTTTGAACACCCAAGTTCAAACGCCATATGAATAGGTGGCCTGCAACTTTTAAAAGGAATTGGCTGAAAACTTTGGGGTTTGAGCACCTTAAATGACTGCCTATTTTGCGTCAAAGAACGGCCAGTTTGATACCAGTGAAAAGGTGTTTTTCCTTTGGACAGTACAAGATACTGCCTTAACTTCAGGGGGATAAATCTATGGAATATCTATACTACTCTTTGACTTCCATAAATATATCCATTGGGGAGGGAGGGGGCTTTGGGCCTTGAAGAATGTGTTCCTGTACAATAATTATATTTTAAAGACCCAAAGAGACAATTAACATTCCATTAGGCAAGAAGTAAAGATCCCCTGGTCGGAGACATGCCATTAGATGCACGATGGACAACATTCTGCACTGTGGATCCCCTCACTTCACAATGGTTCTGATGTGATGTCAGGACCTGCAGTACTGGGGAATTTCAGGTTCCAGAAAAGTCCTCCTACTGCAGGTCCTATGAAGGATCTGAAAGGTTGACACCCACACTGTGTATTTGTAAATAAATAACGTGAAGAGGAAAGATACTGCCTACATCAGTCACAGAGCTCAACTTATTTCCCATCCAGAATAATTCACAAGAGAAGCTTGAGAACTTACAATGCAAAATAAATTCTCCAACTTTAAAGGATGCTGTATTATACAGCAAAGGATTGGCTGAGAGATGCCTTTCAACAGGAGCAATGCATGCAATGATCTGTACACATATTCCTATTTTTAGTGCACTGACTGTGGGTCCCCCTTAGATTGCCATGCAGCACCATTGGTCCATTACAAAGAGGAACCTGTGCAGGGAAAAAAGATAAGATATTGTACTCAAGTTATTACAGAAGGTGGATAGAAATAATTATCAACCTTTATTCAGTTTCAGCTGTTTGCTTTATTCTTGAGTATTGTCTATTTAATTTATAATTGATTTATTTAAAATAATTATGCTCTAACCTTCACACAGAAATGTCCAAGGCAACAACCAATAATTACACGCCATAAAAACTACCTGTCAATTGTATTGAACCCAAGAAAGTACAGACATAAATTTGAATCCCGGTGGATCGCAGATAAATCTTAAGTAACCATTCCCTTCATTTAAATTGAACATCTATCCATATCAGAATGACTACCTTACTAAATGAAATATGTCACAAGGAGACAGAGCATTAATAGATGTTTGACTTTATTCCAAGAGGTTCTATATTCTTAAAGGTTACATTTCTATGTATTGCCAATACTCCGATATCAAATACATGCAATTAGCTACTTGAATTTATTCTAATGCTACAATTAATGTAAGTGTTCTACACCTGAAATAAAATCAGGGATTTATTTGTTTTAGGAAGGACTATATTCAACCCTGGTATTGGCTCTTATAAAGCAGAAGTAACTGGGACAGATATATTTAGTGAGAGAACTATTGAAATAACTGTAGGCAGATGTTCTGTGGAAATATATCATGAAAACTTATTGTAAATGATTAAAAGGCTGAGTTTGAATTGAGCAAATGTGTAGCAATCTGGGCAGGGCTGGGGGAGACAATGGCTAACTCACGAGCTAGAATTTGGTCAGTCTTTCCATGTATTTTAGGAAAAACTATAGAAAAATCCTCCGCTGATCTGTTAGCAGTAAGTAAATTGCTTGTGGACTCCGACTGCCGGAATACTTTAGCAGGCAATTCCTCTCTGTCTTTCATTCTGTTTGTCTGTGTTAAATTCCCCCTCTGCCCTCATCCATTCTCGCATCCAGTTCCCAGCTTTGTCCATCCATCAATCCACACACTTTGTCAGTGCTGACTTCATCCTGGCTCTCACAATCACATCCAAGCAATCCTGCTGCCACAAGGGAGATTTTCGCCTCCCATCTGTGTCTCCCTGATCTGCTGACTGAGGTCCTGGCGCTTGTCGTTTTCTATTGCACAGGCAAGCAAAAACACTAATACAGAACCTGATTTCTATCGTGCAGCTTTTCACCTTTTCTATCGGAGGGGAATAAGCAAAAGAAGAGACACAAAGAAAGATGTTTGTTGAATTTTCTAAAACAATTCGTACTCTAGTCAGGTTGAGGTTCAATTCGTCTTCCCTCTACGAAACATCAATAGAAATCACAGGGAGAAAATGTATCACTAATTAAGGGTTGATAAGCTCTATGTCAGGTGCAGTTTAGGAAAGAAAGCAGTTGCGATTACAGACTCTCAGCCAACAGAATTGCTTACAGCACTTTTATAGTAATCTCAGATGAAGACTGTATATCTCAAATAAGCCTAAGTAAAAATGAATTACTTTACGGGCCCTCACTAGAAAGCACCGCATTCAAAAGGGTAGCTCGCCGCTTAAGGAACGGACAGAAAATAACGATGCATGGGAAATTATCTCAGACAAAACCTATTTTGGCAGGTTTTAAAGTCATTTGCATGCATCTTTCTGAAAATCTGAGGTTTCCCATATTACCTTATAGCTGGTGAAGACAACTATTTTCAAATATTAAAAATCGACAGCATACCTAAATATTCAAGCATGTTAAAAGGACATGAGCTGCATTTGCGTATTCTGTATTAAGGGGCAGAGAACACTTTCCACCATGGTAATGCGCCGAAATCAAAATGCAGTAGAGACTGAAATCTAAGAACAGCCACAAGTTCACAGAAGGGATCTAGTTATGTCATGGGCATGAAGAAGTGTACAGAGAGTTGTGACCAACACGGCAATCCTTTATGTGTCTACTCAGAAGCAAGGCTCAATGCCCCAGGAGGCGTGCACAGGATTGCAGCGCGTAGTGAGGTTACACCTAGGGCTGCACCAACTATCAATAATTATATCAGTGCATCTGATATCTGCTTTGATTGTAACCTGATGCAACGAACTCAATTGCCAAATGAGCCTCACTAAACATGGACTTCATTCGTGATGTAGCTCATGATGCATTTTGTCCTGTTGTCCCGGCAGGATGTGGCTGGTTCTCCTAAGCCAGTTCTCTCCTTCTTTACCCTCACTGTCCTTAGTCTCCTACGCCTACGATGTTGTTATATCCAACTGGCTCCGTCAACCTGAATGATGGAGTACTGGCAAGTATTGGTAATAACATCTCAGACGTAACATGCAGCAAAAACCTGATAGAATTAAGCAGAAACATGGATAGATAACGACAATGGAAAGAGAGGCCGGCCAAAATGGCCCCACGACGAAACGCAATTGTATCCACAAGTGGCAGGTTCTGTGTCTAGGCTCAAGAACTTCCTCCTTGCCCACCTTCTAGAGGCCTTCTGCAGAATAGTCAAAACCAAAATGGTTTGATTATTTTTAGTGTGTTTTTAAACATGACTTTTCTTCTGTGCTATTTCTGACTGCTCATTATATTTGTTGTTGCCATACTGTACTGAAGCTAGTTAAAACTATCATCTGCTTTGAGTCCTTTGAGGGAAGGTGGGTTCTTAATGTCTTAGGTAAATGAGGCCAAAGTGAGAGATGTCTTCCATGCATGTGAAAACACACACCATATCAATGCCAACAGCACCTTGTTGGGGAACACATGTTCAGGATGGAACGTTCATTTTCATCTCCATTCCCCCTTGTGGTGTATTTTGAGAGTCAGGCTTTGATGGCATTAATTTCCAATGTACATAAGAAAAGTCAAAAGTGGAAATTCCCCTCCGCTCCAGACAGACCCAATGTCCCTTCCCTCCCATTCTCTCTTCTCACCCCTTGCTTCCATACACTCCCTCATCTCTGTTCCAGGAGCCACCCAAAAATCTTCCCATACCTCCACCCCCGATGTGAAAGGAAGGCATATTAAGTCAACCGCGCACCTCCTCCATCATGTAGCTACACCCTTCCTATGCTTCCCCCCATTTTTCCCTGCACGTTGGCTGCACAAACTTTTTCCTGGAGAGCACAAAAGTGGGAGAGAAGCCTTGCACTCAGGGAACCGCACACCAGCTCGCCCAACTGCAGAGATGGCGGAAGAGATCTTAACATGCAAAAAAACAAGCAAGTCTTCTCTGCCGTACCACTATACACAGACATCTCTAATTAGACAGCAACAAAATTTTATTAATAGGCTGGACATTATGGAATGAGCTTGTTATAAATGGGCCCTGTCAAAGCCTTATTCAGCTACCAAATGAGTATTCTCAGTTCACTGCTCGCATCTGAAGCATCACCGCTGGTGCCGGATAACAAATGATTGCTATTAACCGTATTGTTAGTAATGATGGCTGAAAACAAACAAAAACCCATAAATAACAGTCTACAGAAAAATTAACCCATAAACTTGATAGATACCCAGCTGAGAAATAATAAATGACACTTTGGATCCTGCTGGGAAAAGCGAGTGGTTTTTGTTTTCTCCTCTGTCATTAACACATTTTCTGTGCTAAAAATTAGATTCTGATATATAATTATCAACGCTTCAAGATATTAATTCTGCTATCACTCCGTGTTTCTCTGCTAGCTGGATGTAATGTTATTCACAGATTACTCTGAGAAAACACATCAGACACTTAACGGAGCAGGTCAAAGTGACAAGCAGCTTTTGCTTACAACACTGAGCCTATCAGAGTACGATAATAACAATAACAATAGCAATAACAGCAATATTAATAATGTTGAAAAAAGAAAAAGAGCTAAGGATGCAAAACAAATTTCTCACATTAATTAACTCAAGTTTTCTTTTGCAAACAAAAAACAAGTCTCTGCCATGTAATGTAAGCTCAGCGAATCCCCATCTGTCCTGTTGAAAGCTGTATCAGGAATAACAAATACTGACTTGCGTTTGTACATTCAAGCCCACATTCATTGAATCACAGGAAGGCAGTCCTGTTTTCACAAGTAAAATCCTCACTTCTTGGACATCAAGTGTAATACCTATGTCCTCCCAATCCACCTTTCATTCCTGAGTATATGATTTGCACAATAGAGTGTACGCACGCACATACAAAACACAAAGACCCCCAGAAAAGCAGGGCTTAATTAGTAGGAACTGAACAGAACGGGATTTGACACTCTTAAATGCACATTACTATGTCTGAAAGAATAACACATTGAAAAAATACTCGTCTTGCCAATCTTGCCAAGTATTTCCACGGCTACATGGATTTTCCTTCAGAAAGGACGTGCTTTTGTTTTGCAGCAATGCCTCAAAGTTTTGCACACACACATAAACCGTGCGGTGCAGAAGTGTCTTTGGTCCTTAGTTTCTAGAACTCAACGTGGCTTATAATGTGTGCCAAAATGTACAGCTGCCTGATCACATAACAATATCATCTGGATGCTTAAAAAAGATGCCATTCTTATTTAAGTTGCATAGCTGCTTACATCCCATAATAACTTCTTTTAAAAAATTCTTTTTGCCTGCTATAACTCATTTGATCACTAACCAAAAATTTCAGTAAGAAATTCTTAATGACATTAAAAATGATACAATGCACCAAGCACTGTTCATAAAAGCAATATGAATTATATATGACCTAGTTTGTATGCATCAGAAATATGTTTATCTCTATTTAAGAATCCTCTTGGGTCTGAAAAAGGATAGAAGAATCTGTTTGCTATGTGCCCCCCTGATTAAAATATTGCTTGTTTATGCAAGAAAGGGAGAAAAAGTCATCGGAAAATAAAATGAGCAGGACTCTTCGAACAAGAGGAAAGGGTACCGGGGTTGCATTCCATGCCCTCTCCATTCCCCAGTTCCAGTCCTAGGCAAGTTCTGAGCCTCACCCAAAACCTCATGCATCGCATCCACTACATTTTCCTCAGTATTCGGCACCCTGTGATATTAAATAACTATAAAACTAGAAAGGCAAAATAACTAAATCACCTGGCAGCCAATTTCTGAGAGTTAAACCACAAACCCGTAAAATGGTGGAGTGTGTTGAAATAATGTAAAGGAAACCCATAAATTCAAACTTTATGTTCTGTAAAGAACAAATATGAAAAAGGCATCAAAATAATGAAAGATTGTTTATGTATTCTGGCATGAAATGGGAATGTGTTATGAGAGAGAGAGAGCGATGGCAGAGACGGATCGACAGAGCTGACAGCGTGGTATTCCTCCTATGCGGCACAGCAGACGCCCCGCTAGTGGCACTCGACAGCGCAATAAATCAAGCGCTCTCGATGCTGTACCTACAGCTTATTACATCCAAGATGACAAATAAATAATAATCCCTGTCACAGCGGCCCTTTGCTCAAGGATTGAGCCTGAAACCTTTTGCTCATCACTCCTGGTCTTAAGTGAAAACACCAGAACAAGGGAATTGAAGGCCACGGTTTACTGAGCTCATGAAATACAAAAGCAAGCTGGGCAGAGAAAAAACGAATGCTGTGCAAGAAAAAAGGTCAAGTAGTGAAGAAAAGGATAAACATTTAAATAGCCCAACTTAAAAGGGGGCAGCGTTTAGCACCGGGGCAGCTACAAATTGCCTAAAAATAAAGACTCGAGAAGTGGGGACAGGGGACCAAAACACCTGCATCTCTGGAGAGAGCCCTGTCTGGGGCGATTAGGTGCATGGTGCCAGCAACATACCAGGAGTAACAAGTTCTGACAAATGTGCTCAGAATTCCTACTTGGAAAGCACAAAGTGGACTTTAATGCCTGCTGCTGCTGCTGCTGCTGCTGACCGCTTGTGACGGTCCGCAGAGGAGCACTGCTGTGCTTGGCTCTGTGGGATTCCATCTGCTGCCCAAAAAGACGCTCCTAACCAAGGAGGCAGCCACAGTTCCTCACCTTACCCAAACCCTCTCCCGTCCAACGGTTGGGTGCACAAAGTCCATCGCCACCTACCAATATTCCATATGTGTAGAGATAAATATATCAACAGGCAGCCTGAACTTGTGTTTTTCGGCCCATCGCTGGGCCCCATCCACACTTGATGCCTTCAAGAACTTTGAGATCTCAGCTAAACAGAGACAAGCACCTACAACCTGGGCAAGTGGAGGGCATGGATCATGCCATGAGGTGTATGCACACAGGCCTGAGCAGACCTCAGGTGTGCGGAGGTCTCGGGCGGCAAGGGGGGAGGTATCACGTGCAAGCCCAAGTCTCCTGGTGCAGAATCGCGACATGCACCTTGCAGGATCTACACAACTTGCATGTCTAATATTCAAAACTGGAAACATCCTAGAATGTTGCAGCTGATTTTTTAATGGCACTAAGAATTCCCTACCCCTTTGCCCCTTGATCGGATCTCTCTAGCCACAGCCTCCTTTGCAAGGGGGTTCCCAGTTCAGGAGAGTTGCCTACGGAAATAGTTTAAAGAGGCATTCCCAAGAATGCTGGACCCTGAAATTTGACAGAACTCTCAATTTCAGTACATGATCAATAACAACTGAAACTTTATATAGGGTGAAGACTTTCAGAATCAGTCTCATAGTGCAGCAGAGAGCACAACGAATCTGCTTATTTATGGTGGGAACACATCCTTGAACGCTAAGCAAAACTATGCACGGTCAAAGGACCAGGTCTTGATGCTTAGCCTATCGTGCCCTGGCTTATGCTGATCTTAAATGGATTTTCTGTATTGACAGAACTTCCGCTCAATGATGGCCATTGTTCTTAAAGGCCAGGAGAACTGCGCTTCCCTGCAACGTTTGAGAAGAAGAGTCACATTGAAAGTGTATGCCCAGCAGCTGTCATCAAGTTCACTCGGCCAGGTTGTTTTAGCAAATTGAGGCTGGGGTAGAGGGTCGAAATAACCAAATGGGTTCACTGAGTGGGGGAAGGCTCCATGTTGCATTTACCTTTGGAGACATATGGCCCCATGGACTGGCACACCCATTGCCCCTTCCGTGTTCGAGCAGAGGTGAGGGGTGGCTTTGACAGCCACCCATCAAGGGAAAGAGCTTTGCTGGTGGCCAGATCGAGAGTCCACAGACAGGACTCCTTAGGAAATTTGTCATGGCTGAAATGCCCATGCCCTCGAGGCAGTCGGTGCCACGTTCACCAGCACCACTCAGTTTACAAAAGTACATTCTCATTTCCCATCCTCCATAAACAAGGGTGGGGGTGGGAAGTCTCTTGCCACATGATATAAGTAAAGGTAAGGGTGACATGCACCATTCCTTCCCTCAGGCAAACTAATGTTCCTATTTTAAATCTCCACCCCTTAAAACTGGCACATGGAGTCACAAATTCAGGTAAAGTATTTTGCAACAGCCCTGACGTGAGCGTCTGTTTACAGGCAGCCTTTCAGTTCTCAAAGGAGATGTCACATCACACGATCTCAGTGTGCTGCCCACCTACCATTCCCTGGAGATGACTAGAGGGACCGAGCCTGAACTTCCACTTGAAAAGATGGAGTTGAGCATGGCAACCCTGATGAGCATTCCAGTTTCCATTTTGTGATCTCAAACTTCAGGACAGATTTGCTTAATAATATACAGTATTTTGCATATTCTCTCCTCCTTGGGAATATTGGCTAGCAACTACCTGGCATCTGAACACAAAACCTAGAATTGTGTCTCATAACTGCATAGCAAATTTTATTCTGGTATCTCCATTTTCAGGGGAGATAAAGACTTAATAAGGTACATAAGGACAAGTGGAATACTGATTTCAGATTTAACACTGAACTAATTTTGCATGGCTCCAAATAGGTCAATCATGCTAATCATTATTCTTATTATTAATCACAAGGGTATTTAACTGAAGGAACATGCATGGAACCCTCCCTGACCACAACGAAGTTCTATCGCCTTCTAGTCCAGCACTGCACAGAGTCTTTGGAGACACCGTCAGGAAGCACCTGAGCGGGAAGTTCTAGGAGAGGTTTTCCTCCTTCACTGTCTGCTAGCACTTTCTTGGAGGAATTCCAGATTCAACATGTAGTTCGGGTCACGTGGTACATTACATGGTAATAAGAAGAAATAGACCCTTATCCCTAATATAAAATGCAGATCTCCAAATATATGATTGGACACCGTCACCCTCACAGAAAGAGAAGTAGGACTTCTACTTGACCTAGCTTCTAGCAAGAAATATGGCTTTCAAAGTGTCTTACAATCACAAGCAAAACAGGATTGAAAGAATAACACTAATGAATTCAAATTACAACTAGAACACAACCATAATGGAATAAAAACAACACACCTTGCCTATTGAGTATGCCCACTAATAAAGCTTTTAGCAGAGTCTTCTCCAACTCAGAGTGCTCCAGACATGTTGGGGTACAGCTCCCACCAGGGCAGCGCATGGAGAGGACTCTTTTACAACAGAGCATGGCAATACTGGGGTCTTTGCCTGGGGTGAAGGGCAGGAGTGTGAGAGAGAATCAGATCCATGCCACAAAATCCCCTGGAAAGCTCACCAGCACAAGCCCTACCTGCTCTTCTGTGGCATTCCATGAACTGGCAGAGGATTTGCCCCAAGTTACGTGGTGAACGGATGGCTCTGTTCATTTTCTGCCTCAGATACTTCAGGGTCTTGGGCCAGCTCAATTCCCAGTCCGGGCAGGGAGGGGACTTCAGTGAGGTCTGAAGGATGCAGATCAGGAAAGCGTCAGAGCAAAGGACCAAAGGGCAAGACACGTGTATCCAGTGCCGAGGCCAAAAGGTAAATGTGATCAGAGACAGATTTTTTTGAGTAAGGGATTGATCTAAGGGAAGAGGCAACTTATTCTGACAAGCGCTGATCGTTAACCGAGTTCTTAAATAGCCACCCAGCCTGACTACACTTTCTACACCTGAGCCCTTCACTGGGAAACCAAGGTCCTTCAAGTGGAAGGTCCCTTCTTCAAACCCTCTTGCTGGGCATGTAGTCCATAGGAGCACGCAGCCTTGGCTTGCCTCCACCCGTCCCCACAGGGCCTTAGGAGGGAAGGATGCTCGTTCCTTAGTGAGGCCTGGGCCCGAGGAATTCCCCTTTGCACTTCCCTGATTCCAAAGGTCTGGTTGCAGGATTCAGGATCAGATACGGAGCTGTCTGTGGGTTCAGTGGTAGACTGAGAGAACAGGAGTCTGGACTGTTACGACATCAGGTGGCGTGTGTGTGCCCAGGTATGGCTCAGCATCAGAAGTGCTTGGTAAGACATTTCACATGGAGATGGCTTAGCGCAGCCCTCTCCTTGATGCCCTTCATAGGTAGAAAGTCTGCATCCCTTGCTAGTGTAGCACATTCTCATCCATTTCAATGTGTCTCCTCTGAGTAGGAATAGCATGGCACAGGAATCATTCAAAATACAATCCAAGCATGCCAAACTTACTCTTAAGAGGTATCGTTTGAATTCTATCTTCTCCTTCTAAATAATGCATTCCGTTCTACAAATCTCTCTAATACCATAACACAAGTTTGTAAGACTAGATTCTGGTACCCAGGATGCAAATTCTTATTTACATTGTAGCCTTATCTCATCCTTTAAACAAATTACATAAACCCTACATATTTGAATGTCCCACCCCCTTATTTACACAGAGATCAGGAGAATAAAAGATGCACACACCGGACAGCAGCAGCAAAACCATGGTATTTAATTTACCATGTGTGGATCTTTTGTCAAATGCTCCTTAAGTCTGCTGTAGATGCGCAAGACGTATCCCACGAGGAGCTGAAAGCAAGCCATCAGCTAATGATTTTATTGGAATAACTTATTACCAAATACAGGAAGCATCCACATATTACAGAACGAGAACTTGGATTTTAGTAATTCCGCCTACACTAATGCTAAGTCACTATTGGGAGCATTTAGTTATAAATTGTCTATCAATAAAAAGTAAGGGCTCCCAAAACAACAAAATGAAAAGACACCGCAGCTTAAATCAGGGAAGTCAATTTCCACATGCCGATTCTAAATATTTCATGGCCCTATTTTATTCTGACATTTGTAGATGACTAAAGTGTTACAAAGGAAATAAAATGCTGATTAAAGAGTTCACTGTCATAAAGGTTACTGAATTGTAAATGGCCCTTTCCATCTTCCTGTTAATAGGTACCCAGCTGTAAACATCAAGAAGGATGTGACGGGAGGGCTTGGGCTGCTCCGTCAGGAGTCGTATATACATTAATCACTGAATCACCAAGCCATGCTTAATTGCAAGTTGTATATCACACAAATCCATGGTAAGTAGAAGGAAACTCATTATTGCAGCTTCATAACTACTGGGTACTTCTCATTTTAACCTTCTCACACCTGGGACACACTGTTGTTTTACAATGCGGATGCAGAGATGGTATTACACTACTAATTAGGGTGGCACACGCGGTCCTCCTGCTGCTTGAACATTCAGCAAGATGCAGCCAAATAAAATAAAATGAAGCTAAGAAGGAGAGTGGCATTTTCTTGGTTCTGCCGGTGCAAATTTTCAGGGGCATCTCACCTTCCATCCTTCTCTAAGTACAACACACTAAAACCCTTCATAGTTTACAGAATGGTTTCAATGATCAAGGAAAAAACCCTGCAGTATATTTTGCTTTGACACAATTATTGATTTAAATCCCATACAATAGCATAATACTATTTAAAGGTCATCCAAAGAAAAATGAGTTTACACTTGAACAGAGAAAGCTTATCTGTCATGAAAGCATAATGATGTGTTTATCCCCTCACATGTGTGCACCGATTTCCCCAAGAAGATGGAAGCTAGAATGCAGGTATAATCTGTTGATACGGAAAACCATTAAGCACATATACAAAGGAGCTCTCGCCATTGCGTAATTCAGCACTATTACCATGCAACAGAAGTTGCAACTTGGATTCCTACAGCAGTTATTTTAAAAGTCTTCCTACAATCCCTCTAGATTTTGCCCATTTTTATGCCTTCCTACCAATGGCAAAGAAAAATCGTAAAAATATGTTGGGAACTACTACACAAGGGAATGTCTAAATGGGACCACTTTTGGTTCCCGAAATGATTTCTTGTGCTCTGTGGTAGCCTGGGAATTGCAGGCAGGGGCAGAATCTGCGGTTCCTTTCCCCTCACTGATGCACAGGGGCATTTCCTTCATCTGCACCACCCTTTGACCCCTAGCCTCCACGTTATGCATGCACAGACCTGCTTCGGTCAAAGATATTCACCTATTTGCAAGCTACTGTATTTGATTTCAATGATCTGTGCTTGCAGTTACCTGGTCTCAGCCTGTAGAGGATACCTGTCCGTAACAAACGACCGTATTTTTCGCTCTATAAGACGCGCCTGACCATAAGACGCACCTAGTTTTTAGAGGAGGAAAACAAGAAAAAAAATATTCCGAATCAAATGGGCACCTAATCACAGGCACATTCCCCATCACTTCCCCATGGGCTGCACATCTGACAGACTTACTGCACACACATATTCGCTCTATAAGACGCACAGACATTTCCCCTTACTTTTGAGGAGGAAAAAAGTGAGTCTTATAGAGCAAAAAATACGGTAGTTTTTGAGCAGTTAGAGGCTAAACCCAGCTGCTTCCTGATGAGGGAGACGAAAACTTCCATGCTCCCCAAACAGTACAGCCATTGCATGCCACAGTGGAGGATGATGTGGGCCACACTGTCACAGCTCTGCAGGGAACTGGGAAACAATGCTTCCAAGGCTTCCTTGCATATTCAGCTAAGTATACATCAGAGGAGAAGCAAGCTGCTATTGATAGAAGGCCCTGTGGTTTAGACAGTCAGAATGGTGGAAACCAAGCCATGTGGAAAGGAAAACTCCCACTGAGCACGTGCACAGCACTACCTGCAGGATCTGTTCCAAAAATCAGCCTAGTCGGTAAATATAGAAGAAATGGTCAGGAAGGTAGTGGTGAGCTGATTTTTGTCTTTCCAAGCAATGGCTTGCAGCAGCAGCTGAAGGGAGACCTACATTTGATAAATCTGAGCAAAGCTCATTTAAATGAGAACTAGAAATACAACACTGATCTGGAAAGCAGAACAGCTATAGGTCTGATTCAAGCAGAAAGATGTCAAAAGGCACAGATTCACCTGGAACACAAGTTGTGTGGGTTACAGAGCAAATCTGAAGCCCTGGCCAGTCTGTGTAGAACCTCCACGAAGAAGAGAGAGAGAGATCAGCAGGGAGAAGGATGGGGTTTAGTTACACCGAAAGCTTCTGCTGCACGAGCACCTCAGTCAAATACTTGGGGATGGCAAGCCCTCTCTGTAAGTCAGTGGCCAGGTTTTGACGGCCCACACCATCAAGACTCCACCAGACTGAGAGAATGGGACACTATGCTGCAGCGATCACAGCACCGAATCAGCTAAAGTTAGGCAGCAGAATTCATAGGAATTAAGATTCTGTACCAGATACCAGATCTTATGCTAGAGGATGGATGCGAGGTATTGTAAGGAATTAGTCATTTGTCTCTTAGACGCTGGCAGAGTTAATTGAAACAAGTGGATTTTGCTTCAAAACAGAAGATTATGCTATAAATTATTAGCAAAACAACACCTAAAGCATTGATGACTAGCACGCAAAACAATCACCAGCTAATTATATTCAAGATTTATGCTTGGTATTAAACATGAGTTCTTTAAAAAGGTTATATACTGAGTTTTAGCCTTCACATGGTGGTTGAAGGAATCCAAGCACTGAGAGAGAATTGTTGCTGTCAACTGCAGCATACCAGTAGTACTTCTGCTGTAAAAAGGAGAAAACTTCAATTTGATGAAATCCTATCCCATAAACAAAACTATCTTTTTTACAGGAAAAAGGTGGCTTGGTAAACGGAAAGTAAGTTTTTGGTTTTAGTTTGCAGAGGTAGCTTCTTTGAGTGGTTCTTCCAGTCTCCTGCTTCAAAATGGCCTCGTTTGGGGTTCTGCTTGCTCCCCTTAGTTAGCACTGAGTAGCTATTTGAGGGAAACTATACACAGGAAGTGGGGGGCTTGCATGCTGGTTCTTCACAAGCACGCTCCTCTTCTGCCCTGCTTGAGCACCCAGCTAGGACTGTAAACCCAGTTCGAACTGGGGCTTGCAAGGAGGGTCCATGGAGAGGCAATGCTCTGTACAGAGCACTCTGGAAAGGCAACCCGTGGCCACCTGCGAAATTCCAAGGAAGAAGCCAGAATGCCGAGAGGGGAAGAGAGAGCCTATTTCTCGCACCAAAATAAAGTTGGCATTGCCTCTGAGCTGTCGCAACCAGAGCAGAGACCGTTGCAAATAGACACAATTGGGGCAACTCCCACCGTCCCCTTTTATTCATTCTTTCCATGCGTTAGGGGTAGGTTAACCTGAGTCCCTCTAGAGGCCGTGACAAGAACCGAGTCCTCCTTCCAACAGTTTTCCCCTTCTTTTCACTGGAAATTGAGCCATTCTCCAAGCCAATGTTTGATTCAGTAATGCTATTCTCCCCTGTTGTGAACAGCACAATTGACAACTACTTCTAATATTTAGGTTCGTACATTATAGCTCTCCCAACTTCAAAATAATCTCCTCAAAATAGCCTTCCGTGAAGTCAGATCAAAAATTCTGCTGGTTGTGAATCGTCTCCCCAGTGTTAATTTAAGCAGATAATACGACATACACCAGAAGATGCTTATTAATTAAATACAAGAGCCACCAGTGCTGCTTTCCAGCAGTTGTAGGCTTGAAAATACTTCTGCTGTAAGTGCACTGCTACATTTATATCCCCTGAGCTGGTGATCCTGAAGTTTCCAAGCATTTTATCTGTTGTTCTTTTCTACATAATCCTTGCAGAAGCCTGTATCATCCCCACACTGCAGATGGGAGGCTAAGGTTTGCCTAAAGGCCTCTCACCAGCACACAGCAGAGGCAAGATGCAGACAGGGATGTGTGTATTCCTCACTCAACAACCCCTTGCTACCTTTATTTAAGTTTAGCACAGAACACCACTCTATTCCCAAGACTACAGTTCCTTTCTGACCCTCCAGGGTGGCTGGTTGGTCAACTGTCATCTCCAGCTGTTAGCTCATCTGCTGCTGAATCAGAACAGAGAAAGAACAACTTCAGGAAAATACTGGTTAGGCTCAAATGTTCCTCTCTGTTGCAGGATAAGTTGTTTGTAAGTGTGATCCCCAACTAACGAGCAGTGCTTGTGCGACCTGCCCAGGAAGCCCCTACATCATTCCCAAAAGCTCCATTTGGTTTGTCAAAAAAGAAGGAAGTGAAAATGTTGCACAATGAGGGACAGGGTGAAAGGACTCTGTGAGAGGAAAACCGCCTCACCCTGTAATCTCTACTTTCAGGGAAAAACTAGAAGCTGGAGAATGTTTAGCTCAGCACTAGTCTCATCTCTTCCATCCTCTTCTGTCTATTTTTCACCCTCAACTAACCCCAACTTCTTCCCTTTTCTCCCTCAAAAGAACAGCCACGCCTTCTTCAAGTTCTCTTCCCCCATGATCACCTCTCCAGGTAGGAATGTCCGGCCCTATTCGGGTTGGAGATGTGAGCATCACACATGCCTAACATGGTGCTCTTCAGTCAGCGGCGCATGAAAATGTGCTCCAAAGACCAACCTATCCTTCGGTGTAGGCTCTTTGAAGGCCACCTCCAAAGCACAGACTCCAATTACCATGGTGTGGCAGAAGATGCACCAGGAAGGGAACAGCCCTCGCTGTGTCTCCTGGAGAGCAGAGCACATCACAGAATGAAAACTGTGAATTCCGGAGGTCACAGTCTTGCACATTTGCCATCCATGTAGCTGTGCCTGCCAGTTGAAGACTGGGGACAGGGCTTGTGTGAGAAGAATCTGCCATGTTGGGAGAAGGGTGAGCAGCAAAGAAGGATGCTCAGGCCAGGTAATCATAGTAAAACGTTCAGCGTGTGCAATTTTGCCTCCAAAGGGAAACTCAGTTGCTCTAAGTTTGGAAATGATCATTCTGTATCTGCAAGTTGCGTATGTTAAAAAAGAAAAGATATCGCCTCACATCAGGCATTAAAAAGATCTGTAAATACATATAAAAGAGTTGGTTGAGAGATTCAGAAGATGATCCGTTGATGAAATACTTGTGAGTTTAAAGAGGATTGGTTTAAAGATATTACCAAGCAGGGTAGCTAGGATGCTCATTGAGACGCTAAATAGATTTTTTTTTTTTTTGAGGTTACTATTAATTTTGATAGCAAGGAAGTTATTTTGTATAATAATAGAAATAATAGATAAGCTTTTGAAATGTTTAGAAATGTCTAGAGGAAACCTATCACTGAAAGAGAAAAAAGATGTAATTACACCCAACTTGGAGAAGCCCCCCTTGAATAATGGACAAGAGAAGCAGGACTTTTCAAGAGAGAAAGATGGGACTGATGTTATGGAAGAAGGAAGATTGTGACTTTTATCAAATTTGAAAATATATCATGAATTGGCAAAAAAAATGGGACTTGGTTCTAAAGAAGTTTTTATATTGTTATAAAAAGGAGTATAATAAGATTATAGTATGTTAAAAGACATGTTGTAGAGGCTGATCCAGTAGATCTGATGTGTGTTTGTGATGATGGATATGTAGTTCGTAGTTCAAAAACTCCAATAAAATTGATTAAAAAAAAAAAACGTAGATGATCCGTTGAGTTAATAGCCTGGCACCTGACACAGGAAAATGACAGCTAAACTGGGCATTCCTCTAACTATTTTTTCCCAAATTTGGGGTTGGTAGAGAAGGGTGAACACGGCTGACTAACCGGGGTTCGGTTCTTCATGGGGGCAGGGGCAGAGGGGCGAACCAGGAGGCATCTGCCCAAAACATCAGAGCTGCAATCAGCATCTCCCTGGGCTTCCTTGTATATGTCATCCTTCGTATTTGTTTCCATGAATGAAAGCTGGTCCAAACTGGCCTATCACGTAGAAGGGCCTCTGCAATTCATGGGGAACCAGCACAGTGAATCCAGCAACCTGCCCCTTGCAGACTCTCCTGCCTCCAGCCACCAAGCAAGCCAAGGGAAAGGAAGGGTGTCCAACCCTATTTGCTTCCAGCTACTTGCAGAAGCTGCTCAGCTAGCATGCCCGGCTTTAAGCCAGTGGTGGATGGATGCCATTCCCAGCCCTTCCTACTCTTTTCCTGTTGCTGGTGGCCAGTACCGCAGAGAGAGGACAGGAGAGGAAAGGCAGAGAAGAACTGGGCTTCCTTTGCATGCCTTAACAAGGGAATGGCCTCTACCTTTGGGCAACAGACTGCGATGCATCAGTAGTGCAGTGCGAGTACACAGGCAAGTCAAGGAAAATGTGTGTGTGTGTGTGTGTGCGCGCGCGCGCATGCACGTACTCTCTGTGCATTTCTATGAGCTGCTTAGTTTCGCTTCACAACAATACAAAGCTCCAGTCCTTTTGTCATTCATTCGGTAAGAAATCCGATATTTGCCGATCTCCGACTGCTATCAAAGGCGATTCTCACGCTATGGCTGGGCCAAAGCACCCCAATCATAACCCGGATGGTCTTCAGAGAACCCTCGGAGGTGCGCAGGGCAGGCTGGACCAGTTGCCTGCAGGCCACTTTTCCATCATTTGTGCTGGAAAGGGGGGGAAAATAAATTCTGAGGATAGCTGGCCATTCAGCTGCACCTTGCAGAAGCCTGCAATTCAGATGCCCATGGGCTGCTGCTTTCACTGCAGAGTGACATTGCTGGTATGACAAAAACTGCCAATCAGCGCTGATGGATGGTTATATGTGTCATCCTCAGAAGAAGAGGAGCTTGACAGACGCTGCAATTCATGTCTATCACCCCTTGGAGATGTCATGGCTACGCACAAGGCTGAATAGCATCAGCATGCACCGCTCTCCAACGCCGCTTGACAAACTGCTCCTGCAACCGGCGGGGGGGGGGGGGGAGCTTCAAAAGCAGTTTGTGACCCGGCACAGGGCTCTGCTAAAGGAGAAGTCCCCTCCACGCTCTGGAGCATGCTTGGAATAGCTCTTTGGGTCCTCAGCCGAGGTCATTCAGAACAACCCACTATTATACAGACTTGCCATTGGTTCAACACGTCTTAAAAAACACACATGGGGAGAGAAGCATGAAGTACTTACCACTCTTCATGCAGTGGACAAGCTGACAGCACAGGTTTGCTTTCAGCACAACAGTTCTGAAAGCAAACCTTTAGCTTGCTCAGTTTGTATTTTTGACATGGCCCTTGAAATGTTCTTATAAGAACATTTTATGCCATCACTTTGCTGCTGTTCTGATATTACAAACTCACCAGACAACCTCTTTTGTTCCTAGAATAGTCAAACAACCAAGAGTTATAATTTAGTGTTGAAGGTTGGTTGTTGCTTCTTGCAAAACTCTTAAGGCCTAAAAATTCGGTTCAGTTAGACCAGGGGTCTCTTTAGTCCAGCACATCAGAACTTTCCAAGTTGGGCCTGCCAACTGAAGGGCATGGAAGCAATATTCCCACTTGTTCGTCTCTGAGACCAGGCCGCTATTGCTAGACCTGTCCTTGATTTCTTTGTGCAATCTTTCTTAAAGACACCACTGCATTAATGGGCAGCAAACTCCATAAGTTATTTATGCATTCAAGTGAAGCTACTTTATTGGGTGATGCCAAGTTCTAACATCATTGTCCTAAATTTGAATCAAGTTCATTACGTTCCACACTTCTATCATGCCACAATCCTTTCCCCCACCCCCAAATGGTGCACAACTCAGCAACTTTCATTTTTCCCCACACGGATTGTATTCAGTCATAGTTTAACAGAAGTCCTATTCATTTCAGTGGGTCTCCTCAAGCAGTACCAACATGGGATTCAACCAAAGGAATCCTCCAGCAGTATCAGCTGCCCCTTCTGTATTTTCCTGCTTCTAGAAAAGGAAACCAAAATGAGCTAAGGGTTTCACCTAACACCTGGAAAAGGATACTGAGAGGTTTGCAAGTTTTAAAGGTAGGCAATCTTATTAACAGCACTTTATACACCCAGGGGAATGTTAGTCCCTTCAGATATTGCTGGAGCACAACTCCCATCAGCCTAGGCAGCACAGCCAATTGTAAAGGAGGGTGGAGGTGCATCTAGCAGCTTCTGTGCCCTGTCACTGGGATCAACATGTCTAACAGACTGAATACTTCGGCTCTGGCTGCATTATCAAACCATGCCTACATAATGGATATTTATTCAATGTTTACCAGAGTTCTGTTTCCAGAGAGAAAGGAGTAGCGATAACGTGCCCGGTTTTGTGGTGCTGTGGTCAGCTTGACAGCATGGATGGAGGGCTGTGAAACTGAATTAGCAACTAAATGTGCTCCCACTGCTGATAACACAGGACACCTACAAGCATGTGATTGCTTTCCCCAGATTATCAATTATAAATATATGGACCACCCTTCCAATCCACTGATGTAATTAGTAGCTACAGCCAATGTTAGAATAAAAAATACAGAATGGCTGCGTACCTTTATTTTCCTATTCAGGATTGTCCCCGAGTACTGCAACAATCCAACTTGTAAAGAGAGAATCAAACAGCCACCCAAGAGAAGACCTTCTGTTATTTGTCACTGTTAGTGCGGCTGCTGAAAAAACAAGAGGTTTTGTCAAGCTTGGATTAGTAGAAACCTATAGCCAACAGCCAAGCTTGTTACATTCGTCTCATAACCTGATTTATGCACCAATTTATTTTATACATTAGGTGCACCGTATGTAGCCTGACTGATGCATAAAAATTTCATGCAAAAGGAAAAGGACCAGCTCACACACAACTGCCTTTCGGTTATTAGTATCTCTTCTTCCAGTTAGCATCCTGGAGTAGGCAGAACAAATGATTCTGAATGTGTTTTCAACCCTCTGGTCCAAACTGTTTGCATAGTTCTCTATTTCACTTGCTGTTCCCTATGAATAGCTGAACAGCTTTATCATTAGGGTGATCAGACTGTAATTTAGATAGCCCAGTTGAACTCCTAACACCCTTCCCGGGCCTCACACATCCCACAAAAGACATTTTTTCACACCTCAGGTGCCAAAGAAATGCAAAAACAAATAATCTAAAAGTACATTTATTTTTCCAAATTATACTTATACCAGTGTGCTTTCTGCATTATTAATAATGAATTCAAAGTGATATTTCTCCCCTGGTTTTTATCTAGTAAAGAACAGCAAGAAAAGCATCTTTCCATATTTCCTTTTATTAGAAGTCTCCTTTCATCCAAGAAATATGAGACCTGAAATAAATTGTACCATCCTGCTTTTTTTTAAATTCAAATCCTTTCCAGTCCTAGGCAGTATGCTAATGAAAACAGGTTGATAAATGACTCCCTGATATTTTCCAGACATTTTTCTCTCAGAAGTGCTCTAAACTGATGTAGCTCAAAGAGAATAAGGCGCATTAAGTCATTATATCAATTTTTGTTACCCAGATACTTCAGTCCCAGTTAAGAGCTGACAGCCTATATAAAACAAGGCAAGGGCATCACACAACTCCATCGATCAAACCTTCTCGTAGATAGATTGCCTATTACACAAATAGAACCGGCAGACTCAGTTCTGTAGTTTTTATGCTCTTCAATTAAAGGATAACAGGGTACTTTCCCATAAATCTGCTAATTGCAGCTGAATTAATTTAACAAATTTCACCAAGCACAGGGGAAAAAGTGATTGGATAAGCTAATGTAATTCAGCACAGGTTGTCACCAAGTAAGTTCCATGGCCATTTTTTTCCCGAAACCTTGACTGGGCAGGATGTCACAAGCATTTAGCTCTGTCGAGCTTCTTGGCAACAGACAGCTGACAACGACAACACACTGCACAAACAGGGGATAGTTTGTTTGCTGCAACTGCACTCCATCTGCCCAATAACTCATTTTTTGCACCTAAACTAATGTGTTTCAGCAGCCCGGCTGTTTTCCTCACTAAATAATACCTATCCCAGCAAAAGCTCTAGGTCACAGAAGGTACTCTCTCACTGCTACTCCAAACTCCTGACTGGTGGTCTGCAAAATGGGCAGCTGGACCGTTCATTTCTCCTGTGGGAATCAGCAAAAGCGGAAGAGAAGCCACACTCTGGGCATGATTTCAACTATATGCAGAAAATACCTCTAGGACCATCCAGAAAGAAATGTGCGAAACCAATAATTCAGCCGAGATAATCCATGGCCACTTAGGTTGCTTCCCTAAACTTGCAAAAACAAATGCGGCACAACCAGATTTCAGGACAAAGGCTTGTATGAAGATGCTTTTTAGCATCTCCCATGGTTTTTAGCGCTTCATTTGGGCTGACCTCAAGTAGTAAGGCATAATTCAAAGAAGTATTGGTTTGAAAATCCCACCTCAAGTGACTTGGTCAAACAACACTTTCAGTGTAGGGGCACCATGATCAATTAAGCATCTGACACCATGTGGACAGTTTGCCTAGTTCAGAGACATTTATCTATTTAATTTATTTGATTTATAAGACTGCACCCAATTTTCTCAAACAGGACTCTCTGGGTGGTGTTCATCCAAAAACAACAATATATAAAATTATACTCTCAGAGTTATAATATAATTATATCACTAATTAAATGGTGATTAATTTAACTAACTGATTGAATTAATTAAATATAGCACTAATTAAATAGTGATTAACATGTTTTTAAGACAATTATTCAAAGCACAAATTAGTGCTAAAAAGACTGCCACATCATATTTTAACAAAATTTATCCTCAATCAGGATAGTGGATGAATCATCAAAAGAATTGTTTTATTTAATCAATCAGCAAAATTTTAAAATGAATTCAATGCTATTTAATTAGCTATTAAAATGCCTGGAAAATAAAGCTAATTTCGCCCTGGGTCAAAATGATTGTAAGAAAGGTGCCAGGTGAACTTTTGGGTACATCTATGCAGACATTCACCTTCAACAAAAGCAGATCTAAAGCGAGTCAGAAGCTGGGTGTGAACACTAGATCCCCATCCAAAGTGTCACATGCCCCAGATACTGCAAAGATTACCTTGCTGATCTTTTCATATTTAGCGTTAATACACAGAAACAGTTTGTAAGTGTTCCTGCCCGCATGTCCTTAAAAATCTCCCAGATTCGTTGTCTGGGTTCCTGAGCCCGCAGGTGATTTGGGGAAGGCATTTGCGTGATAAGCTGCATGCCACCCACACCTGATGTTACCTCTGGAGCCTGCGCAAACCTCATGTTGGCCAGGAAGGGCACCAGCAGCACCTTCATGACGATGACCTGCATATCACCTTGCCGCAGTTCAAACCGCAAAGACAACCCAAATTTAACAATTCAGAAATGAAAGCTGCATTTTGGAGGACTTTCATTTAAAGGCCACCCTAAGTTTGAGACAACTTGGTAGCACAGAACCACCCCCACAACATGCTTCCTTGTAAGGGCAGTGCCCTCTGAAGGGTGAGTTACGTATTTAAAATAAGTTACCGTATTTTTTGCTCTATAAGACTCACTTTTTTCCCCCTCAAAAGTAAAGGGAAATGTCTGTGCGTCTTATAGAGCGAATGTGTGTGTGCAGTAAGTCTGTCAGATGTGCAGCCCATGGGGAAGTGATGGGGAATGTGCCTGTGATTATGTGCCCATTTGATTCAGAATATTTTTGTCTTGTTTTCCTCCTCTAAAAACTAGGTGCGTCTTATGGTCAGGTGCATCTTATAGAGCGAAAAATACAGTATATAAATTCTGTGGAGATGTTGCTGTGAGAACGAGGCCTTCAGTATCATGCTATTCAGCTTTTGCAACATCCACCTATTTTTCACAGACATCTGCAGTGAGAAGCCTGTGCATACAACAGGTGTGTCCTCCAACGTTAGGGTTTCTATAATAATACCTGTCCTGGCAAAAATTATAGCTATGGAGGTGATGGATCTTTGACTATCTGACGAACAGGAGTGCCAATATGATAGTTAGGTGCATGCATCCTGCACTCACTGGAAGGACACTGAAGATCTGCCCTGAGAGATCCAAGGGTCCACCTTCTCCACACAGAATTCTAGTTGGCCTCAGAGAACTTCCACCAGGCAAAATTGCATTTCTGTTAGCCGACACACTGTTCATGCAGTCATAGAATCACAAAATAGCAGAGGGTTACAGAAGGGGCCATGAAGGCCATTGGTTCCAACCCCCTGCTGTTGCAGGACACCAATTTATACCATCCCGCTCCTTCAGCCCTTCAATCTCAACAACAAATCAGGCCATTGGGCATTCAGGCAATTAGATGAAGCCTCGGCTGGCCATCGTGCCAGCAATATTAGCCCAGTGTGTGTTGGTGGAGACCAGAAAATTATATGAAGGAATGACACAATTATTTCCTCTGTGGAAACCAAGCAGGTCATGCATCAAAACCTCCTTGAGCTCTTTAGTAGACAGGAAAGGTGTGTGAACATCCTTCTTGGGAAGGATCCTTTCGAAATCCTAAGAAAAAATGGCAGCTCTATTCCTCTTTGTGAAAGCATCTCTTACAAGGTCTTGGGTTGATATAGTTGCTTATTTTTGAAAAATGCCTGTGCTGACTTTTGAGGTCAATGCCCTCCCAAGGTGGATTGCATAATAAAATAATGTGCAATAAAATAGCAATGATAAAACAGCAAAAATTAGTCAAATGAACAAGCAACTGCGGTGAAACATCTTGTTCAGAAGTTAATAGAAGCAAAAGTACTTCAGCTAAAAATGCGGAACAGTTTGCTGGGTCTGCTTCCTAACCCACAGAACTTCAGCCTTGCCTCATCCACCCAGATACCACAGCCTCTCCAGGATGGATAGATTGAAAGAAGAGGTTGAACGTGGGGAGCACACTGGTGGCATTTCAGTCCAAACCTCCAGATGATGTCCCCAGTGGCTTCATGTGAACCTGGTGGACAGGATGGAGCCGTGCTGCTCGCCATGGTCAATCGGGATGGAGCAGGCACCCTGTGGTACCACCTGAAGGAACATACTTTCAAAAGGAAGGCCTAAGAGAAAGGCTGCTAGAGGGGGGAACGGAGATGCACGTCTTGCGAAGCTGTTCCGGTGAAGTGCTAGAAAACATTCCCTCCACAAGTGGTTCTAAACAACCCAAGCAAAACAACAAACATTTAACAAAGACAAGATTTGACAGAAGGTAGGAGTTGATGCTGCCTTAATTCCTGCAAAAGAGCATTTGAAAAGATGATGAAGCCACCTGGGATGCAAAGATCCACCACCCTTTGCTTGGGAACATTGCACTGAACACTCACACCATCTCGGTAACTGCTCTAAACTACTTTAAATACTTAATTGTAAAATGCCTGGTACTGAAGTTTGTTGCTTTTGTTCTTCATGCGGTAAGGGTCGTAAAAGATTCCTGCTCGTGTTCACCCTTTCCTATACTTTGAGAACAGCTGCAGTTGAAGAATGTGTTCCAAATTTAAACAGCCATTTCCAGAAAGCTGCTGCAAACATTTGCAGCAAAACTCTTGCCTGTATTTCAGTCGGGGATTGGCATGCTTCGTTCAATTTTAACACTTTCTTCAGTCTCACAATGAGGCATGGCAAGTGTGGTTGTGATCCCATCCCACACGACTTAGCCCAGTTGCGTGGGCATTTCCCACCTAATCATCATCCAGCTAGGAGACTCTCATGCTGTTTCAGAGAGCTAAGAAAAATATCACTATAAAACCTCGCTAAAATAGTTCTGGCACTGATGGAAAATGTGTGCACACCTGCAGCAGGAATTTCTTCTTCACCATCTGATATGCTTGGTCGCCATCTCACCATATGGCATGAAGCCAATGCCAAAATCAGACCAGAGGCCAAGTCTGGCTTAATTGGACAGAGCCAAGCCTTTGCCCAGCCTCCCGCTCCCTCTCAGGTGCAACTCAATCAAGAAGGGCATGAAGATGGCTATCTCCAACTATACCTGCTTAACTTGTTTATAAAAGCCACAGGGAACCAGTTGCAGCAGAAAGCTGATGAGAACAGAAACCTGAGAAACTCTGTACTTACCTTTAACACAACTGTTATTTTTTGTTTGTTTAGCTGCAATGTCACGCCCAACCCATCACAACCCCATGGACAACATTCCTCCAGGCCTTCCTGCCCTCCACCATCTCCCAGAGTCCACTCAAGCTCACTGCTTCAGTGACTCCATCCAGCCACCTCATCCTCTGCCGTCCTCTTCTTTTGCTGTCAATTGTTCACAGCATTAGCTCTTCTCCAGGGAGTCCTTCCTTCTCATTAGGTGGCCAAAGTATTTGAGTTTCATCTTCAGAATCTGGCCTTCTAAAGAGCAGTCGGGGTTGATCTCCTCTAGGCCTGACCGGTTTGATCGCTTTGCAATCCAAGGGACTCGCAGGAGTCTTCTCCAGCACCACAATTCAAAGGCCTCAATCCTTCGGCTCTCCGCCTTCCTTGTGGTCCAGCTTTCACAGCCATACATTGCAACTGGGAAAACCACAGCCTTGACTATATGCACTTTTGTTGGCAGGGTGATGTCTCTGCTTTTTAGTATGCTGTCTAGATTTGCCACAGCTTTCCTCCAAGGAGCAAGCGTCTTTTGACATGCACATGGTGGGCATGTTGTGAGCAGAGCCGGCTGGAGCCGGGGGTCAGACTAGATGGCCCAGGAGGCCCCTTCTGACTCGCTCTGTCTCTATGTTTTAATTTCTTGGCCGCAGTCATGTCGATACCATTGCACTGCCGTGCTTAGGCATAACTGAAGCATATTTTCTCAAGCTTCCCCTCCCATGTAGGCCAACTGCAGCTAATACATTACAGGACAAGGGAGTGACTCCTCCTGTTCTCTGTTCACAGAGCGTTCCTGTGGCACGGCATCACAACACTACCAAAAATGGTGGAGAACTGCATTACCACATGTGGACTTGGAACAAGGAGGCCTGGGTTTGGATTTTGAGAGGCAGTCATCAGAGCGTTGGACTGGCTCCAGCTTCGAGTCTTCATTCGGCCATGAGGCTCAGCGGGTGACGTTCAGCCAGTTACTGACTCTCAGCCTGGCCTACCTCATAGGTCTGTTGTGAGGATAAAATGGAGAGAAGTGGGAGGATTATGCAAGCCATCTTGGGCCTCTTGCAGAAAAAAGGCAAAATATACATGCAAGAAATAGAAATCCCTGCCAAGTCATGAAGTTTACTGTCTCTGGACAAGCTACCATTCCATTCGGAATTAGATCATGGGATTCTATGGATAGGGAAGGGGATGAAGAATGGAATGAAAAGCTGATTATTGCAGTGGTCAGTACAGGTGCTGTCATGTGCAGGTCTCTCCTCCCTCTCTCTCCCCAGCAGCTCGGAGGAGACTTTAGAAGCTCAGTGCTTTCCTTAAAACGTAACCAGTAAAAGCAGCATAAATCAAAGCAGTTCTGCCCTTGAAATGCAGAAGCATCTGCCCATGTGAAGAGCTGAATCTAGATTGAAACAGTCCCTTCTTCCCTCTCTTTCAGCAAAGACCCCCTTTCTCTTCAGAATCACACAAATCTGTCTGGCCAGGTGAGAACTGGGCCCCCTCTCAGGTTCATTACTAGAGGAAAGCTGCGCTAGTGGTACTGAGCATCAGGTACCTTAGGGCTACTGCTAAGCGGTCAAGCAGGGGCCGGTTGCATCAAGTCAGGCTGCCAGAGAGGGCTACTCCGACCAAATGCTTCTCCACAAATGCCCCCTGCATGTTGGAAGGGGAGGAAGGCTAGGCTGAAACCACCGACTTGACTAACACCCTTCTCTTGGGCCTTTATGTTTCTTGGGGCACTTAAAAAAAAATGGTGCAGGGTGACTGCATCATGAGGCCCTCCCCCCAAAGGCGGAAGCGATGCAATTGACTAGACATTACTTTATCCGATTACATGCCACCTTTTTACAAAGAAAATTCCACTTGGGGCATTATGTTCTCAGGGAAAGACAGTGAGAACTCACTGTCCGAATTTCTTGTTTCAGGGAATCGGGCATGCCTTGGAAAAGGAAGATAATTTGCATGTTCAGTAAAAGGCCAAGCCCAACCAAACAAAAAACTGTCCATGGTCATATTCCCACAGTTCCCGACACTGTGAAGCAATAGCCACGAAGGAGGCGCCAACCTTCTGCGCCAGCGTCTACCTTGCCTTCCAGGTTTGTTTAGACAGAGGCAGCTAATGATGTGTGCAAATGTTTGTTCTGGGTTTATGTCGGCCTTGCTAGTTAAGCCCTCAAAATGTTATTAGCCCACCTACCCCTGGTTAGTTTCTTGGAGGCTATTTTTATGCAGCAAAGGCAACCTGGAGAGTTGATAGGCCAGTGCTTGCTTACAGGCATAATTTACATTTTGGGAAATGACAAATGATTGTGGATGTCCAGCTTGAGACACTTGAAAGTTCTCCAGAGACACAGCCATGCAACTCTGTTGCTGCAAAACAGTGAAGCCTCAGCATCTAATCCATGAAGGTTTATTCCACAATACATCAGTCTTTAAAGTGCCACAAGAATCCATGCTGTTTTCGGAAAGAAGAAAAAAACTAAATAGCTCTTCCCCTTATCATGCAGTGCAATTTAATGGTATGATGAGGCATTTATGTCAGCTGTTTTTAACAAGTCTAGCTTTTATTCAATCGCGTTAGCTGTTTAAATTGTTTCTAAATTTTGTATATTGGAAAAGACTTTATTTTATCATATTTGCTGTGTTTTTATTAATTGTGGTGAACTGCCAAGAGAGCTTCAGCTATTGGGCAGTGAAGAAATAATCATATTAATAACAATCATAAACATGTGTTGCAACAGCAGAATACTTCACTGAGCACACATAAGGTTTATTTAGGAAATTATTCCCTACATGTTTCAACCTCAAAAGCATTAATCGAGGCAGGAAGTACCATTTGGTACAGCTGAGAACATCCACCACATTGTACTCATTACTATGGATGAGTGTGAAAGCTGGACAGTGAGGAAAGCCGGCACAAAAGAAATGGATGGATTTGCAACATGGTGCTGGAGTTCGCTTTGCGAATTCCCTGGCCTGACAGAAAGTTGAACCACCGGGTCCTAGAGACATTTCAGCCAGAATTTTCTCTAGAGGCAAAAATGACAACACGGAGATTGTCCTACTTTGGCCATATCATGAGAAGGCAAGACTCAAGGGAGAAGACCATCATGCTGGGGAAAGTTGAAGGCAGCAGAAGAAGAGGGAGACCAACTATGAGATGGATGGATTCCTAAAGGAAGCCATGGTCTTAAGTTTACAGGAGCTGAGCAGGGCTGTCAGAGAAAGTAATCTTGAAGGGCATTCATTCACAGGGCCACCATACATTGGAGACAACTTAAAAGAACCTAAGAACAACAAGTTCTTTGTGCAGGCTGCTTCTATTCTTAAACATCTGGACAACCTGGTCACTAACATGTGAAACACTATGCTCAGGCCTGAACACTTGCCAAATATTTAAAGCATGGTGGCACCTAGGTGTAGAAATAGTTCCTGAAGAATTTTGTTACCCATGAGAAACATCTCTAGGAAGCTCACCACAGCCTGTTTCTACATCACGCACTGAAAGAATTGGTAAAATAATTGCTATGTTCAGTGTTGTCCTCATTGAGTGAAAATTATTCAGACCTGAATACAAAACCTTGCAAATGCAACTGAACAAATCTTAAGAGAAGGTGCCTTCTATTTTTTAAAGAACATGACAACGTGTAGGAGATGAATAAAAGTTAATTCCAGATGTAGAAAAGTTAATTCTAATGGATAAACTTAGTGCTATCCAATTCGGTTGCCATGCAGAATTGCTTGCGACCATAAAGACCAAGGCAGACCAAGGCAGCCAGAAGACAATGCAAACACTAACAGCAGAATGTTTTTATCATCACTCATAGGGACACGCCATTACTTCTACAAGATTACTGCAGAAGGCAATGTTCTCACGAGGTTACGGACTTGCTTGCATCATTTCGGTGTAAGAATTAGTACAGCATTAATTGTGATGCATCTTGCCCATGATTATTCCTGTCCAGCACCAGAGTAACTTTCTATAAAATCATTTTGAAATACCAAACTCCTTAATGCTCTTGCTAAGGCTGCAGGATATATGTATGAAATGAGCAGTACAGAGCACCAGGTACGTTCAGCTAACCCAGAGCAAAGCAAAGCAACCTGCACTCCAGACACTCCTACTTCCAAGGAATATTTATCCCATATTAAAGCCCAGAAGCACCTTTTTAGTGCCCTTTATGACAGCATTATTAATACTGCTCAACAACCAAGCAAAATTAGAGATAAAATCTGAATAGCTCCCATTATTGTTTTCAGAGTGAGCTAAACAAGCTAGGTGATTTTTTCTCCTCCAACATTAGGGAGGGCCCATCTTTGTACACAGGAAGAATAAGATGGTGCTCCGCAGTAACCCAGGGCTGGTTTGAAGACAATGTTCGTGGCAGCTCTCAGGGCCCAGCTCAAAGCTGAGACAGCCAGATGTCCAGCCTGGACTTCACTCAATCACAGAAGAAATGCACCTCAGATGTTCTCAACAGGAGGACCCTACTCACAAGGGCTCCTTTACGTATGAGGAATCCCTTCCAGTAAGTCAACACCCTTTCACCAGGGTGCCCCCATGCTATCTGGGACTGTGACAGTATTCCAGGCTTTGAGGCCAACCCAGTATTTTCTGAACACGGTTCTGAATAAACAGCATTTCAGGGTGGCTTGTTTTTCTTCTGTTTCTTCAGTTCGGGAGTAGATCTCCACCATAGCTCAGTTTGGGGTGTTGTTGCAAGGGCAGGTACAAGAATACGCCAGCAGAAGGTGCCTAGCATGAAGGACAGTGTTGTTCCTTCCAACTTCTCACTCTGCTGAACCCAGTACCACATGCTACTTAATAACTCCTTGAACTGAACTGCACATTGGAAAAATTCAATCCAAATATGGCAGGGCTCTCTACATTGGAAATATCCTCCAACACAGCATAAAGCTAATTTAGCTGTCACTTACTGTAAGTAAAATGACAAATATCCATAATATCTGTCAGGATAGGAATACTTTAAAAAGAGTTATGCAGCTGTCAACATTTTGATGACTCTAACAAGAGCAAAACAAACGAACAGCAAACAGACAGCAGGTCTGTTACACTTCCAGTTGCCAAACTCAACCATTCCTTATATACATTAAGTAAAAAATCAAATTACTTCTTGAAAAGAAGATGTACAACAAAGGCTTCTGTGTGGAACTGCGACAGATAAATCAATGCAGCTGCCATGATGACTGTTCCAGATTTAGGGTGGTTCTCTTTGCTCTGCAACAAGGCACCACAAATTATTTACGGTTCTGAAATTCAGGGACCCACAATGGCATCCCAGTGTTATCTCTTTTAATCTGGGGTGGTTAAAGCAGAAGTCCCTGACCTTGCACTCCACTTTGGAGGCCACTGGAAAAATTGAAGGTATCTTGCTGTGCTTCCAAAGTTGGTAGAACCATACCTCTCCCCACCTTGGAGCTAAGACAGAAGCTATGGCTTCATTCTAATAATACTTATTAACAAAAACAATAACAGTGAATTATTATAGTAATAAATAAAAATCATAAAAATTTTTGTAGCCACACTTGGCTCCATCTTTGTTCTTATTCAGCTGTCTTGTAGAAAGGAGAGTGATTATGAGTGCTTTCCCCCAGATACCTGTGGCTGGTTGGCTACCTTCGTCCCAGACTTATGTGTGCATGCACACACCTGTACAGATGCTTGTGTGTGGTTTTCTTGAACAACGCCAGATAAATAGAACAGCATGTTATAAATGAAGCAAAGATAGTATTCTTAAACATAGTATCGAACAGATATGGGCATTTACAAATAATTCACAAACAAAATCAAAGAGGCAATCTAACTGTGTGGAATATTTATTTAAACTGGAAAGCTGTTCTTCCTTTGCCTTGAAGCTAAAACTGTGGGCAAACTTTTTACTGTACTGTGGTTAAACATTGGTAATGCTCTGAGGAAAGGTATGAAATTGTTCAGTGCCAGTCCCTGGATTGGAGCAAAGACATGCGATGCAACAGATACTCTTTTCCTGTAGCAGTGAATGCATGAAGAGAGAATGCAGGATCAATTTCACCAGTTCTCTACCCATTCGAGATTCCATTATGCAAAGGGGTTGATAAGATGAATCACAGAATCATACAGCCGGAAGAGGCCTAGAAGGCCATTGCGTCTAACCCCCAGCTCAAGGCAGGACCCAAGTCTCCCATCCAGATTCTAACCAGCCCTGACTCTGCTTAGCTTCCAAGATTAGGCAGGATCAGGCACTTCAGGCTATACTGAAGCTTTCTGCCCAGAAGCAAAAGGTTTGTGAACAGCTGCTTGGACACACCAGCCAGCCATCAAGTGGAGAGTTGATTTCAAGTACAGCATCCCACATGCATTTCTGCACAAAATAAATACTGGCATAGGGCTTGCATTTCAAGGAACAGAAACATTATGAAAGCTGGTACTAAAGACAAGCAAAAGCCTGACAGAAGAATATCCATAGCTCTCAGATGATGACTTTCCTAGTATCTAAAAAGTCAGATTTAGTACCACATAGGAAAAACGGGCGCACGGCGAGGCAGGGGCAGGTGCATTAAGGAGTGTATTTCAAAATGGTTTTATAAAAAGCTCAGAGAAAACAATCTCCTTGCAAGCAAGGCACCGCACGGAAAATTCCGTGAAAGACTGAGGCCGCAAATGCTGAACCGCGACTTCACGGGGGTATACTGTATATCATATAAGTGTGTGTGTGTGTGTGTGTGTGTGTATAGTTAGTGAGTATATGAAATGTGGTGCCCATTGACATTGTATGTGAATGCTGTTGATCCCAAATTAATTGTGAATGCACAATTAATTTCCTAATTAATTAATTAATTAATGCATAATTAATTTCCCTTGAGGTCAGCAGCAGAGGTCCTTCTCCAGGAACCCTCCGTGAAGGACATTAGGAGGGTGAGTACCCAGAGGAGGGCTTTCTCTGGGGTGGCGCCCAAACTATGGAATGCGCTCCCCAGAGAGGTCCACCTGGCGCCGTCATTATTTGCTTTTTGGCACCAGGCGAAGACCTTTTTATTTAAACATCATTTTAATTGTTGATTTTATTTATTGATTTTAACCATTTTGGTCAGGATGTCTCTGACTTTATATAATGGTATTAATGTTATGTATTTATTTATGTTTGTAAGCCGCCCCGAGGCACTGGCGAATAAATAAATAAATAAAATTATCCACAAAACATAAATTTTCTATTTCCCTTCTTTCAAGACCCACAAAACTAAATGCTGATAATATCAGGCAGACAACTGTCAAAAGTCACTGCTTTGGGGACGCTCACAGAACTTGCTTAAGATGGTCAATACTCTTTACATTCTTTGTCAGAATTCACCACTGAACACATGCGGCCTTTTGATTTTCCTGTGTTTCCTGACATTAATATCACACACACTGACTAATTTATTTGCATACGTTAACTAATGCAATAAAGGTTTAAATAATCCAGACTTGCCTGTATGGATAACTCATTTGGTGTGGTGGTGGGGAGCGAAGGGACCTCCAAGTCTACCCACTCAGCATTTATGTGGCACACAAGATGCCTCAAGAAGACTCAAACACAGGCTTTTCTTCAGCCTTGCCACCCTAACAAAGGTAAGTATCAAAGTTTCATAAGCGGATGCATTGATGGAGGTTAGTATATACCCAGGGAAGTTTTGGGATCCTGAGCACGTAGTTGTGGGGAGTTAAGCCTCACCAAGATGTTCTGGAGCTGCTCAAACGGGTCCTGGAAGGAAGAATATGGCCAGGAGGCTTGTGCTGCCTGACTAGTGATGTGGACTTTGAGGTACGTGGCTCAGCCATCTTCTCTCCACCTCTGGGACTCTCTACTGGTTTCCACCTACCTTCTCCCACATACTGCAGGCTCTGCTCTCTGTGGGTTCTGTTGCTTCTTTTTGCTGGCCTCCTTTTCTCTCCAAATCCTTTCTTTTTGTCCTTTTTTCATTCTCTTGGTGATACATGGCTTCATGGCAGCTCTCAGACCCACTCCTTCCGTTGGCCAGCCCACCTGTGGCCCCACGCCTGAGTTTGTTTGGTGCCTTCTATGTCTGCTGCTCTCCAGACTTGTTCCCAGGCTGAGCATGGAGGGTCATCCCACCTGGAAGCCTGCCATATTTACCTTCCACACAGGTAAAGACTCACTTAACAGCTATTCTCATTTCCCCGTTCTTGAAATAAATCATAGTCAGGTGAAATACCTGCTTAACTGTTTGGGCCGAGACATGAGACCTTGGGAAATGAAAGCGTACATCACTACGATCATCATAATTTATTTCATTTCTTCGTGACCTCGCAGACAAAGGTCTCTGAGTGGCTCACCTGAAAGCAACACATGGTGTGGACCCAGATCCAGGTGGTTTGGACCTGGAGGTGGGCCTTTAAACATCCCAGCAGCTGGGTTCAAAGCACCGAGCGGATATTTACTTATTTATTTTATGTATGTAAAGTTTTTATATGCCACCCAACACTGAAGTCTCTGGTTGGCTTACAAAAACAAAAAACAAAACAACCACATACAACAAACAGCACTCAACACACTGCATCCAACCATTAATGATATAATCAAAGATAAAACCAATTACCATATTTTTTGCTCTATAAGACTCACTTTTTTCCCCCTCAAAAGTAAGAGGAAATATCTGTGCGTCTTATAGAGCAAATATGTGTGTGCAGTAAGTTTGTCAGATGTGCAGCCCATGGGGAAGTGATGGGGAATGTGCCTGTGATTATGTGCCCATTTGATTCAGAATATTTTTTTTCTTGTTTTTCTCCTCTAAAAACTAGGTGCGTCTTATAGAGCGGAAAAATACGGTAACTGTTAAAATATTGGGAAAATAAAAAGTTCTTCACCTGGCGCCAAAAAGAATGAAGTGACAGCGCCAGGCAAACCTCCCTGGGGAGTCTGTCCCAAAGTTGGGACGCCACTGCCAAAAAGTCCCTTCTCCTGGTAGCCACCCTCCTAATTCCTTCAAGGGGGGCTCCTGGAGCAGGACCTCCAACCCAGATCTCAAGGGGCTGGAGGGCACATAGGGAAGAAGGTGCTTCTTCAAGCATCCAGGACCCAAGTCATTTAGGGCTTTATAGATCATCACCAGCACCTTGCGTTGCGCCCAGACTTCAATCAGCAGTCGATGTAGACCAGCGTGATATGGGAGGATAGCCTTCATACATTCCTCTGAGCATGTCTAGAATCCTCCACACAATCAGGAAACCATCTGCAGTTGAGGTTACAGCTGTCGGGCAAATGCTAAGCTCCTTCAGTCAAGCACATGGAACACTCCCCTTCCAACTTTTGACATCAACATGCAAGGAAAGGGTCCCCAAGGTGGGGCTGGTACATTGACCTTGTTCCCTGCCCCCTCCACATATTTTGAATGACAGAGGAAGACTTAAGGGGGTTCATATATTTAGCGAAGCAGATCCAGATAAATGATCGAGAACTGAAACAAGTGTGCAGGAGTGTGCTTTCACAATTAGAAATACTATAATGGACTTCTGTTTTCACCAAATCGTAGCTGAGTTTTCTGAAAATGTTGCCACTTGTAAAGAAAAAGGAAAAAATAAGATGCCACCTCTACTTGAACATCACAGCGGCTTCATTTCTCAGAGATTTAGATGTTCAATTTCCTCCCCTCCCTTTCCCGACCAAGATCAATTCCTGTAACAAAATTTGCAGTATTTCAGCTTCCATTTTGAAAATGACTCGAGAAAAGCAAAGCACGGGGCTCACAAAGTGGCCCAGAATAGAATTGCCAATATTCTGATGACTCTTTCGTGTCTCACCTTAATCAAATGAAGAAAGTATGGCTCTGGCAAATGGGATTTAAATTAATAGTGCTGAAAGAGAAGGTGGCAGCAGTTCCAGGTGGCAAGAGAGGAGAGAGCAGAGGAATTCCCCTTCAGGAAGGTGCTGATGGCAGGGACGGGGCACCAGGGGAACGGCGAGAAAGAGGCGAGAATTTGCTGGAGCCATGCTATCTCCAGAAGCGCACCAAAACCAAGTTTCCCTGCCCGCGTACATTCATTCCAGTCCGCAGTATCTGTTGCATTCTCTCAGTCAGAGCGCTCTGGCACTTGCTGAATCCATTTCTGGAATGACTCCCCTGCTCAGATCCTGAAGGAGCTTCATGCACCGACTGCCAGGACCACCGGAAGCTGATCCATCCACAGTGAGGTGCAGGGCCCGCGAGTTGCAGAGTCCTGCTTTCCAAACTTCACCCTCTAACGAGGCTGGCTTGGGTACTTCTTTGGCCAAGATTTATGAGAAATTCCTTCTCACCTGGATGGGGCTGGTTTCGTTTGGACCCGTTGACCTCTTTAACAAATTATTCTTTTCTAAGGCATGTGCATAGCTCTATCTTTAAAATCAGAACCTGATTTTGGTCTTTACTTGCAAGCTACTAGGGGAACACATCAGAGCTTGATTTCGTGCACTGTGCACAGCCTTCCCCAAACTTCTGTGCCAGCAGGTCTTGAGTAGGGGGAAGGCTTGGAGTCTGTCAAGCGAGAATGTGGTAGCTGAGCACTTGCACTCAAGTGGCTAAATTAGGGCTGCCAGAAAAACCTGGAGTAAATGTTTAGGAATAACTTATTTTCTGGCTCCAACTGACATCAGTAAGGTTATTTTTCCTTTCTCCTTCATTGTCTTGATAGGAATTCTGTAGATCTGACTGGCATTCTGGGGAACTGGCTGTATCTCAGAACTACAGTTTGCTTTCTCTCCCTCTTCATGCACAAATGTGCTTCCTCCATACAGTCTCTTTTGCTTTCCTCCGCCAGAGCTATCCTCAGCCCAGAAATTAGCAGCTCAGGCTCCACCCTTCACTGGAAGGAGAACTTCCATCTACTGCTTGCTCAACAACCTCCTGCCATTCCATTCCAATTGCAGGTAGATTTTTAAGATGCGCTACAAAGCGTAGCTTCATAAACTGATTGCCGGGATGGGAGAAAGCAGGATGCTAATTAGACACCCCTTTGAGTTTCCTCAGCATCTCCACCCTTCACAGCTTTTCTGTAATGTCCAGCCTCACCTGCAACTCTCTCATGCTCCAAACTTCTTCCCAGGAAAAGGGCAAGGGAAAGAGACAGGTTGTGAAGGACAGCTGCTGCAGGGAAGAAAGAAAAGTCCAAAGTGGATTTCTTTCGGAATGAGGGAAAGACAGATGCTCCTGTGGCATCCAGGAGATAGCCAGGGATGTGACAGAAGGAGATTTCTTTCCAGGAAGAGACCTGCAGGGGACTTGGATTGATGCATAAAATGTGGTCTCTACTGTTAGATGTTCTTCTCAATTCTATATAAGGAGCAGATGGCCACTAGCTGGCTGGAAAGGGAAGGCATTTTGAATATGTTCAGAATACTCTTTCTGTATTGTTGCAAGCTCATAGAAACACGGTGTGGCTACTAAGCTCAGACATAATTTTTGAACCTGCGTGCTGGAGATCTTCTGCAAATAAAACTATGAATAAATTTTACATAGCTCAGGTAGCACGGTCTGCCCAGCTGACCAAAGTTATCCCACTTCTCATGTCAGGAGTATCTTGTTGCATAATATCCTACACAGAAATAACATCCCATAACTACAGCTAAGAAAGTCCCACTGAATTCAAGACAGATTATTCCCAAATTAAGTGTACATCACAAATTTTAACAGAGTCCTAGGCCACGCATCAAGAGGTAAATGAAAACATACTAATTAATTTTTGGCAACATATTCTTTCAACCTAACATTTTGTTTCATTAAATCCTGGTATGAGCTCCCATGTCCTTCTCTCTCTCTCTCTCTCTCAACTGGATACCAATGGAAACCTTCATTAAGTGCGATACTTCGTGCCGCCTTCTTCCAGGCAGATTGGAAGGTGCACTCTTGACCTAGGGTAATATACCTCAGCTATATTTTATAATGCCGCATACGAAACAAGGGCCACCAAAGGAATGCCTACAGCATTGTTGAAGGACTGGCAGGGCAAGGTGGGACAGTATACGTTAGCATTTAGCAGCAGCGGCAGCATCACTGCATGGCATTTATATCCCACCATTTTTCCTCTTGTGAGACCCTAAGGCACTCACAGCTCCATCTTCATCCTCACAACAACCCTGTGAGGGAGGTTGGGCGGAGTGACTGGCTCAAACTCACCCGGTGGATGTCACGGCCCAAGTGGGGACTAGAACTGGCACCTGCCACACCATATTAGCTGTCAGATATTATTTTCTGTCAGGCCAATTAATGAGCATGAGCTGATGCATTTTTAAATAATCAATATAATTTTTCATCTGCTTTTGCTGCAATATAAAATATACTAAAATGTACTTCTCATCGGCTCATCTTCATTTAACTACCATAATTTATGCAGATAAACGTTTGATGAATTGCATGAAGAATAGCGTTCATATTGCCAACCATAAAAGTACTTAACTACCATTTTCTTTTCATCCTATTTATGGATGCTTTATATTACAAAAATCAAGTCACCCACATTAAAAATGATGTATTGTTAACCAAAAAAAGGTACTGATGCATAACAAGGAATAATAAATTCTTAGTCGCTGATGGTTAGAGCCGAGTTTAAAAGCGATCAGTGCCTTATTGCGCTGGAGTTTCTTCCAGTGCAGCGAACTGAGCAGAATTCAAGAGGCAAAAGTGACACCACTCAGGCAGTCATTTCCTTGGGTTTAGCTCAGGCATCAAACCTAATGTGGAGGACAGATCAATGTTTGTGATAATCCTCAAAATGATTCAGCTATAAACACAAGCAACCTAAAAATCCAGCCTAACTCATATAAGCACAGGCACTTAAATTTGATCGCCTCTTCTGCATTAACCTTCCCAAATCTTATGCTACTGACACAAAGAGTTCAGGTTCAGAGGATAACTGAAGAGCACGCTGTAAAAGCAGACCCTGTTTCTCGATGGAAGAGCCGCATTGAACCTCGTAAAAATCATGCCGGTGAGAATGTTTCAGATGGAACACACGAATGCCTTTTATCAGAGCAGCTTAATTTTTGAATGTAACTTGAGAAAATGCATATTTGGAAAGGACAATAAGATTCAACAGAGTAATTTTGGTGACTGTTTGGTAACTTTATTATAACTTCTTGATTATTTTGCTAGTGAGCGGAGGAAAGCAGTGGGTGAACACCCCAGGGAGAGAGCCCAATTGTGCAAAAGTGCTCTCCAAGGTGAATGGTGGTGGAGGGGTGTATTTGGATACAGGATGTTTGTGTGTATAACGCACACCTATAAGGCAGGCAGGGAGGGATGTGGTGCCTCAAACTCTGGCTGGGTTCACACATCACACTAAGCAGTGCTGCGTGGTTACCATGCAGTGTGGTATCGCCCCTTGTGCCCCAGATGCACACATTTATGTGGTTCCCATGCATGCATGGTTTCCATGCTTCCCAACAAGTGGGGTAGCCTGGGCCCAGCAGACTTCAACATTTTTATTAAAGAAGAGGATGAAGAGGTGCATAAAAGTTCCTGATCCAACCTGCAGAGCTCACAAAAGAGCTAATACCCCGGAAGACGGGGGGAAATCCAATGTGGTCTTGATAGGCTGAAAGACTGTAAATGGAAAGCTATAACGATGTTGAGCTGATCGTAGGTGGGATCCTCGCACAGTTTGTCTTTGCAGCTGTGCGCATTAATAAACCTGCTGATTTGCTAGCCAAAACTTGGGGTTGGCTGATGCCACAGGAAATTTCCTGAAGAGTGGCATCGGGGCCCTTGGCAGGCTCCCCAGTGTGGCGGTGGGCGAAGGACCTGGGCTGGGCCCTGCGATGAGCCCTGCGATCAGGCTGGTCCTCGTGGGGTAGTGCCATGCAAGGCCAGCAGTGGGAGGGAGACCTGGGGACCAGTCACTGGGGACACACTGTGCAGTGTCAGCCCAGGCCTGGCTGCACAGGCTCCTGCGTAGCTCAGCTGCCTGGTTGAGCTCTGCTGGGATGCTGGGACTTTGTCCAAGTGCCACACCAGGCCCGGGCTCCTGCTTGGCTTCTCTTTCAGTTTTTGCAGGGTGCGAGGACTGGAAGGTCTTCCTCCCGCCCAGAGGCAGGAAAACTCCTGGAGGCTTCCAGGGAAGGTTGGTCAAGTCTGCCTTGGGGTCCTGGGGTCCTTCCAATGGGCCCTCCCCACCTAGAGGGCTGGTCACAAAGAACCATGGTGGGGACTGTACTTTGCCTTCCTGAGATTTCTGCTATGGGGTGCCACAGAAGTTCGGCGCAACTGGGTCCTCGCAAGAGCCGCATGGCGGGATACCAATGCAGTGTAATAATACTAACGTGTGGGCTGCTTCCTCTTCTTTTTCACACTCAGACATTAAGAGTAAGGTATTAAAACTCAATTATTGCAAAATGCTCTATGGAGTTACCCTTAGGTTTGATCTAGAAGCACCAGATCTTTTTCTGCGGTGACATCGTGCTTGTGAAAAACGCATCGTAGGGAGTTCTGCCAAACTCCTACAGCATTTAGAAAGTTTGCCAATACCAGCCATTAAGGCTTTGGACCAAACTCCTGACTGATCTTGCAATTATACTATTTTTCTCTTGCTGCTATTTATTGGGTCTTTGATTGCTGTATAATAATACTTTCTAATAATTCTAATTTTATTGTATGTATTTATTGATATTTTATTTTTCTTGGGTCCCAGTAGAGCCAGCTGGCCCTATGCTCATGTTATATGGGAATGGCAACTGTTAAAATCAAAATAAGATTATTCTTCACCATATAGATTTTCTGCTCATGTCTATATGAGTTATTTTGCTCCTTATGTTTACCTGCAATGAATTAGTCTTTCCTGCTTCCTTCTATATTATTGAAACAAAGAAAGGCAAGCAAAAAAGAAGCAGTGATAATCATCAAGTCTACTTGTTGCCATTATTTCATCTCCTTATTGACCATGAAATGATTGTACTGACCCTGCACTCCCCCTATGAAACCCAGCAGTTCAAGGCAGAACAATTTACAGAAATCTCCTTTGATGCACAGATCACAATTAAAAGATGCACAGAGTCAACACTGATTGAATGCCGAACTCATGGAGGACTCACTACAATTATAATCTAATTAAGTAGCCACGATTTTAAGCCTACAATTAGTGATCTAATAATCATACCTATTAATAATCCATTGATGCTTTTAGCCTTTCTCCCTATGTGGTTGGTTAAAGATGGTACTCCAATGAATGCAAACAACACGCATTTATTCGCCAACATGGTTTCTTTGGAAATGCACACGCACGCAGACACGCAACATTTTCGTAGGGAGAAAACAGCTACGACCCTTCATATGCCATGTTCACAGAGAAGAGAATTTGGATTATTACTGAAAACCAAGCATGGCTGAAGAAGAAAACAAAGCACGGGGCAACAATTCACATCCCAAGGAAACCTTGTCTCTTGACTTTTAGTATCAAAGGGATTTTTCCCACATAGTTTTGTGGGCAGTGAATTAATGCGGCTTCTGGAGAGGTAGAAAGAGGAGAAGAATAGCAGCCGGCACGTACCCGCACAGACACACAGGTCATTAATTAAGATATCTCCGACCGCTGGCAGAGGAGCCATTGCGGCCTGTACGTCTTCTCGGGGCTAGTGAGTGGCTTTTGAATAGTGGTAGCCTCCTCTCGCTGTCCCATTGTCGTTGATTATGTATGATTAATGATTTCAAGGAATAAAAAGGGAAAGGTCAATTTCGGAGTTCAAGACGGAGCAGCTACACCGGGAGTAATTAAGATACTTGCGTAAGCATGATTAATAAGCACCAAGCGGGCATACTGTGTTGTAAACAAGATGCAACCAGATGGTTTGGGACGAAAAGGATATCTCCTTAAAAAGAAGAAGAAAAAGGCATGTTTCAATGCCCCCAAAGTTGGCTTGCTCCCCAATCAAACCCCGACGTCTTCGCAGCTTATTATCTGCAGAGCTTATGAAGAAAGGAATAATAGCCTCCTTAAACATTCATCCATTCTTCTCTCTCTCTCTCTCTCTCTCTCTTAATTTTAAACACAGATAACTAGAGTTTGCATGTAAATGGATTCAACTCATCTTTGTTTAACGTTGCCTTTTATGTCGAGTTCCATGAATTGCTAAGCCTGACAAGGTTCACTGGGAATCTTTTTAATTCCCACCCACAAGCTCTCGCTGGCTGTCATGTGACTGGCAGTACAGACGGATCAGCCGTGGCATTTATCGAGAAAGCTGGAAGACAGGTGTCAGAACGGTCCAGCAGGCAAACCTAACGAACACTAATCAGCTCTGGTGTTCTTTTACAATCCATATCTAATTCGCAAGTTTCATTCTTTCTGAAAAACAATTACTAGGTTTTGAAGTTCATTGTGCATTTACTCAACTGTCTCTTCACATTAATGTAAAGTGGGAACAAGGAAAAAATAGAGTCAGCAGGGAAGGGACATCAAACGAACTTAGGAGAGATGAAGGCTTTCTTTTAAAAGTAATATAATTACAGATTTGCGTAATGTTTTACAATACATTTAAATGTGAAGCTGCATCCTTACACAACAGAAAGGTATTAGCTATTTGTCTGTGGAACCGCAGAACATACAAATGACTAATGGCAAAACAGCAAACACAATCTCTGGTTGATGACTTCAAACAAAAAGGTAAGGATTGTTAAGGCATTTTCAAAAGTAAGTTTAAATGGTCTTCAAAGCATCATCAATCCAACAGCCTCACCTTAAATTACAACTGTTTGCCAGTTGCAAACTCCACATAATTTGTGCTATAGTCAACATTGTTGTAAAGTAATTCTGCTTCATTTACATATTATTCTGTGTAATAATATTTCTCTAAACTCTGTATTTGTCACACTGACAAATCCTCTTATACTTGGGAGTACATAATCTGGTAAAGCTTTACCTAATCTTTGCTAGTTATAGCGTTACTGACTTATATTAGAAAAATTGCTTTTGTGTTATACTGAGGCTTCTTAAACTCAAGCACATTTTCAGACAAAATGTGGATTTGTTTGGGATGCTGTTTTCACACTTTCATGGCTAGCAATAGCACAGAGCCACTAGTTCGGGCAGGCTGCGAACCCACCCACCCTCTTGCACCACTCGTGGGGCACCACCCCACATACAAGTCCTTCCGATAAACTGGACACTCCTGAAGAACAGAACGGAATGGGAAGCTGGAATGGGAAGCTCTCCCATTCTTTCCAGAGAGCTGCTTAGTGGTGCTCAGGGCCTGAGACCCGCCAGGAGAACTGAGCTGAGTGACACACGGATGCTCGGTGGAGTGCGGGGACACAACCAATAACTAGCTGGCATCCTCTACAGTGCTGCCGCATGGCAGTTCCATTGGAAGCGTGGCAGGGCCTGGGAGCTTCAAGACCAGCATCAGCCAGTGGATTGAAATGCATGTACGTTCGATAAGAACGAGGGCAGAACCGGATGCGGGGGGTGCATGTTAGAGTAAGAACCCAGCACTTAAGGGCTGCACCAAATAAAATGACTTTATATAACTCCGCACAAACCCGAAGCCTGAACCACCTGTAAGTGGTGCTATAATTGATCGAAAGATGGCTTCAGTTTTCTGCGAAGGCTTCCCAGAGCTTTTGCCAACATGCACCAACAGAACATTTTGGTTCCTTCTATTTATCTGTTGCCCAGAAATTTCAAGGGATGTGCTACTAAGTTGCACATAATAGTGAGGGAAGTATGTCCAACATTAAGACACATCTGACGTCTGCTTCGGTTTTAAGTGCTGAACTGACACGTCTCAGCATCCTCCACCTTCTCAGCACTTCCCCGGATTCCCAGGTACTCCAGAAAGAGGCGGCATGAGTCTGCACCACCATTTTTGCAGTGCCTTTCGTAATGACCCCAACAGCACACTTTTGACACTGAAAAGTACATTACATGCCTGAGAAGGAATCACAGTCCTTCTAAAGTGCTCTTCTCGCATCTGTGGAAAGACAATCACGGACGAAATGACAAGGTGCATGTGGCACAATGTTCTTTGCTGCCTAACCCTGACTGTAGCCTGTGATAAAACTGGTCCCCCGGGGGTGGATGGTGTGGCAACTGACCATGGACAAGAACAAGCCATGGGTTCACTGGGTGGCTTGATTCTGAAAAATAAGCCACCCCATGGAAAAGCCTATGGCTTCAAGCAACACAGTCTGGCTTCCCTGAACGGGTTGTTCTGTCACGCAAACCCAGTCACTAACAGTAAAGAGAGCTGTTTGCTGTGTGCTAAAAGCTAACCCACAACATCAGGCGGAATGTCTTTCAAATGCTGTTTTATTTTCAAATGCATTCTGTTGACAAAACCCACGGTAATTTTGAAAGACTGAAAAGCAAATACCAGGTCACTCCTGTCTACTTTTGCTTCCTAAGCCAAGCCCAAACTGGCAGTTTCACTAGTTCAAGCTAATTGTGAGTGACTTTAGACATCAGGACAACGCTGTTCCATGCGCCAACAAAACTGAGAACTGACAGGTAGACTACAAACAATGACAGTCACCAAGTAGCTAGCAGGTTAACATTATCATGGTTCCTCGCATCCTTCCAAAGCTCTGTTGGCACAGGGAATATTTCAAGATCTACAGTAAAATGTGCAGATTTGCTCCATCTGCTCAGCTATCCTAGCTTCAAAATACAGCATCATCACTCAACAAATAAACTGCTGTCAGTAAACTGTCATTATCCTACACTCTTTCAAAGGTGGGCAACTTCTCACAAGGTCTTTCACTATGTCATCCCACACACACATGAGAGCAAGATAAGACATTACAAAGGTAAAGCTTTTGTTTCCACATCAATGTTCCTTTCAGAATATACTGTATATCCCTCCACACCATTTGCATGTTTTTCAGAGGGAAAGTAGTGCTTGAAATGCAACACAGAGCACTTATATTTTGACCTCTGCTATTGCTCCAAAGTAGAAAATGCGTAATAAGAAGAGACCCTCAGTGGTACAGAAAGTTCCGGAATGGCTGTTCACAATAAGTCAGCGCCCTGAACTAATCCCGGAAGTGAAAGGAAAATCTATTTGCTTCTTGTATTGACTTAACCAAGCTTCCAACTTGCCATGGTGCTTTTGGTTTCAACAAAAAATGCATGCAGTTAATTCTGCTCGTTTGGCAAGCTACAAAAAATTTTTGATTACGCATTATCTGTTGAAGTATCTAGACTCCCACAGTGAAAACTTATCCATGCAAGTTCTTAATAGTTTCATCTTCATAAATGCATACAAGGAAAGCTCAGGTAATCATGTTCTGATGCATGCCCAAGAAAGTATTGTGCCAATTTATTACACAAATATACATTTGCTGGCCATTATAATAAATATAATTGACAGACCTGAACACAGGCCTTAAGGGGGGGGGGCAAAAAACCCCCAAGAATTATCTTCTGGAGGGGCTCCTTGTAACGTGTTTCCATATTTCATGGTGGCTGATTTACACAAATGTGTGGTGGTAAAGTTTTGTTGGGCTGAGTGTTCAGCAGTTTTTGACCAAAAACAGCAGGTGCCCCACCTTCCCTCTTCACCCAATCTCGCCCCATGCAACTTTTTTTTGTCTCCCCAGTTGAAAAAAGTCCTCAAAGGGAATTTTTTTTTGCCAATGTGGAAGAGGTGAAACAAAATATAGCAGAAGCGCTAAAAGGCATCAAAATTGATGAGTTCAGAACCTGTTCTGAGCAGTGGAAAAAACCATCGCAATAAGTGTATTGCATCAAACAGAGAGTACTTTGACGGTGACCAAAGTTTAAGCATGTAAAAATAAATACACGAATTTTTATAAATAAATTCCTGGGTTTTTTGGGCCCCCCCTCGTATGTCTGTATTCAATTTGCACTGTGCAGCACTATTAAAACAACTTGCATATGTGTTTTTGAGACTAGTAAATCAGCCTTGAGATGGAAAATTTCACAAACAACAGAGGACAACTGAGTTCATTCAACAACAACAGGACAAATGGAGAACTCCCACAAAGCAGCTGTACTGCTGAGGCCAAACAAGTCCGGCCCTTCAAGCTGTCTAACTGGTCCAAGGCAGATGGAACTATGGATACACCTTCGAGAGTTTCAGTAAAATAAAATATGGCAAAGATGAAGACCAAGATCATCTCAGATGAGAATGCATGGTTACAGATTCCTAAACATGGCACTGTTTGACGCTTGTGTTTTACATAAGAGCCCAACTGGAGGAAGCCAACAGTCCAGCTCATCAAACAATGATACATGAACCTGTCTAACACTTTTCTCAGCTGGTGGCTACCACCACCTCTTCAGGCAGGGATGTCACGTTCTGAATCTCCTTCCTGACGGTTTTGATACCGAGAGAGAAAGACGGGGGTTGTTTTCCGTACTTTCTCCAGGCCACGCTCACTTCCATAGACTTCTGTTATTCCCTGCACTCTGCCAGACATCCTTGTTTTTTAAGATCCAAACCTGAAGGCCCCAAAGACCTTAGACCCTTTCTCACAAGGAAGATGATCAAATCACCACCACCCCATCACTCTCTTTGCTCCGCCTCAAATGCTACAGTCCTCTTTCAGAGGTGGGGCGACCAGAATATTCCCCAGTGTGCCTTCCCTCTTGACTTCCATCATGACTTTACAATGCTGGCAGCTTCCTTTTCAGTCCCCTTCCCAATAGTCTCTAGCATGGGACTTGAAGCCTTCCATGAATGTTTGTATCCTAACCAGGGGTGGTCAATGGGCACCCCTCCAGGTGCTTTGGCCTACAACTCCCATCAGCCCTGGTCTGTACAGCCAATGATGATGGGAGTCTCTGGAGAGAGCCGTGGATTGCTCACTTGTGCTCTGCACAGACCTCATGAGATGTCAAGATTATAGTTGTTATCCTTCCCGGGCCCTACCACTTTCTGAAATGAGGTGTGTTTTCTACGCAGAGGGCCATTTATTTATTTATGCATGATAAGCCCCCCCCCCATTTTAACACAATGAGCCCCCATGTTAGAATGTTCTTCTCAGGGAGGCTCACCTCCAACTGACTTTGCCGTGTTTTTGTGCCCAGTGGCCCTTTAGCACCATTCTGTCTGATTCACTTCAGTTGTATTTAGAACAGCTCAGGACAGAGCTCCACTTACACGTCCAAATCAAAAGAGAAGGAAACATAAGAGGCCTTGTGCCTGCCCAGACAGCAGACTGAACAGGCGGGCACAAGGGTTATGTGGTCAGCCTCCTTCTCTACTACTACGAGCTGCATTTCTATGTAAATGACAGCAGATTTCTTAATTTGCATTGATTAGCATGTGCAAATGTTATGCAAATCTGTTTCCTCTTCTGCCTCTCTTTATGATGATGCATTTCCCCTGTTTCAGTCATGCACAATTCCCAACCCTAGTCTTATATGAGAAACCACTGCTACTCTGGTCTCGTGGCCCAGTTTAGGGTGCTGATGCCGTTAGCATCTGAACTACATGATTTTATGCAGTGTTTTAAACATCCTCCGTGTAGGAAATGAAAATCCAGGGGAAGGATTCTAACAGGCCCATTACCTTGAAGTGCTGCTTTTATCTGGGGACGGAGATTTGCGAAAGGACCCATCCTTCATTTGAGTCCCTGTATGTCATCTCAGCTCCGAAGTCCTTAGGCAAACGGATTTCCCATCACTAAGAATTTGGCGCTGACCTTTCTGTTTAAAAACTGGCCCTTCTAAGGGGCAGGAGCTGCTGACCAGCGGACAAGCCTTCCTTCATCTACACAGACAACCAGCTTGTTATATTTTCCTGAAACTCAGGGAAGCATCAACTCCAGCAGCTCAATTTGCATATCATCCCAAATTAGATCACAGGCAAACTATGACTTAGAATTCCTTGTCTGCTTTCATTTCTTCTCGTCTCAGAACCCCGTCTTTAAATGCGGCGCATTGCATTTTATAATGCATTTCTGAGTCAAGATGTTCACTTCACCATTAAAAGACGGGCAAGATCCAATTGCTAGCTACGTACCAATTCATACATTAAGCAAGGATACAGGAATCAGATCAGCTTGTATCAGTATTTATGCCATTAGGGGAATGTTGGGAACTGTCGGCCTTTTTTTTTTTTTTTTACGCAGAAGGATTGCAGTCTTAATAGCCTATTAAGATTCTTTTCATAATATTAGGAGATGGTATTTTTGGTAGTCACTCCGCTCCCTTAAAAAGTTGCCAACAGATAAGCTGTGCTTGAAATTAACATATAAAGTTTACAGCAGTTATGTTTTTCCAGCACAGTGCATTTCTGGAGACCTAATAAAACAGGATAACAGAAAAAAGCATCAAGCAAATGAAATTTACAGTTCCAGACTTATGTATCATAACACTCATTTAAATCTAACTGACAAATCCTGGAATATAAATGCAGTTAAAGGATTTTTCCCATGCATAAATATAAACAAAAATGATGGTTTCACCACTTGTAAATATTTATGACACTTTATTAAACGTAAGTTAAAATTTCAAAGTGCAATGAAAATCTAAAAATTTTAATCTGTTTTCCCCTAATAGGATGCTCTGCAGCAAATTTAATCACCATATCTGTAGGAGCGTATTTCTGTCTAAAGCATTCCTATCTGTGAAAACCACAGTTCCAAGACCCTGATGTGAAAATGAAGTATTTATTACTGTTTGTAGAGTCAACAGTCAGTCCAGGGAGGCAATTAGCACTTCTTGAATTACATTATACAAATGAACACCTAATGAAAGAAAATCCAGCTGCAGAATTTTGCGTATGATACCCCATTCAGTGCTCAAATCAACTGCGAGGCGTCACATATTTTTGCCTTATCCCAGAATTAGAGGAGATTTTATCGGCGATGTTAAAAGCTCACCTCTCCGTGTTCCAAGACTAGGCTTCGCTCTCACAGATTAACCTGTGTGTGGGCCCCCTCCATATCAACAAAAACCCCTCCCTGCAAAGGGTTCAACTAAAGTGGGGGGCAGGATGTGAATTACATAACATGAATCGGGTTAAATCCCACACTCATAGAAGACATGGGAAATCACTGAATCCTTCCAAGGTTCTGTATGCAGAAAGGGTGCCAAATTTCTGGATACCACCAAACCTGCCTCTTTTCTCACTAAGGGTACATTTTGCATGTAGCTGAGTGATCCTTGCCTTGACTTTCCTGACTTTTCCTCCATTTGTCACTAAATGCTCCCTCTCATCAAAGCAAAGCAAAGCAAAGCAAAGCAAAGCAAGCAGCAAAGCAAAGCAAAGCAAAGCAGTTCCTTGCCATGTAGCAAGCAATTGATGGAGAAGCAAGCTAGGAAAAGTGCTTTCCTAAAAAGCCAAATGAGCATTAAATAAGATACTTCTCTTCAATTAGGAGTGCTTCAGTTCAAAATTCAACCCCCACCCCGCCCCCACCCAACCCAACCCATTCCACTACTCTTCTATGGAATGCTTAAAACAACTTGTAAGTCCAAAGATAAAATTCGAAAAAACATCCACTCCAAACCAGTTTTTATTTCCATCTTGAAACAAGGGCTGTTCTCACTGTATCAGGAGGTACCAAATGTAAGCACCTGATCATGCTTTTGAGTCCAGAACTAGCAGAACTAGACCTAAAGATTCTGGCCCTGGTTATATGCAGTTGGGGTTAAAAAAGTGTCAACAGCATAAATCTCAGAAGCACTAAACGTCAGCATCTTTTTCCTGAAAAGAAAACTCTGAGCAGATCCTTTAATACACGGATATCATCAGTGGAGATCCATAACCAAATAACTGTTTCCTCTGCATAGCACCATTGCCCCACTTCCGCTGCAGGGCAGCAGCTGGTAAGTCCGTCCTTACTGTGTGCTGGACACACACAACTTCACTTTCCTGCTACCTTCTAGGTGTGTGCCCCTATCAATAGGATGCCTTGTTCATGCCACAGTCTCACCTACTTTATGAAAGAAATTTTTATGTGAATTTCAACAAAACCATATAAAACAGAAACCATCATAGTTTCATTTGAAAGCCTGTGGTCCAAATATAGTGCTTTACACAGTTTAAATGAGCCAAAAGCATATACACCTGGGGATTCCTTTTCAAAGATTTATAGGACTCCGCCTGTGTCCAGTTTTTTGTCCACAGGTTTGAGAGCACCTCTGTAAAATCAAAGCAATGGAGGCAACAGAACTGTAACACCGGCTGCCCCTGCTGCAGCATGAGGATGAGCGCAGACCCGGGTCCAGCCGGCCGGGCCCAGTGTCATATTGATGCCGATCCGTCCTGCAAATCAGGGTGTGCACAAGGCCCGGACCCCAAGAGGAGACTGCAGGAGTGGCTCAGGAGAGGTCATCCGGGTGGAATCCAAAGTTTGCTGTGCTGAGTTTCTTGTTGTTGTTGTTGGTTGCGATGTCGTGTCCAACCCATCGCAACCCCATGGGCAACACTCCTCCAGGCCTTCCTGTCCTCCACCATCCCCCAGAGTCCACTCAAGCTCACGCCGACTGCTTCAGTGACTCCATCCAGCCACCTCATCCTCTGCCGTCCCCTCCTTCTTTTGCCATCTATTGTTCCCAGCATCAGGCTCTTCTCCAGGGAGTCCTTCCTTCTCATTAGGTGGCCAAAGTATTTGAGTTCCATCTTCAGGATCTAGCCTTCTAAAGAGCAGTCAGGGCTGATCTCCTCTAGGACTGACTGGTTTGATCACCTTGCTGTCCAAGGGACTCACAGGAGTCTCCTCCAGCACCACAATTCAAAGGCCTCAATCCTTCATCGCTCAGCCTTCCTTGTGGTCCAGCTTTCACAGCCATACATTGCAACTGGGAAAACCATAGCCTTGACTATACACACTTTTGTTGGCAGGGTGATGCCTCTGCTTTTTAGTATGCTGTCTAGATTTGCCATAGCTTTCCTCCCCAGGAGCAAGTGTCTTTTTTTTCCCCCTGCATTTCTATGGAACTGGTAATGCGTAAGAGTATCATCATTTTATCTCTCTTAACAGAAAAGATGTGTATGTGTGGGAAGCTCTATTTTCCATCAGAGCATCTTACTTCTAAGCTAGATGCACAGTTCATGTATCCTGCCTACCTGAAGAGGAAGGGCCATCTTTCATTGAGGTATACAAGTTTGTAGGGGAGGCCAAAAGTCCACTCCTAGATGTTCACCAGGAAAGCACCTCATGTAGCAGGAATGGACATGGAGACGAGGTGGGTTAGCGAGCCAAACTCAACATTGGAGCAGCCTGTGTGTTCCAAGGCCAGGTTAGTTCTCCATACAACAGCTGAGGTCACATTTGCACCTCCTCTAATACCTGGAACCAACTCTTGCCTTAAAACTATGAAACTTCCCATGATGGTCATAATTACGAGTTTGAATGAGGAACGCTTGAAAAGAGAAAAGCAAAGAAAAACATCCGGCTGTAAGCCTGCCATCTTTTAAAGCACGTTTCAGGAACTCTACCACAGGAGAGAGTTAGCCTAAGGGTTAGAGCTGTTTTGTGTGTGCAACACACGATGCAACAATGAAAAGAGAAAGGAATGGAGATGGAGCGGAGTTGGTCACTTCATCTCTTCACTTAATCTGCCCGGCTATTGCTGGCCAAGTTTGCTCTCAGAGCAGAGAAAAAGGCCAATTAATTTATCAATCTGCACTCCTTCTCTGCCATAACATATTTTCTTTTTGCCAACAAAAAATGTGTCCATTATCAGCCAGGTCCCCGTCCTCCCAAGGCAGCTTGGTGCAGCTGTATAATTACACTTCTTCCTTTGACAACTTGCATGATTGTTTTCCTAACAGTATATTACTTCGTTAGTACTTTCCAATATACGTTATTTTTAAACTGTCACTTTTGCCCAACTCATCCCAATTCGCACTCGTCTGTTTATCATAACAATCATTAATAACTGTCACTCCACGCCATCAATTTAACGAACTCACTCCCTCATTAGCATGTTCTAGCATTTGTTCCGTAGAAAGCCTGATTATTTTCTACAACAGGCCAAGCCAATTACTTTAGTGAAATGGAATCACATTAATCAAAACTTAACAAGGTGGCAAATTTAAAGATATCTGATTGCAAAAGACAGCATAACTAATATGTCAATGTCAGAGGTACTACGTAGGTAAGCAGCAGCTGTACGAAATGTACCTTTGCGTGGAGGAAGCTCTATGAATTTTGACGTTTCATATGATCTGACAACTACCGAAGTGCTGTCGGGATGCTAAGGGCTGGCTTGAGCTGCTCCTGATGACATCAGGGGATCCTGGGAAAGACAACGCCGCTGCAGGAAGGCGGGGGAGCAAGAGAAGGAAAATGGTGGCCATCCATGTCGACAGTGCTTGCCAAGCGGCAGTTCATCATGTCCCCATGCCAAGACATTTTCTTTTACACTTTAGGACGATGCTCATCAATCAGAGCTTGACAAATGCACCAGACCCAGCTGCAAAACATGCATAGCCCAGCACTCCGAAATGTGCTGACGCAACTCTCTGAAATATAATCTTTTTTCATTCAAGTCTCCTCTGCCCGGGTGAGGCAGAAGGGACAGTGTTGACGCTTTGTTCCTTTGAAGATGGACAAACATCTTCATTCCTGGCAAGAACCCTTCTTAAAAACCTTTTAAATCATGGTCGCATCTGGGGTTTTGCTTCTGCGCTCATTTTTGGTATAGCATCCATTGAATTTTAGAAAGGAAATTCCTTTCTCCTTTGGAAAGGATGGCAATACTGGATATCTTTGCAGCCTAATAATTATTGAAATCAAAATGAAAGAGTGGAAGATTGATACATGCTAAAAGAGAATATAGCATCAAAACAGGTTACAGATTTTGCTGTATAATATTATTAGGGTTGGTGATATCATACAGTTCATGAAATTGCACCATGATTCATTTTTACAACTTAAACAGCTATTTGGTTGGGTTGCCAGGTTGAACGTGATAAATGTGTATGATAAAACAGAACAAAGAAGGGCCATTGCTTGTAAACCTACCACATTAGTCAGTGGGTTAACCCGTTCCATTCCAGTCTAAAGTTTACCCTGATCAAGTTTAGAGAGTTCATTATGACACAACTCACTAAAGCCTTATATTTCAATTTCTGCACAGAGGACCAAAACTGCAAGATTCTGTATACAGCACAACAGGTGTTTTTGTTGTTTAAATTCTTAGCAACTTCCTCGGTATTTTAAAATCACAAGTACTGATGTTGAAAACATCACTCAAGAGCTTTATCTAATTGCTTTGCAACCCAGAAGGTATATTTTCAGTCTTCTCTAGCCTACATTTGAAAATAAACATAAATGTAAACATGACACATTCAAATCATGTTATTGATTTAAATAACACAGCAGCTGATTCCAAAAAATTCCACTACTAATCATTAATTACTAGCAGAAGGGGCATTTTTCACTGAACCAGCTTCTTTGGCCTGTCGAGCTGGAGCATACTGGAAGGGGAGGGAGGGAGGCTGGAAAAGCAGCCCCTCCGGTCTCATTGCCTCTTCCTCCAGCATCCTTCCTCCTCCACTCCGAGGTTGCTTTCCCAAGCTCGAAGACCATCTGGAAGGCTCCTTCTGCACCTGCTGCAAGCGGCCAGCGGGTGGCAAAGCTCCGGCATCCTCCTCCAAGATGGGAACCCTGTCTCTGACCTTGGACTGGGGAACCCTAAATATTCATGGCACCCCAGATGCTGCCAGTAGGGGCTGCAGGATTGCTACCTAAAAGCTTCCTAAAATGCGCTTTCTACTTTTGTTTTTGTTTTTGAATTTTGGCTTTTTCCATTTTCTAGCAACTTCTTGCAAGATGAGCCCCCATCCTTTCCAGCAAATAAAATGCCCTGTAATCATCTGGGAGAAATAATGAATGTTCTAACTTCCTTCAGACAGCTTTCTATTGGTGCCCATCTCTTCCAAGAAATAGCATTAAACACTGAAGCAAGAGCAGCATTTCATAACTAAAAAGTAATCCTTAAAAAATTCTCCATACTTAGTGATCCCTGGATTGGAGAAATCTCTCTCTTTGTATAGAGCTCTACACAGGCTGATCTGGCTTACCAGAAAAGGAATTCTTTGTGCTCACCTGCAATCCTTCCTTTCCAAATGCATGTAAGGAAAGGTCTGGCACAGAGCAAAAGGTGCAAGAAGTCCCTTGTTGCCGATAAACAGTGGAGGACAGGCAGAGATGGGCTCCCCGGGAGAGCTAGCACAGCCCCTCTGGTCCTTTGCTGAGATTTAATTGTGGATAGGTTCTCCCTGGTAGCTAGTCTTCAGCTGTGAATCAAGGAGTCCCACCAGAGCCCACTGCTGGCATGTGAGTGGAAGCCAGCCTTGGTGAAGCTTCCCTATATTTCCCAGCATTAATATCTGGGGGATGCCATACAAAATAATGAAATGCTTTCAAGAAATCCTTATTGATGCATAAATCCTTATTGATGCAAAACACATGCATATTGATGTGTATTTGATATTTATTTGCATTTATATTCCACTGTTCTAATGCGAAAACAAAGCATTCACATGAAATTGCAAGAGAATGAACAACACACATTACGTAAAAGGAATATATTTTAATGCAATCTTTTCACGTTGGCCCCATAAACTAGAACCCACTTGACAACCCACTGCACTCTGTAGAAGGACTCTGCCTGGACGGAGAGCCCCCAGCATCATCTAAATTGTGGAAGTTCCCCTCTAGCCTCCAGCCATCCCCGGCTGCAGCACAGCCCAAATTATCCCTTTTGTCATGATTCCACTTCCTTCTGAAGAACTGGAGCACCACTCAAAGCTGCCTGATTACTCAGGAGTATCCCGAAACGACCCTGATAAGATTCAGATATGCCGCTCAGCCGAACACAAGGAGCTCCTCCGCAGACTGACCGCAGCTCCTTCCCTGCAGCAATCCTGGAATGGCTTCTGTGATGACAAGTAAGGCATGTGCATTTTAGTATCAGGATGAAAAATGACCCAAGGATTGGGGAAGCTGTGGCATCCATATGGCTCGCCTCGCATACCAGTGACTGTACACGCGAATCAAGATGCCTTCTGAGTGCGACAGTGAATGAAGAAAGATGGGGCGAAGGTGCAATGTGTTAGCCCAGGAAAGAAGAATGGGGTGCTTGGGCCAAGATCACAAAGGAAGGTCAAGCTCCACCAAGTTTACCAAGAAGGGTATGCCGTTCTAGATCACTGCTGTAAGGCTGCAAGCGTAGAGGCAAAAGATGTCCTCAAAACTCTAACTGGAAAAGGATGTGGCCAAAGAGCCCTCAGGAAGGGACTCAGTCCATTTGGGGGTAAAACTAGAGTCATTTGGTTCTCCAAGCAGTCAAAATTGCTATGAGAAAGCTGCCAAGTATCCTCTGGACAGGTGACCAGCTCTCCCACACCGCAAAATGCTAATTGGCTCAGCAGCAGAGAAGATAGCGCCACACCTTTCCAGTTTAATTAAGAGACTGCACAAAAGGGTGCGATTCAGTTGAGGCTGGTCAATCGCCTTTCTGTTCATGGCTTGTGCATGTTGTGCTTTCGACGTTTTGGTTTAAGTAGTGGTCATTTTTCCTTAGGCTACCCAATTTGCATTCAAGCTCCTGGTCCTCATGGATATAGGACAAGGCTTAAAAGCCACATCCCAACAGTAGATGGATACATGGATTTGTAAGAGGAGAGAAAGCTGGGACATTTTACTCATGAGATCATGAGTGGGAGGGGTCTGGAAGGAAAGCAAAGGTATTGACCGATGTTCCTAAGTTCTTCTTTGTCTTCACAAACCAAAGTCTGATCCGATCAGCAGCACATTCAGGAAAAATCCATGGGGGTATGAGCAGCAACATTCTTGCTTTAGCGCTAAGAAAAATGGCCACACACATATTAAATAACTGTGCGCATTCACGACAATCAGGCCAGACAGCCCTGAATGAGCCCGATCTCTTCGAGAGACGGCACGGGACGCTTTACGTCTTGCTTCCTCCCGTTTGTGCTGCGTACAGCGCTCAAGATTAATCCCAGGGGAGGGTTTTTTAAAAAATTTATTTCCTATTCTACCTATCTTTCATCTGCACCCCCAGACTAAGCAGATGGATGTGAATTCAAAGTTTTCTGATCTTTAGCACAAGTTATGGAGGGTTATCTTTGACTGTATATCTTTCTGCTGGCAGTGCTCCCTTGGTGATGAAGGATTAACCGCCACAGCTGTCTCTTCCCAGAATGATGCAGTACAGTTCTCCTCGACACGACAGCATCGCTTAATCTTAATGTCCACTCTTCCAGTGCAGCCACGCAGGACAAAGCCAATCAACATCAGACGCCACCAAGATGGACCTACTGCTTGGCCCCGGAGTCTTTCACCCGCACACACCTATTAATCAACATCATCCCGGCCAATCCCAGAGTTTGCTTCTCGGAAACCGCACTTAAACTTAGCCAGGGCGTGTGTTTTCAGTCAGAGGTATTTTTCAGGGACTACACATCAGAACTGAACTTGCCAAAGGTTTAATCCATGAAAGAACTACTTCTCTCCACAGCAGTTTTATCTGCATTAACTTTCCTCTGTGATAAAAGCGGCAATGTCCATGTGCGCATAATCTGACAGTTTTGACACAGCGGTATTTCTAGTGTTGATGACCCCACAGCTTGGAAAGCCAGAAGAGAGATCCCTATTGTGCCTCAAAAGGGAAGTTTTATTATAATTCATATTTGAGTAAGACATGGAAAGAATAGCTTGAATGGACACAGGACCTCTTTGCTCTCAAAACCAAACCACCTCTTTTCTACAGCGGAATACAATAAGCATGTGCTTACCACCTCTCTGTTGTTCAGCCTGCTCATATACTATTTTTGATCAATCTTACTTACAATGAGTATGTAAGGGAGACCTATATTACCATCCCTTATTGAAGTGCAGGGGGTTGAAACTGAGAAGACATAGTAGCAAAGGTGAGTTTGGCATCATAGCTTACCTTGCCTTGTTATTATTCCATCAACAAACAGTCCAACATGAAAATATCACTGATACTAAGTAAGACAGAACTTATTGTCAGTAACCTGTATGTAGTGATGCAGTCATATAGCACTGCAGAGCTAAACAACTCCTTGAAGGTCTACCTATCTGGATTTAACTGCGGAGTACTAATCAGGTGTTTCCAGATGGTTCCATATGATTGTGGAAGTGTCAACCAGTCATCACTCTGGTTACTAAAGACAGCCATGGCCGCCAACATGTGTAAAGGCATTGTCAGTTGGATTACTGCACCCGGCCCTTACCTGTTTGTTTACTTTTTCCAGTAAACCACTATCCCAGGGGCTCCTTTCCCAGCGTCCCATTGACAGGTCACTTGTGGATTTCCAGCTGATGGGATTTCCACGCTTTCCACAGTCCATAAGAACGTCGGCCAACCCTTAGGCAGGAGATGCTTGCTGCATCCCTGGAGGAGTGCAGTAGTCAGACGAGGGTCCACCTGATTAGTAGCTCCCTCTGTCAGCCACTGCGCTGCGAGCAGATCCCTCCTCTGGATAACAGTCGTTCATCGCTGCTTTAACTTATCCCAGCTCACTTCTTTGGCTTGGGCTTCAACTCTAGAGCAATTATAATTTAGGGGCTTCCCTTTTATTCCGTTACAAATCAGCCCACAAAGTCCTCCAAGCCAAATGCAATAAAATGGTAAATTATAGCTAGAGTTTACTAAACAAATGCAACCTAGTTAAATTTGGAGAAATCTTCACTTTTGCTTACATTTGCAATTTTAGTGCTGAACTACTGGTATTTCTTACTTATGCAAACATTAAAATGTATAAGAAACCCTCTTGTGTGCTATATATGCAGCAACTACACATGATTTATAATACCCAATTTAGAAAAAACACACACATACAACTAAACCTGATTTAAATCACAGATTACTCTGTAAAACACAAGCAAGGAACTATTCCAAATCCTAAATGTAATTTAAACATATTTATATTTTAGAGTGATGCATTTTCCCCTTTCCTTGTCTTACAACTGTAAACTTTCGGTAATTATATAAGCAATTTCCCCGAGGTCACAACATTGATCATGGTAATATATGGTTCAACTATTACAAAACATCAGCCAGCTGTAAAATATCACCGGACATCCGTGCAGAGCACTTGTGATACATGCACAACCGGGGTGCACAAAAGCAAGATACCTGAAGCAGGATGCACGAGTCACGATTCTTGCCCGCCTCGAAGTACCACAAGCCATGCAAATGTGACATTTTCTAAGCAGAAATGGGCGAAAACAACAGGAGGGTAAAACGTGGGACGAAGTTCAAGGGAAAGCAGGAGGTTTGCCAGAAGTTTATTTCCTTCCATCACTCTTTCTTTTGAATCCAAGGACAACTGTACCACATCAAGTGACCACTGAAGTACTTAACGAGAGAAAGATCTAATTATTGAGTAGCATTGCCAGCGCTTAGTGTACTAAACACTCCACACCCAAAAGAGCTATTCATGGACTCTCTTAAATAATATTGGCATCCAGGAGGCTCCAGTTGACTCTCTTGGATACGCACATGAACATGCTGAGGGGTAAGAATAAGAGAAAGGTAAGAGTAATACCAACCGGAGGCCAGAGACTCCCCATAGTCTGGGCTCCTGGCAGATTCACAAGGATGATCAGATTTGAGACAGCAAACTAAGATGCATCTTCAGGAGAAATGGTCACATCAAGAGAAAGCTTATTTATTTATTTATTAGATTTATATCCCATTTTTTTCTATAACACACTCAAAGCAGGTTACATCATTCTCCTCCTGCTCTCAATCTGAGCATCACAACTGGGCCGAGAGTCTGTGACTGGTCCAAACACACCCAGTCGGCTCCATGGCTGAGCGGGGACTAGAACCCAGATCTCCTGAGACCCAACTCTATGCTCTTAACCACTGCACCACATTGGCTCTTCTTGGATGGTCATGGGCAGCTCCTGGGCAGGGGCAGCAGCTGAAAGAGTCTGGTGGATGATCTTTCAGACAACCGCCGGGATGTTCAAGCTAGTCCTGCTTAGTACTGCACAAAGGGCATCGATGGTAAGCCCCTTCTGAAGTCCTTACCTTGAAAACCCCATGATGAAAGAACCCATTTGAAGCAAGAAATCATACCAGAAGATGAGACCCCCCCCCCGCCCCAGGTTGGAAGATGCTCAACAAGCTACAGGGGAAACACAAAGGACAAATACAGATAGCACTGTCACTATTATGCAACTAGATCAAAGGTGAAAGAAGTCCAGCAGATGAAATGACAGAGGAGAAAGGAAAGCCCGATGCTGCGCAACACATACAATTGTCACGTGAAACATGGAAAGTATTTATTTATTTATTATTTATTTGGACCACTTGTATGCCGCCCCATTCGCGTAAGCCTCGGGGCAGCTTCCAATACATAAATAAATATATTTCTGTACAAAATACATAAAATACTGGAGACATCCTAGTAGCAGATTTAAAATCAATAAATAACATCAACAGTTAAAATAACATTTAAATAAAAAGGTCTTGGCCTGGTGCCGAAAAGCAAATAACGACAATGCCAAGCGGACCTTTCTGGGGAGCGCATTCCATAGACGGGGCGCCACCACAGAGAAGGCCCTCCTCCGGGTGCTCACCCTCCTAATATCTTTCACAGAGGGCTCCCAGAGAAGGGCCTCTTCCACCGATCTCAAGGGGCGGGAGGGCAAATATGGAAGCAGGCGTTCCTTTAGGCATCCAGGTCCCAAGCCGTTAAGGGCTTTGTAGGTGATAACCAGCACCTTGAATTGGGCCCAGACTTCGATGGGGAGCCAGTGAAGCTGACGGAGATATGAGTCAAGGCAAGCTGGAAACCATAAAGCGAGAAACTGAATGGCTGAACAGGGCAGCACCTGATGCAAACAAAATAAAGAGGATTGGAACGGGACATTTTTGGCTGAAGGGTTTCAGCCACAAAGGGTTTCACTCTGAAAATGAAAAACTGGGAAGAAGTGGAGTGGTTTGAATACCGAGGCAAAATGTAATATAGGCAGCGATGGACTATTATGCGAAGTCTGGCTGACTCACATCATCCAGAATTTGTGGAAAACTGATCAAGATAGCCATCATTCAAGTCTATGCTCCAACAACAGATGCTGAAAAGCAAGAGAGCAAAAGCTTTTATGCAGCTGTCCCAGTGGAAAATTTAACACACCAAAACAAGACACACTGCTAATTGCAGGTGGCTGGAACACAAAAGTAGACAACAAAGCAGAATCCAATGTTGTGGGAGAAAGTGACCTAGGGGAAAGAAACAAAGGGGGAGAATGACTCCCAGGATGTGAAGCCAACCACCTACTTATTGCAAATGCATGTTTCAGGCAACTGATTAGACAACGGCACACTTGGACACACCAGATGGCCAATACAGAAATCAAATAGACTATGCGGAGATGGAGAGGTTATAATCTGGCTGCTAAAGCAAAACTAGGGGCAGCGTGTTAGTGACCATGAACTCTTACTAACAAAAATCAGAGTAAAGCTGAAAAGGCCACTAATAGTAACATAGTAATTACTGTTAAACAGACACGTAATTAACATTCCTGAGAAATTTAAAGTCCATCTAAAGAACAGATTAGCACTACTGAACTCAGCTGACTTTGAAACAGAAGAACTGTGGGCTGAAACCAGAGATATTATAATGCAAAATGACAATTCTTGAATTAAAAAGAACGAAAAATCCTAGATGGATAACAAGAACATCTCAAAATTACCAAGGATAGGTGAGAAACAAAGCAAAAGGGTGGCCACTATAAGGTCAGAATCCCAAATGCAACTTTGTAGTGTCTATTTTTATTTATTTATCTTTAATATTTCTATAGCACCCCATATTTATACACACTTCATTCCCATAGACTCCAGGAGATTTACAAGAAATTAAAACCAACAGTGAGTAATATTGACTAAGACAACATATTAAATAAAATTGACATCAGAGCTAATCTGGGAAGACCAGATGACTATCACACAGAGACAAAAAGAACTACTACAATGGCCAGTGCAAAGAAATAAAAGAACACAAGAGGAAAAACAAGAGACCTCTTTCAAAAGATCGAAGAAATCAAAGGGAAATTTAAACCTAGATTAGGAATGCTGAAAGACCAACGAGGGAACATATTATCTGTCCAGGACAGACTGAAGAGAAGGTGAAAACAATATGTGGAAGAATGATGCAGAAGAAATGAAAAGGCAACCGAGTCCTTTGAAGAGAAATCCTATGAGGAAGAACCTGCAATGCGAAAAAATGAAGTGAATGCTGCTTTGGAAGCACTCACAAAGAATAAAGCTGCTGGAATAGATAGGATACCAAAAGAATTTTTCCAGGCTGCAGGGGCTGAATTACAGTATTTTTTGCTCTATAAGACTTACTTTTTCCCCCTCAAAAGTAAGGGGAAATGTCTGTGTGTCTTATAGAGTGAATATGTGTGTGCAGTAAGTCTGTCAGATGTGCAGCCCATGGGGAAGTGATGGGGAATGTGCCTGTGATTATGCCCATTTGATTCAGAATATTTTTTTCCTTGTTTTCCTCCTCTAAAAACTAGATGCATCTTATGGTCAGGTGCATCTTATAGAGCAAAAAATACGGTAGTCCAAATCCTAACAAGGATGTGCCAACAAGTACGGGAAACAAAACAATGGCTCACAGACTGGAAATGTTCAATATGCATTCTAATTCCCAGGAAAGGATATCCAAAGGGCGCAGCAAATATCGAACAATCGCACTGATTTCCCATACAAGTAATGTTGCAAAAAGAGAATGTTATCCTATATGGACTGAGAAATGCAGGATTCTGAAAAGGAGAAAACACTGGAGATCATGCCACAAATATACGTTGTCTACTGGAACACATCAGAGAATTTCAGAAGATCGGTCTCTGATTTGAGATGACTAGTAAGTCTTCCTGATCACTATGAATGGCAACCCAGCTGCCAGTAAGCTCCACCAGGGTCCCAATCCAGAGCACATTTTCTGAGCTTGAAAAGTAACAAAGAGGACCATAGTTACCAGCTATGCCATCAACGTATCTGATCATTAGGATCCAAGTAATTTGTTTTAGTGAACCAACCGATTAGCACCATAAGTAAGCCAACTAACATATCCATTGTCATGACCCAGATGCTGGGACATTACTGGGAACCTGGGTGCTGCCTTTCCAAGGAGTCGCTGTCTCTAATGCATCTTTGGCCATGGCTTGACCTAATTCCTACCGGATATTTTGGTTAGCAGCTTCAAATGAATTATAATCCTGTTGTTATTTTTAACCAGCTGGAGGTAAGGAATTCAGATAAAGATACCCACAATTAAAGGTAAAGCTAAAGGTAAAGGTTTCCCCTTGACATTAAGTCCATTAATGCCTGACTCTAGGGGGCGGTGCTCAGCTCCGTTTCCTAGCCGAGGGAGCCAGCATTTGTCTGCAGACAGTCTCCATGGTTGTGTGGCCGGCACGACTAAACACCGAAGTGCACAAGATGCTGTTACCTGCTCACCAAAGTGGTACCTTTTCTTCTACTTGCATTTGCATGTTTTCAAACTGCAAGGTTGGCAGGAGCTGGGACAGAGCAACAGGGACTCACCCTGTTGTGCAGATTCGAACCGGCGACCTTTCGATCAACCAGCCCAGCAGCACAGCGGTTTAAACCACTGCGCCACCTGCAGTCCCTACCCACAATTAGACCAATGGATATTCCTGACTTTCTGAAGAAATCTCCTCAATGGCATTTAATGACCTGGAAAAGAGAGATTTTCCCAAAATATATTTTGTCTCACAGGATGCAGAGAGGCAAATGTTGGCCCAACATTTGTCTTGGAAGTAGACAAATAGTCACAACGTCACGAATATGGATTAAGTTATCCAGCTAAACCCACTGCAGAAAAAGTCAAGCCTCTCCCACTTTTCCCTTTCACAACACATTTCTAAATACTTGGTGCATATAATTGACTGGCGTGTATCCATTACAGGTGTGGATATGGTTAAATTAGATGCTAAGGGCCAAAGAAGAAACGGCAGGCCCAAGAGGAGAAATGGATTCACTCTGTGAAGAAAGCCACAGCTTGGAGTTTACATGTGCCAAGCAGGGGTGTCAAGGACGGGACATTCGGAGGTCTTTCACTCATGGCGCTGCCATAAGTCACAGACAATTTGACAGCACATAGCAGCACCAATGCTGGGAACACCTTCCTCTCCACCCCCAAGAAGACAACAAAGAATTGTCCTTCTGCTCGGCACTAGATTGCCGGCCCTGTCTTGCTGAATCCGGCCTTTCATCCTGAAACAGCTTGCACTTATTTTTTGCGTGCATGCGTGTGTGTGTGTGTGCAAACATTTTAAATGAGATGCATTTGTTGTTGTTGTTAGTCACGAGCTCGTGTCCGACCCATCGCAACACCATGGACAACATTCCTCCAGGTTCTCCTGTCCTCCACCATCCCCCGGAGTCCACTCAAGCTCACACCAACTGCCTCAGTGACTCCATCCAGCCACCTCATCCTCTGCCGTCCCCTTCTTCTTTTGCCATCTATTGTTCCCAAATGAGATGCATGGTGGTTGGTAAATTATTGTCATTTGGAGCAAAGCCTTGTATGGTCAATAGATTAATATTTCTTAACTTGAGATCTAGTTTGATTTTTCAGAAGACAGACCAAAGTTAGATGGTTTTCGGAAGAAGGGAGGGCGCAGAGGCGTTAGGGTCTGAGAGTCAGTGCATCCTGTCTAGCAGACGTTTTTCTGGCTGAGCAGCTTCACTTCCCAAGCAACCAGGCCTCCATGTCCTCCTGGACAGGAGCACTCGGGTGATTCTGTGCCATGATGTGGTGCTGCTGAGGCAGCATATTCTGGGTGGGAGGCTGGCTGGCCTAGGAGCTCTCGGTTGTCACTGGCACACCTGCCTTAAATGGGAGGTGCTGCCCCCCAGAGACTGCTAAAAATGTCCTCCCACTGCCTTGGGCTGTGAATTCGGCACACCACCTGCTGCGATGCACCCGATGCAGGGACACTGCAGAATACCCTCTGAAGACTGCTCGAAATATCCCTATGTGGGCTTCTTGCATTAACTTCTCCATGGTGCAAGAGAAAGCTTGGATACGATTTGAGAATGAATTAGAACCAGCAACTCTATTAGTGTACAACAGAAAGGGCAAAGGCATTTTGATTGCTCACTCCCACGCCTGATGCCACTCGGCAGGCAGCCAACACAACTCGCAAGGGCTGTTTCCTTCTTCACTGTATGAGTTCACTGATTAGCAGTGAAGGGTTCCTCCCACCGCCTCTCACTAGATCATTTGCAGGGGAACATGGCAAGCAAGGGGCTCCGAATAAGCAGAATTTAGGATGAGGATCAAGCCCAAACACTCCTGCCTTCCCTTCCCTCCTCTGATATTGCCAGGAGTAATCCTGCTTCACTCTTGGATTCCTGTTACAATTAGACTTTGCAAAACCTTGGTTCATTTTATCCAAACAAAAGTTGAGATGAAACTGTGGTTTCTGATGGTGGCTTATTTGAACAAACCATAGTTCAAATGGCCAATCCAATTGTCAGATCTCGATGTAATGAGTAACTCTGGTTAGTTAAACGTAGAAGCTTCTGCTATCCTGATTGGGCAAACCAGGGGAGGGGGAGAGATTATGTAAGCTCAAGGAAAGTACATGCAGCAATAAGCCATGGTTTAATGTTCCACCCAAACAAGGCCAATCTTGGGCTTCTTAAGATTTTTCTCCTCTGAGCTCAGTTTGTCTCATACCCAAATGAAAGTGATTTATTTATTTATTCATTCATTTATTCATTTATTTAAGATAGTTGTATGCCGTCCTTTGCAAGAGCCTCAGGACGGCTTACACAAATAAAATACCTATACATAAAAGCATAACATAAATAAGGTAACGACCCACTCTGGCTGCAAATAAAATATGGTAATAAAATTCAATTGCTGTTTCATTTTGAATGGAAAAATTGTGCACTCAAAAATGTGCACTTTTCATCCATGGTCTAAGGCTTAAAAGTGCAGAATTTCGAATGTGACTACAAGTTTAGGGACTTGCAAGTCTTTACAGAAAATTGCACTCCCGTTTGTGTTCAGGCTTACTAACAGGGCCAATTCAAAGTGAAAAATGAACCCAATGAACATACATACATACATCCAATAATAGTAGTAGCAAAAACAACTCCTGGCACTTCAGCTTTTGACTGCCACCATTCATTAGACAAGAGCTGTATCCATGGCACCAAATGCCAGCAGTGTTGACACCTGTGTAGGTGTGCAAAATGTTCGGTACAGGGGACATGTCTGCGCTGCACTCAACGGGGGCACAACTATGCTCAGATTTTTTTTCTCCAGCTGCTGCACAATCATGAGCAGACATCTTGAAGCATCAGGCAAGCCTTAGAGCATCCTAGTGTTCCACCCTTCCCTTGGAATAGTCATCCAGAGCTCAGATTGTGCATGATGAAGAAAGACTGCTACACTGGTCGAATTTCCCTTAGATCTGTCAACTTGACTGTGGTTCGGATGCTCATTCTGATGCATGGTGACTCTCCTCCTTGGGCTGAGGCCACCACAGAGCTAGATGCACCCAATATGGAGGCTTAACTACTCAAGGAAGGCTTAAGACCAGTTTAGAAGGCAACTCTTGGAAACAATAATTGTTACCTGAACAGAAAAATATGCCGTGTGGTATTACCATTTTCTAAGTTTTCCTGAGCCTGGAAACAGCAACCAATTAAGTGGAGCAAGAGGGAGAGAAAAACCTCCAGCACAGAAAAGCCAGAATGGTTTATTACTAAACATTCCTGATGATGGATGGTGGAGACCATGATGCAGCTGCTTTTTTCAGTGGCAACCACACAGTCTTCGCTCAGCCCCAGTGTCTGGGAAAGAACGTGTGGCAGGATGGGGCTGGCAAGTGAACATCACAAAACGCACATATTGTATCAGCATTTCAGAAGCAGGTAAATAGCTGTTCTGAGGGCACTGACCTAGTTTTACAGTCAACCTAATGGCCCCCCTACTGTCAAGTTTACTCAAAATTTCAATTAAAAATAGAGCATCTTAGAAGATGGACATGACACATTTACATCGTTTCTGTACTCAGTTCTCTCCAGTTGGAGCCCAGTAATTTATATGAGGTGCATATTAGGTGTTAATAGAATTACAAATATGATATAGTGAATGTTCTTATACAATCTGAACCATAATAAATTTTATAAATTCTGATTGCTGGTTACTCAAGCCATCAAATCTCTGCCAACAGAGGTCTATTACTGAACTGGCATTAATATAGAAATCATCACCAATTCAAAGCAGATAATAAAGGACTGACATATTTATTATCATTATTAATTAACAGTTTTCCGAGATGGAATTAAATCAATATGCTGTTCTGATATCATTTTAACTAGTTATGCAAATCAAACATTTAAAGCCCATGAATGGATATAAATGCCATTCAAAATTCACTTCACACTTATTACTGTAATATCAGAACTTTCAGGCTTTGCTAGTAAAAAAAAGACTTAATGCTCATTTAATTATGCTCAGACATAAAGCTTATGGAACAAGAGTTGAAATAGCTGATTAGTTAGGAAGTCACAGTAAGGCTGTAACAGGAGGGATAGACAATGAGATAATAACGTTGAACATCTCGCACTTTTGCTCAGGAATTTTCCTGGCAGATCCTATTAAAAAGAACAATGAAATGTGTAGGAGAAAATGCTTTTTTTTTTTGCTTTTTTTTTAAGCAAAAAGTTAAAAGAGTCTTTTTAAATCTGAACAAGGGAAAGGGGAACCATTAAGTAGCATTCATATAAATAGGCAAAGTTTTGTGGTTTCACCTGTATCTTTTCTAATTGCACGATGCTTCTAAGTGCCAGGTTGGGGTGGGGAATGGGGTTGACTCTGTCCCAAGCAAGCGGATCTCATTTGTCAAGACGAGATATTTGAATAACATGAATGACTAATGCAGAGTGACAATTAGCAGCAACTGGCCTGAGAAATGGCTTCGGCCTGATGGCATCGGAGGTGACATTTTGACAGGCTCTGTGCCCATGGTGGGGCCGTCAAGAAAATGCCTTGGCTAATGGGATTGGGCCAGTGGCAACCCAGCAGCCAAGCACCGAGCATCGAGCCAAGCCCTCCAAGCACTGGGGAAGCCAACCAATCTGACACGACTGCAAATCCTCCCCTGCAAGAGGCTGAAAGAGTGAGGCTGACGTAGACAGCAATGACACGAGTCCCATGCAGCCACACACTGTCAAGCTGCCCGTTGCGAGAAAAAGCAACAATTCAGTTTCGTGGCACTCGCTGGGGTGGTTCCCCGCCCCTCTCCATTTGGGCAATTGCTTAGCACTCCCAGGCTTTGATATCCTGGCAGGCAGCCACCGCCGTGCTTGGCCTTTGCAAACACTTCTGGGTCCTGCCACAGTGATTATGTTGCCACCGCGCAGGCTGCCCCTTCCAGGCCCCTGTGCCCTCACTAGGAAGGGCAGGCGGAACAGGGGCAGGCAGCATCGGGGCATGGGTTTTAGCAGATGGCATGTGCATGGGTAAAGCTCTCCCTGCACCCACGACACGCCCATGAACACCAGGTAAAAAGGAAACAAGCACTTTTCTTTCCAGCCTGGCTATCCATAGCAATTATGCCTTCAGGGGAGAGTCGCCCTAATTCACAACTCCTTCCTTTTTAATAAGGGAAATTGTTCCTGTGCTCATTTGTGGAAACAGCCATGCACAAACGCAAGCCTGCTACTCTATCGCTGACCGACAAGGAGTTCCTTGTGTGCTTGCTGGTTTATTTGTTTAGCTAAAACTTTTCTATGCCATCTTCTTATCAAATAGTCTCAGGATGGTCCTTCAATCAAACGAAGTAAAGCAGCATTTCTATACAATAAAACCCCAATTAAAATAACAATGTAAACCTTAAAATACTGGGGAAATAGAAAGGTTTCGGCCTGAAGCCAAAAAGAATAAACTGAAAGTAAATAAAAATAAGTAAAGTTTAAAATATGATATGTGAGAAAAGGTATTGTGTGATATGGATGTGCTACGAACCTTACACCTGCAATAACATTTAAGGAAAGACAGGGAAATGTACCAGAAAGAGCAGCTATTAGCTGAGCATCCAAAATATGGAAACGGGACTGTCTGGGCACTTCCAGGAAGCAGAAGGGTGTGCATTGTGATGCAAGAGAGCAGTTGGGAGCGTGAGAGAAGAGCAACTCAACTACCCAAGAATCAGGCGTAACTAGTAAGCATCCGTCCCCAGTTGTCCGTCTAACCAGTTTTGCACAGCAGACGCACCTTCCTGCTAATCTGAACTTGACTAGATTGTTAGTAGCAGTGCTTTAGTAAGGAACCAGCTATAAGATCCTTCTCTGACAAGAAATACCAGCATAATTTATTGCATTATTACTCCTCTGAACTGAAAGCAATTAATTACCTCCAGCAGGATGCACAAGTGAAAATTCATCAGAGGAAAGTCATGAAAAATGTACCCACCACTTTAAAATAATAGGTGCTTAATAGCTTCTTTTGTTTGCTGGCTAATCTAGAACATCTTATAAATGCCTTCGGATGGGTTATCTGTTGCAAAAGCCAGATTTCCCCCTCCTCGTATTAGTCTATCATCTATAATCTTTTTTTGAAGACAGGAAGAAAAATATGCAACCTTCAACAAAAAAACTAGAAACCTGTATAAATTATCCTTTTGGGCCATGATAAAATTCACACAGGCACAGACGAGCATGAGGGCGTATGGGCCTCAACTTATATACACATTTACTGTTTCATACTGGCAGTTCTGTGCTGTTAGGATGGAGTATAAAAAATAAATCATAAAAGACGAGGCTAGACCTGAGTACGTGGGCCCCATAGCTGGGAGCCACCTTTATTGTGCTTCCCAATCGTTCGCATGGATTTTGTTTTTCGGCAAAGTATGCACGGGTTGGCTTTCTACCTGTTTTGGGGTAGTTGCTGAAAGTGTTGAAGTTACCAAGCATCCTGGAGGACACGTTTTGCTGAAGAAGAATGAATATCCTCCTGCAACCATCCATCTCACTATGCTATTAGGGTCTTTGAAGGCATCTACAAGTGTGTGGATGGTGGGAACTGGCTGTGCTTGGGCTTCCAAAGGATTTTGACAACGCCCCTCACCAAAGACTGCTCAGTCATGGTGTAGGAGGAGAGCTTCTCTTCTGGCTGAAGGACAACAAGGAGACAATCAGGAGACCCAAAATATGCTATATGATATAGGATGAGGAGAGAAATCTTGAAAAGAGAGGATCTTAAACGAGTAAATTCTAGCAAGAATGAAAATGTTTTCCATCAGATAGCAAAAGAGAAGCTCATAAGGAGTGCTAGCCTAAGAATTTCAAAGGCTGTGTGCTACCACTAAAGCCTAAGTCCAAAAATTAAGACCCCACTCCATGCCATATTTATGAGGAATACAAATTGTGGAATTAACCACTGACCTGAAGACACAGGGAAATTCACATGCAACAAGGCACTCTGTTTTTCTACACTTTTCGTATTGTAGACATAGACTTGGACTATGGGGCAGCATGCAAGTATCATAAATATATCAATAAGTAAATGAAAATAAAAGTTTAAAAACTCAGCGATGACATGATTTTATTTAATACAGCAACTTCTAGTGCTGCTGAGCATGTTCCATGTTCTGCACAACCTATGCTCTAATGCAAAGGAATGGGGGTTATTCGTTTCACACACGCACCCCCACACACCCCGCAACCTGCTATGAATCATGAAAAAATGCAGGGTTTGTGTCAGCTCGATTTCTCAGCTTCCTATTACGGGAACACGTTTTGAATGCAAACCAGACAGGGGCACAAGTAACGCTACCTTTGTGCCAAGTTATGCAAGGAAACACAGAATCCTGCAAGAGTACCCCAACCCGAAAACAAGTGCCTTAGAAGCTGTAAGGGCAGATGAGTCCATGAGACCACATTTGTTTTAAAATGACAAACAGTGATGAGCACGACACCTAATTAATTCATTGATTGATTAATTTCTATGCCACCCAGCAGCTGAAGCTCTCTGGATGGTTCATGAAGCACCTTTTTAAAAGGCAATAAAAGATGCATCGTATTTAAAAAGTATTAAAACAGCATTAAAAGTTTACAATGCAAAATTGTAAACCACATATTAAACAGGAGTGTGTGTGTGTGTGTGTGTGTGTGGGCGGGGGGCGGGGTGTAATAACCTAAAGAAGAAGAAAATATTCTGAAATTGATTTAATCCTGACCCATTTCTTTGTTTGCTTACTTCAGTCCATTTAGCCACTGAAATGGCAAATGCATTTCTACAGCATGGGCCACACTAGATGTAGCGTTAGTTGCCCCCCAAAAATAGATTACAAGATCAGGAATTGCTTCCACTTCCCTTCCCAGCATCAACCATAGTTTCTAATCACACAAGCCCCAATGTAGGCCATTGATTTCGATGGGCAGTTCAACCTACTTAACATATTGGCACAAGCCAGTAAGCCAGGATGCGAGAGAATCCTAGCCTGCTGTTTGCGAGCAAGCCTGCCCTTGGCCAGTGGGGGATTGTTCCCGATGGATCTTTCCATCCCCAGGAGGGGCTTCAGTGGTCAGGAACCCAACAGCGAGAAAAGCTGAGGATCTGGACCTGACTCCTGGCTCATCACTCCCAAGCAATCCCTGGCTTGTCGGAGGTTGCAATGACTGAGGAGCCCTCTGTTTAGGCTCATACAGAGTTTTTTCTCGCCAAAGCGTGGGTGGTTTTTGAAGCCTGCCGGCACAGGGCCTAAGCAGAAGCAATCAGACCATGCGCGGCAGCAAACGAGCTTGCGAGATGCTCTGCAGCAGTGGCTTATTTTTTGGGCTAATTCGGCCTTTAGTTTCGTTCTCTGGTTTACAGAGGAACCGAGGCTCCTGGCAGAAGGCTGCAATGCTAAACCATGGTTAGCAACCAAGGTCAAGGAAGGAGTGCCTCTGGAGAGGGGAGGGAGCACATGTTCCCAGGAAAAGCCCCCATTTTGCAAAGCGGGGCTTGCAGAGAGCCAGTTGATCCCCAGTTGGGTCATTTTTAAGGGAAACAAGGCATTCTGGAATGTAGTGCAGAGGCGTTAACTCTGTCACCTGCAGGCCTGTAACCAGGGATGGGGGCTGCCCCCTGGACATCCCCCCACATGGGTTACAAAATAAAAATTTGAAAAACAGTTCACATATTTCCTGCAAGCCAACTGGAGGGGCACCCAGGCCCTGGAGCGTTAGGCTGACTACGAACCTGGTCATGGGCTCCTCTGTTTTGCACCTCTGTTTTGGTGCCACCATAGAAAGCAAGCTCCAGCTGATGGTACCACAAATGCCTTCCAGTACCTTCATGACAACAACAACAAAGCAGCAATCCTTTGATGAGTCTTAAAATTGCAACCATGATAAAAAGATAGAAAAGGGAAACTCTTTCCATTTATTTTCCAGCTTTCACAATTATTCACATTGATATGATTCAGTGATTGTTTTTTCTATAAAGTTATTGGAGTAATTTTGCGGTGTATATTCCCGATCAATTCCTCCTCTCAAGGGCACAGTTGAAAAGTGATATTTGAAAACGGCCCCTGATAGACTGCATGGTTAGTCAGCAGCAGAGACAAACAACCCAATCCAGCGCAAATTAGTTCGACTGCCAGCAATAGTTTTATACAAAGATGTAAATTATGTTGTCAAAATTGGTTGCTTTCTAGCTTGCTGCTCCACTAACAAGAAACCACTTTGGCTGATAAAGATGAACGCTAAGCTTTTCTCGCTCACAAATTTGCAAATCTGCTTTTTCAGCATTCTGTTAGCCACAAACAAACAGCCCGGTATAATTGCTTCCTTTTTTTGCAATAGTATTTCTCTCGTATAATACCATTTCTCGAGACTCTTTTAAAAAACAACATGAGCAGAAGCTTTTAAAAATAAGGCCAGCCAGAACTGCCAGAGTCACCTTTTTTTAACATTGCCAGTGCCGCAACACTCAAAACCCCTGGCTGCGCATCCAACCTGAGATTCCACCAATGGACAGACAGCTTCCAGTGACTTTTCGCAATGGCTTTGGAACGAGATGGATACACATCTAATCCAAGGTAAAGGGATGCGCATTAAGATAAAGCAAGAGCTCAAACGCAATTTAACAAGATTTTATGGTGCAATCTTAATTATCCATTTTGTTTGTTTCCCGCCTTTTCCTCTGAGGAGCTCCGAGTCCTTCGTATTGGTTTGGAAGCAGTGCAAGGCTGCTGTTCTACCTACCTACTTAATTGTATACAAGATACATCTAAATCTAACACCAGTATGAAAATAATAATGCATTATAACTGTAATTATACTCAATGTAAGCCAAATAAATAAATTACAATTACCCTTTAAAGTTGCTAGTTATGCTATTTGCTTTGAAATTAATTGCAGGTGCTCCTGAGTGCTTTATTACAGTCCCAAAGTTGTATATTTGAAAGAACAGTACAGATGATCCCTGTTTATTTGTTAAATTAAAGCTTTGTTGATAAAATTACAGTTTAATTAATATTATGGGTAGTGTATAGCAAAACAGCTTACCTTCTGCATAATTTATTTGCACACACATATCTCAGTGCAGCCCTTTTACAGCTCATACAAAATAAATGCCTCTTTGGCTGGCATTTTTCTAAACAGCAGTTCCCTAAATCAATATTATTCACTTGGTATTTTTAAAAGCAGTGTATCTTAATAATTACATAGCATTAGAGTAGGCAATAATTTCACTTGCTAAGCATATTAAATTTAGCAAACCATCAGTCAAAAGAGTTGGTTGTTCCTCAGAATTCTTAAGCAGTGAGCGAATGAGTTTGGAATCATGTTACTTTGGTATAAATGTCACATATAGTTTAAGAGCGTGTGTGTGACTCCCCAAGCAAGCCCAATGCCATATATCTTTATTAGTTTCATTGGTCAGCGCAGTGACCAGTTGTTTATACTCATTACTCAAGACAAGGTGAACCATTTGCCACAGACTGCATTCGCGGCTAAAAATGTATGACTTTGCAGAAAATAGAAAACACGGGCAAGGCTACCAAAGCGAAAGAGCAGAGTAGCATCCGCTGTAGCACCAGAAGTATTTTCAGGGACTGCCTCCATTTCCCCGACACAGTTATATCAAACCACAAGCCCTGAGCAGGCTTCTTTCTTGTCCACGCTGCTTATGCACCACTTTTCAAAGTCATTAACTGGGGTCAGGATAATTACACTGCATCACAATCATTTATCAGCCTTCAATTTCAGTCTCCCCAGTTGTTGAGACAATTTTAATTCTGGTGAGCACTGCAGTTCAAGACACGCGTCTTCCTAGTGAGCACATCAAAGGTCTGAAAAGCAGAACAGAACGCACTGCCATTGCGTTCTCCATCTCACCACTGCCAATATCCCCACTTCCAATGTGAAGTCCTTGGAATGCAGCACTGCAAAGCCCTGGATTCTTGAAACTCAGCTAAACGTTTATCTAAGCTAATAGATGCATTTGCTATTTGACAGAAATCAAGAAAGGCATTCCTTCCTCACCACCCACACCGAGAGGCAAGGCCGTTCCTTGGGAACGCTCTCTGGGAGTGGGAGGCTAGATGGAGACTCAAACTCCCGACTGGCGCTTCAGGTCATCACTCATGGCTGAAGATGGAGTGGCGGATGGCTGTCCTTCAACCCAGAATAAGAGACAATCCATTCCAAAGGAGTAGAACCTGGCAAGCACATAGAAGAATGAACCTGCCTACATCCACTCTTACTTGCCCTCCTGCACATGGGTACTTGTGTCACAGCCTGGTCCTTCAAGCCACTTCATAAGCCCCTGGTTGCTACACCAAGTCTACACTCAATCAACAGAAAAGTAAAAGCACAAGAATATGTAGAAGTCGGGGATAAACATTTCCCTCAAGCTATGCATGCCAGTATTTTTAACCTCCGTGTAAACATGTGCACCCCAATTCAGATCAGGACTGTGGTGCTTTGGGAGGGGGAGGGTCAATGCTAACCACCCCACCCACTTTTTTACAAATCTCCCCTTTCTGTGGGAGGGTGGGTTAACAAAGAAAGAAAATGCAGCTTTCTTTTGGTCTTTTACTTAGTTGAAATTGACCTGCTGGGAGATGGAGGATGAAATTTTATGGAAAAATGGGCAAAGCGGAAGGGTAAAAGCCCCTCCTGGGTCACCAGGATCCCAATCCCAATTGGAGGTTCTACTCACCAATCGTGGTGGCATACAGTGACACTCATGTGAAGACGGTCCAAATCCATGGATGTCAATAGCAGTTGCTACAGGACCTGACACAGCCCATAGAGCACACAGTGGCTGAGGTCAGACAACAGGACACACCACGGCTGGCTCTTTTCACCACTGTTCGTCCATCATGTCTGAACCCAGTCCTGCTTTCCACCATGGTAAGCCTGGTCTTCCGAGACAATGACAGACGACCACGGTTGGTTCTGTAGGTTCTCTGTAGGGCTTGCCATGTTGGGTGAACGCTGCCGATCCCTCTGACAGAGAGAACCCACAGTTCCTTTCTCATCAGAGGACTTCCACGGTGCCCAGTGAGGGCTGCAGTTCCACGTCCAGAACCTCCCACACTTTCTTCGGACAGGGCATTGGATCCCCTGACAAGACTGGGCAGCACAGAGGAGCACGTTTCAGTTACAACAGCCAGCCCATTTTAGATGAGCCCAGTGAGCAGCAGAAGGGTTCTGCCCAGACCTCACAGACCCCCAGGAGATGTCTTTGAGCCTTGGTGAAGGACTCCACACGTGCCATGCTGAGCTCTGAGAACAGTGTGGCTGTCTTGTCCTTGCAGCCATAGCAACAAGAGCGCATGTGCCATTTCCGCTGGGTACTAATGTTCCAGGTGCTGAGGCAGAGGCAGGCAGAACTTCTGCAAAGGCATCTGTCTGCCCTTCATTTTGCTGAGCGTCGTACTTTGTTCGGATTGCACCCTTTCTGCAAAGCGCACCATTATCAAGCCCCTGCTTGAGAGACCCAGGATCCCGAGGGGGCTGCCATGGGGCAGTGGGACAGAGGGCTGGGTCGGGACTCGGGGGGCCTGGGTCCTAGCCCCCACTCAGCCGTGAAACTCACTGGCAGGGACAGTCACAGACCCCCAGCCTAACCCAAGGACTGTTTTGGGAGGATAAAATGGAGAGGAGGTGAAACCTGTAAGTCACCTTGGCCTCCTGGCAAGAAAAAGAAAGGCAGAATATAAATGCAGTGTAGTGGTGGTGGTAGTAGTAATTCCATCTTGCCCATCTGAATATACAACATCTATGTTGGCTGGCAGCTATCAAGCCAACTTCTTTGTGACAATGGCAGACAATGAAACAGTGACATCCTTTATTACAGCAGAACTCAGGTATTTCACCAAAGTCCATGATTCCGAGTCCTTCAAATAAAAACCGGAAACAGCATGTTAAGGTTCGCTGGAGTGATCCAACACAGGATTCAGGAAGTGCAGGCTTCAGAAATAGTCTAGCTGGCGTCTCCACGATCGTGAATGCCAGTCATAATGCCCTCTTTTCCAGAGGAAGGTTATGCACCCAGAAATGCCAGAATAGGGGCCCAGAATAAAGAGGAAGCATCTTCCCCCTAGAGAATGGAAAAGCAGCTTGGAAGTCCTCCGATGCAGGCAATACAGGCTGGTTTACAGGCCCAGAAAAGATCAAGACAGGCAATTTCTTCTTAAGGGTGGGGTGGGATGCGAGGTCTTCTCCATATTTTCAGGTCCATCCCAGGTGTCTGGGTGGGTCTTCTCACACAATTTTTCCATTCCAGACTTCCACAGCAGATGAAACAAGAGTTCTCCATGGCATCTTTGGCTTCCTAGGCTGCGCTACCAGGTGTTGTGTGAATGCAGCTTCCAGCTCTGACTTTCCCGAATGTTGCTTCTCATCTCCTGCCTTCTCCTCTTCCCTGCAGGAAAAAGCTTCTGCAACGGCTCCTTGCTTCATTGACTGGAGGTCATTCATCCCCGTGACTGGCAACCCAGTGATTTCTCTTTACAACTCATATATTAAACTTCTCCCATGACTGTCTTATCTCCTACACATATCACTTCACACACACCTTCAAATCCTTGATGGGGCTCAGTAAAACCCACACAACTGATGAGTTGTGTTTCTCGAAGGCCACCACGAATTCTTGTACAGTGATCTTGGAGCTGCTTGAAGATGAGGAGCAGTCCCTTACCAGACCGTCACTGCCAACCTTCTCCTCTTGAAGCTGCTTGTATCAGCCGGTACTTGTTCCTTAGACAGCTACGGTTGGGGTTGTGACGTTTCAGCTGTATGGTGCATGCAAATGCACCAACCATTTGGGAATGCACCTCATGATGATGGAAACAGATCTAGCTATGGGGAGATATCCATATAACTTATGTGCCCATGACAATTGTCTTCTGCTTCAGTCGGACACTGAGGCTTGGAATGGGGTTGAAACGGACGCATTGAGTGGAGGGCTAGGAGGCCCACCTTAAGCAGGGCCTGGCTCCACCTGGGATTTCCATCCCACCAATGAACTTACCTCCCCTCCCAGTTGCCCTGGTTCCCCAGGCCAAAAAGCCTTACAATGGGGAAGAGAGAGGGCTCCCGTGGACACAAGAGGGAGAAATGACACGCAAAGTATTGTTTCCTGCTGGGGATCTTGGCTTGGCTACAAGAACAAGAGCAGAGAAAGCCTCAGCAACATCCAGGCTTGGAGGAAAGTCAGGAGCTTTCACTAGGTAAGAAAAAATGCATCGGGCCAGTGGTGAACTGGAAGGAGCATGTGCGTACTCTGCTAAAGCCCTGTCCACATCTTATCTTATCCCTGGCATTCAAACACAGTTGCACCACCACCACCACCAGCACCACCATAAAAACTGGTATTTTGAGGACTTGATTTCGGTGACTAACAGCACATTTTGCTGCTTTCCTGAACATCTGCAAAATTGTCCACATGCAACCTTGACTTGAATGCACAAAACACAGCCACAAACATGAATGCATCTTCCCAGCAAATCCTGAAGCAGGTTTGCTGCACTCGCCTGGCTTGGAGGTTTTCCTGCCTGCTGTTGGGTGGCTTCATCGATCTTCGCATTTTGGAGATTCACATTTAGCGAACCTGTGACAAGGCAGGGTGACTTTATTCCCCCTCCCAAATGCTCTTGCTTCATTAAAATCAAAACAAAATGCCTGTGCTTTTATTTTTACCAGGGGGTTAGGAAATTCAGGCAAACACAATTGCTGCGCGCACACACACACACACACCAACACCAGCAATTTCCTCCCTTATTTATCATAGAAATGCCACATAAACCAGGGTTTTAAAAATGCTAAGTACCACCCCTGCTTGTAATTTTGGTGTCCCTACGATGACAATTTGTCCAAGGGAAATCTTGCAGACTGTTTTGTTAAAAGGAGTGAAACCTTAACCCTGCAGTGAGTGAGGAAGAAAGCCATTTATTGGGCAAATGTTCATCGCAGTTTCGTGGCCCATGATTCTGTCACCAGATAACTGCTTATACACAGGTACAAATGGCCAAGTGAACTCTGTTTCCCTTCCAAGGGGAAAATTCTGGCAGGGGTGGCTGTGGTGGAACGAGAGGAGTCCTTGCTGTGAGTCGTCCCCCCCTTCCTCCGCGTTGTGGCATGAAAAGAACACAATGGCTGTTCTGAGGCAGACAAGGCAGCTCTGGGAAAAAAATCCCTAATAGCTATGATTAATGACAACGGGCTAGAGGAGAGTTGGGACGCAGCCGCCACATACATCATCCTTTCCCATCAGTCTCTGCTCCTGCCGGCCCCTCTTTCGTACTACCAGCGAAGCATTATAAAAATGTCTTATCGGCTTCAGAAGGGTGTTTTTTTTCCAGAAACAGCAGCCCATCCAAAAAGAAAAAGCCAAGAAGAAGAAACAAAAGAATAGAAAAGGGGGAAGGAGGGAATGGGAATCAAAAAGGGGGGACAGGGCAAACAGGAGAATGGCATGTATAATAACGGCAAGATATTCCAGAGGAAAATACACCGGCTATAATCATTCAAGATTTCAGCAACTTGACTGTTCACATGCTGAAGCCACATTTTCAAGGTCTTATCTGCCATATGGTTCCCTGCTTGGATGATTTATTAGGTGTAGAAAGCACACTGATAAATTTTACTGCATTTCCCTGAATAGGCAACCTACGGTGTCAATAACAAAGCTCAGGCCGCTTTAATGAAAACTGTAAGCACCAAAGGGTAACCATTTATTTATGAGTCGCTATAGTATCACTAGGACAAAATTTATCTTCTCATGAACTCTGCAGAAACCAAACCTGGTCAGAGAATACACAGATCGCAACCATATGCCAACATCCATCCTGCAGAAGGCGATGCCAGGTGGGCGGAATGCGGGGAACGGGGCGGGTCACGTGCTACTTCGACCTATCAAATGAGAAGTGGTTCTAATAACACTGGCACAGGTTAGAGGAACAGAGCTTCTCATGCCATCCATAATATGGGATGCAACCAACCCACAGCCCATTCCATTATGGAGCAATGAATTTCTGTGAAATGAGCAACTTCGCATCTCACTTCTACCCCACCAAGTCTGCTGTGCAAGTCTTCACAGGTTACGGATTAGGTTATTCACTGCAAAGGTCTGCGGGGGGAACCAATGAGGTGGTCAGTGAAAGGATCCAATGTAAAATAAAGCATTAATTCCTCCATCGGAGTCATCAGGAGCAATTGTGACTTGGAGCTTTGTTTGAGTTTGACACTCGCAGAAGTGTCTCCCCACGAGAGCCTTTACAGGCACGGCATTCAAGACAAAGGTGTGTTGGGTCAATTCTCAGTATATATTCTCTCTGTCCCCATCATCTGAAAGTTTTTTCTGACATCAACATTTGACCAGGACCGTGCAGAATTACTTGAAAAAGAAACCCCCTTTTACATGTTGCGACTCAATTGCAGTACCATTTTGCCCATCATGACTTCTGCACAAAGATATTCCGTGGCAACTATATTTTCATGGGCAGTGGAAAATCCTTTGTTAGGCTCCTTTGTAAGAAACACTTGGTTGGAAGCACTGACAAAGGACCTCATTCAAATCCAGTTTAAGTGTGTAGCGTGGAACTCTTTGCGAAAAGGAAGCATACAATGGACATATCTTGACAGTTACAGTTCCCAAGAAAGGCAATATTCATATTAAACCCATTTCATCCTGTGACGTAGGTATCATTCTCGAATCAATTATTCTTGGTGACTCACCAAAACAAACAAACAAACAATTTCGGGGTTTAGCAGAATGACTTCCACCACCTTTCTCACAAACAGCTTACTAATAGAGTATATAAAATGCCTCTTGATCTGATGAAAATTACATTAAATCCCATACCTTGTACTTAAACACTTCTCAGAAGTTCGTTTGCAAACCAAATTGGTATCTTTCAGTGCTGTAATACCAAGCAAAAGAGAAGGTTTGAAAGTGCATATGCTGCTTCAAAAAAGGCCCCCCTGATATTATTATTATTATTATAACAACAATTTATAGCAAACAATACAATGCAATAAAACCACATAAAGTTCAATACAAAATTTTAAACACATGGATACCCTTTGGACAAATAAAGTACGGTCCATTAGCTAGACCAACCAAAAGAAAACCCATCGATACCAGCCCTCCATATGCCATTAAAAGGCATAAATGTCTCTGCACAGAGGGTGGCCTTAGCAATGTTGGTGCCTAGCAGGCCCCAGCAGGGAGATGATTCCCTAAACGGGGCCACCATGAAGAAGAGCTTCTTTCTTGTTGCTACCAACCAAGCCTCCGTTGCGAAAAGCACCTTGAGGGACAACTCAGATATTGACTGCAATGTCCAGAGGGGTTTGAGTTGCAAAAGGCCCTCCAACAAGTGTCGTGGTCCCAAGAGGGGGTTTAAAGCATGAATCCACATGGGATTGCAGCAGAACCACCTGGAGCACAAACAACGCATGATGTCATCACCACTAGTGGTGCTTTGTGATGCTGCTGTTGTTTCCAAAGTGGCCGCAATGAAAACTTTGCCTATTTTCCCTCAGAACCAGCATCTGCTCTCCTCTGGAAATACCCAGCTCACATCCCCATTTCCTTTCATAATTCATAGGAATTTTTTTGCATTTCTTGAAGAATTTTCTATGTTTTCCCAATTCATTCCTTCTTTACTGATGCACAGGACAGATCCTCTTCTGCTGTTGCACTGCAGAGCATTTGGACAAGAACGAGCAAGAAAAAGGTCCCAATTTCTGCCTTCAGTGGTAAGAACCCAAATGGGAAATCCATCCATCCATCCAGCAGAAGCAAGCGCCAAAACCGCCTGTTCCATTTCAGCACGCGGCCACGAGTGTTCAAAGCGTGAATGCTCAGGCACACCCAAAAATAACTTGTTTGAGGAAGAAGGCTAAGGCGAACCTTTGTACCTGAAATCCAGGTTTTCCACATTAAATGGTGCTTCTTTCCATAGGGAAGCATCAAATCATGACCTCCCTTCCAGTCATTAGCAGCTCATGCTGACTATGAATCCGTCGTACCTTCCCAAAGGACACAGAAGAAAACAGGCTGGGAGAAAAAGTGATTTTGCCAAAAATAGGTGAAAATGACAGCAGAATTGTGTGTGGGGGTGGGGAGGTGAGTGTCCCATCCCCCAATTTGGTTTCCCCAAACTATTTGGCTGATTGTATTGCACATTGACTTGGAAGTCCCACTGAATTCAATGGGGCTTCTGAGTAAATATGCCTAGGATTGTACCACCGAGCTCTGATGCCCCCTACTTCTCCCCCCATAAAATGCCCTAGGACGTACCCTTGAGACCCCAGGCTATCTCTGAATAAAGCATCTTTGGTTTTTCTGTGCAAGACCTTTAAAAAATCCAGGTGTTAAAATAGTTTCCCTCAGTAGTTCGGATTTAAAAATAGGCTGGCATGGATCAGAACATTGTGACTCCAATCACTGTCATTTCTGCAGGGTATTTAACAAAGCAAGTCCGTCAGTTTTGTGAAAACATGTCTTTCTTGGATATTTGGGCTTCTGTCCACTGTCATGGAGGCAGCCCCACGAACAGTAGAGGAGTCATTTTTTACAGTGGCAGCCATTTTGAATTTTCCCCATTCAAAATGTGCTTTCTGTTTTCTGGGCTCCAATTCTCTTCTCCGCAAAAGACTCTTGCCCATAACCCAAAGAACAACCAGAACAATGCAGCCCAGTACAAGGTGGATGAAAATGGGCTGACCAATCTGATGCAACCCTTGAAGAAAGCAACACATTTCAAAAGCTGTGTGGAAACACACGTGATCCAATGCAGATCATTCATCTGTTCAGCTTGAACAGCCTGCAGCTCCTGGGTCCCAGGCAGTAGTTTTTCCCCACCCAAAAGAAGCTCCCTGGGACGGAAACCGGGACTTCTGCATTCAACACCTGTTCAGCCCATGAGATCCAAAGAAGGCAGAAGCAGCTGGAAAGTTTGACTGTCCCAATAGTGATAACCAAGTCTGGCAGATAATGGCCTCCCGAAAACCTTTCAGCATATGGATGCTCATCCCGTGTTGTGAATCCACGTCTGCTCACACGACAATCATAAACAACAGCTGCATCCATTGGTCTTGGTTAATAAGCAATTTTTGTATCACCTGCAACAATTCGAATGGTCGGCAAGGAGAGAAAAACATGCAGCATCGTGACTCCAAGGGCAGGGCGGACGCGTGCGCATGAAAGTGGCTGTGAGCAAGGTGCCGCCCCGCGGCTTCTTTATTCAAGCCATGGGGGGCTGCGGAGCAGAGCAGTGGCCGGTAAGCACCATGGCTCAGCATATTGTTTGAACCCATGTTTGTTAACCATGCCAACAATCCACCATCACTGGATCTAAGCAGCACAATAAGCCATGGAAACAGCCTGCCATGCTGAATATCCAAATGGCCACTGGTGCATGGCGCATCCCACTCTGACTTAAGGAAGTTGTGGCGGGTTGCAGCAATCCTGCAAAGCAGCCCTGTGACTTTTGATTTGGCTGCTTGAATGTCATCTGTCCATTTATTATTTTCATAAAAACTCGGAAATCATCTTAGCTATTTACAGCACTCCAAATGCCTCTGATTTCCATTGACTTCATTTGTGTCATCTATATCCGTTTGGAAGTGAACCCAGACGGAGCAATCTAGAAAATCAGTTTTGGAAAAAGCTGGCAGAGAGTCAAGCTGCTGTGTAGTCTCCTTAACCATTTTTCCTACTTTATTGCCACATAAATAACAACAGAAATTAGCATATCTTTAAGCTGATTGATTTTAAGGAAACAAAGGTCTGTCCAGCAGTAGGTGAGGTGAACTGTTTCAATACGGTTAAGTAAAAAGCATACATCTCCATAATGGACAATCTCATGCTGCATTTTTCATTGAAAGGATTCGTGCGCGCAGGTTGCCTGCCCAGCACCCACTGAATCATTTAGCTCCCACACAGGAGCATACATGCGTTCAAGTGCAGCTCCCTTGAACATATGTGAGGCTTGACTGTCAAAACCCCCATCAAATTCTGGTCTGAATTCTTAGATCCAGTCTGCATTAGACTTACTTAGGCACTTGCATGCTTAAGGTGGTCCAACTGGGTTGTGTATTTGTTAAAACATGGGTCCTCAAACTATGGCCCCCGGGCTGGATCTGGCCCACCACAGAGGTTTTGGACTCGCCATGCGCACGTGTGGTGAGGCAGGGGCTTGCTCGTGCGGAGATCGTTTTGGACTCGCTCAGAGAAAACGATCTCCTTGCAAGCAAGCTGGCGCCTGCCCCGTGGCCCCCCACCCACACCACCTTCGTGGCCTGTGCCCATCGCCAGCACCTTTCAACTGGCCCCGTTAAAAAAGTTTGAGGACCCCTGTGTTAAAACCACAGCAGGACTCTTCAGCAAAGGCCTGTTTTTTGTCTTGATTCAGGTGAACCGGCCTACGTCAATCGACACCAGCCATTTTGCATGGCAATCTTCCTATTTTCCCAGCAACTCAATAATGATAAAATGAATATGCTCCAGGCAGGTGGACACATGAATCTTTATCACTTGAAGACTTTAGCATCAAACTAATCACGATATTTTAGTATCGATGCTGGGCACTTCGCAGAAGTAATACATGCATGTGTGTAGCAAGTACAATCTCAAAAAAGCAAATTGCACAAAGCATCAAAGATCAAAATGACCCGAAGGCCCAAGGCAGCAATGCCAACCCTCCCGCAGAAGGCAAGTGAAAGCAAGTCTCAGGGGATGGTTAGCTGCTTAACTTCAGGAGGAGCGATGAAAAGGTCTTGCTCTTTGCCACAGCACTGCTGACCGGGAGGGGTCAGTGGTCCAAACGGGACTTCCACACCTTCCATTGGACAGGGTCACATGCCAAGGCAACCAGATGGTGACTGCTTGCCTGTTAAGACCATGGTTCCGGCAAGCAATCGTGGTTGTGCTGCTTTTGTTTCTCCCCGCGTCTGGGCATGCACCCCGGGGGCTGCCGGCCTCTTTGCAATGCCGGCGCTTCCTCTCTCTCCTCCTTTACGCCTGTCTTCTTTTCCCCACAGCCAATTGGCAGTCCTTTCTTTGCCAGTTCCACTGAAAGAGGCAATCCCTGAGTAATCCACACACACCTCCCCACCTGCCACTTGATTAGACCTTTTTCTCTCTCCAGGCCTAGCACAGCACTTGGCAACCCTCCTGATCCCACCTTGCATCCAGAAGGTGGGGAAGCTGCTCTCTGGAGCAGTTCTCACATCCATCCTGACTCCCGTGTGTGTTGCAAGTCTGCACTGGGCCTTTTCCGCACCTTTCCCAAAGGTTTTCATGGCTTAGCCTTGACTTCGTATTTCCAGCTCTCTGCTCACTACCCAGGGACAGCCTTCCCTCCCCCTCATACCTGTACAGTTCTCCCATTGGAACCCATGAGCTGGCATTCTTCTATTAAAAGCATACTTTATTTTGTAAGAAAAGAGGAGAATTTTTGCTATTCTGTTTGCAAAAGTGAAAAGCACCCTACAATTAGAATTTTTTTCTTTGACTAACTCAAGCGCTGCTGCAATTGTGCTTCTTAGTGTTACCTGAAAGACAACATGCTTGGCCTCTTCCCTTCTAAAGGAATGTTCCTACAGGGGATTACCACACGGTTCCAGTTTTTCCTGTCTGATAACTGGTCAAATTCCCCAAAACCACTATGGCCGCATTCTTATACGTGGAGGGAGGCTGCCAAAGTGATGCAAACCAAGATGCACTGAGAATATCCGGCTTGAGTAGTTCCTGGTTTTGCTGCTCTTGCCATGCAATTCTGTAAGGATCCGTGAACCGCCAGTGATAGCAGCGCCCCCTAGTTCAGATGCCCGGACAAACAATCTCGGTGGGACAGGTGGGAGAGACTGGCCATCAGCCACAACGAGACACAACAAGTCATGGCGATTGGCCATCATGAATAGGCTTGCATGAAAGGCAGATGAACAATGTAAGAAACAATGGATTTTAAGATCTCCTTTAAAATTATCCATTAGCATAATCTATTCTTTCAAGTTTTGGAGTCTAAGCCTCTCCACCTTTGGGTGAGATTTAAAATGTTTCTCCTTTGCTTGGGCCATCAGGCTCAAGACAGGGAAAATATGAGGAAAAATCCTATTTATATACAGTATGTCATTCTGTCGTGTGGATGATGCTGCGTGCTTTGGTTTCCACCCCTGAGCCTTGGGGTGAGTTGGAATAAATGAATATAACCTAGAATGAAAAAGAATAGTTGCTGCATGTGATTTTACCATTTTAAATATCTTCTTCAGATATCATTTGCACAGTAGAACGGATTCAAATCAGAATAGCAACTTAATATTTGAAGTACTCATATGTTAAGATGAACAAAGGAGAGACATCTGCTGAATAGTGGCTGCGGGTCTGCAAAGACCACCCTGGGCAGCTCCTGTGCTCAGTTACCTTTCAGGGAGGTCCCAGATCTTCCCAAGCACACAACCTTTGCTGCCAGCCACACCGCACAGCAGGAACAGCCGCCTGCACAACACAGAAGCATGGAGGACCAGGGCAGCCCAATCAAGCATGGACCGGCTCTTCCTGCCATGGAGTGGCAAAGGCACGGCCGTTCCCCACACTCTCAGCCTCTGTTTGCCATGACTGGTGGCTACATCAGTCACTTTGGTCTTCGGAGGACAGAGGGGAGAACTTGATGGCAGCAGTCTCCACAGGTGCTCAGCAAGGAAAAACGTCTCCCACCTTCCCGTGCTCTGACCGATGAGCGCAAAGGAATGGAGGCGGATGAGAAGCCTGCGCAACTGACTTTAAAGTGCATTTATTCACCTGGCTGCCACTCCTGGATGGCTCAAGGAGGTCCATGCCAGAGCCCGGACAGCAGCTCTTGATTCTCCCACCTGTGCCAGCCACGCTGCAACAACAACATGGCAGACCATGCTGCAATGACCAAGCACTGTTATTACACTTTCCAACTGGAACCTGAACAAAAGGTTTGTGTGAGCACCCAAAGTGTGAAGCACATCTGGGATGTAATGGACCGCACGCCGTCTCACCTGTCCGACAAACGTTGAGGCAAATGCCTCAACATGTGTTACCCCTGTGGAAAGAGCTGGAACACAAATACGTTTTAAGAATTATACATTAATGACAACTTTGTTGGAGATGCGCTTATTACACGCACAAGTCAATAGAAACTGGCCATATTCTCACTGAGCTGGCAAGTTGGTACCTTCCTAGGATACTCTTCACATTGCAGAGGAAACTCACGTGGTTCTGTAAGTTTCTTCTATGCAGAAAAATCTGCATCCATAAAAAACCCAAGATCACAGATGTCTGAAGTGAGACTCTTAGCTCATCTTGAAATGTGTGAGAGGGAAATGTCCTGTCTTTTGGAGGCACATTTCATCACATGCTGCATTCAGAAGTGGCATCGCCACACCGAGATTTATCATCTCAGTGCAAACTAGGTCTTTGCCATAAGAAAATGTTTTCCTGGATCAGAAGAAAGGTACTTCTAAGTGGCTGACCATGTACTTAAGGAAGCTCTAGGCTTGATTAAGGAAGCTCTAGGCTTGATTTAGGAGCCATACCAAATCCATTTCTATAGCTTAAACCCAACTTTGTGCATGCTATATATTATATGGCTGATGTATTGTGATGTTCTTTCTTTCCCAAAACAAAGAGCACACAATCACAGATAGAAAAATATGATTTGCATTTTCAAAGATTCTAGAAGCACATTAGCTATAATGAGCGAAACGAGCATTGTCCGCCCTGACAATTTCACGTGACAAACCCTTGAATGTTTGACAAGAAAAAGGTCATGTTTTGTGAAATCCTAGAAAGGTCATTTAACAACAAATCACATGAATGAAATCACATGAGTTCAGGGAGGTTAACTGAAACACAACCGGCATTAAAGTGTGTTTTCAAGATAAACAAGGTAAAGGGTGGGGAAGCGTCATTTCAGCATTGAAAAGAGGGGGAAAACAAAGAAGTCTCTATTTGCTGCACTCTGCAATTTTAAGACATTTTCTCTGCACTTTGCCATTAAGGTGAAGTAGGATTTCTCATGTTCAATTGGTTTTAGGAAAGGATGATCAAATATCGCATTGTAACATTAAAATGTCACTTTCAGCAACCCTTAAGCAGCCCTTAGTCATGCTTTTAAAATAAAATAAAAATAAAAATAAAATTAAATTAAATTAAATTAAATAACAAACCAAAGAAACTGAAACACCCTTTATTTTGAAAGGAAGAAGATAAAGCATTGTCCCTCTCAAAACTTCATGTCACGACACTCTGTAAGATCTTTCTGCTAAACATTTTGACCAGATTGTGACTTCCTATTTTCAGATCTATTTTCTCCTCTACCAGCAGTAGACTGCATTTTTCACAGGAAGGAATTGCAGGAAGTTGTTTTGATAGGGTAATTTAACTACAGGATCAACACAGGTAGCCTCATGATGCATCGAATCTTGAGGCTATGGAGGGAGAAGGCATCGCTCAACAGTACAACAGACGAGTCTACTGAAGGATTTTCCTGGGGCAGCCTAGCAAATTGGAGCATCACTTTTGGTGGAGACACAGAGCGGCGGTAGCAGCAGCATTCCTGAAAGATGTTGAGTGGAGTCACCTTTCACATCAGAAGCTGAAGATTTCTCTCCTAACAAACTTGAGCTTTTATGCTTGCCTGACTTTTCCTCCTTGACAGGCAGAAAACGTGGCATCAGTGTATTGGTAAGCAATGGACCAGTGCTATCCCCACCAAGATCCCTTAATGTGTGGCTAACGTCCTGTTACGCAATTTCCAGGGAAGTAAACTCTTGCACCAGACAGAACTATATCCACACTTATTAATCTTTTTCTCGAGAGTACTGCCATTTTCCTTTCCTGTGCCTCGGTTTCATACTTGAAGCCAGCCCCTTTGATGCTACTGAACACCCTGGACACGTACGTTCTTCTGAGAATCTGGTGCTCCAAACCGATGATGAATTTTATGGCAAGGCCTTTGCAAAACCCAAGTAAACAACTGCCTTCTAGATCCCATTCTAAAACTGGAATTTCCAATTCTGTTCTACAGAATTTAAAACACGCACACACATACACACACTTTTGAAACATAGGTAATCAGACCTTCTAATCTGAGAATGACCTTATTTATCATAATCAATAAACTTCTCATGCCATAAAAATAAAGGACTCTCCGGCTACTAAATAAAAGAAAATATTCCTGACTGTAAAAGCAGAATGGTGATGGAACCAGAGACCTAGAGAGGCGGAGGGCTACCCCACACTGGAGGCATTCAAGAGGCAGTTGGATAGCCGTTTGTCAGGGATGCCGGCACTGAGCAGGGGGCTGGACTGCATGGCCTTACGAGCCCCTTCCAACCCACTAGTCTATGATTCACTCCATAGCTGCATACATATTCGTAACAGCCGCAGTGGGAGAGATGATCCACTTCCCAAGACTAGGAGATTCCACCTGACACTCAGGGGAAGGCGTCTTTCTATGCACATCCTTTGTGGGCACATGCCTGAAAAACAATACAAGAACCAAGAAGATCCAAGACAGGGTTCCAAAATACCAATGTGGCTTTCAAAAGAATTGTATTCAACTGATACAAACTCAGAGCAGAATGCAGGATGGAATGTCAGGAAAAATCTGCACACCAAACCAGCCATATGGAGCAGAGAAATTGCTTTCCTGGGGCATCCCCCTCCCCTAGGAATGCTCTTTAAAAGGTGGAAGGGCGACAGTTCACTCCCATTTCTTACCCCATGTGAAATAACTCCTTGGAAATGACTTGTGTGTTCTTTAAAAAATTGCTTTTGCAAGTGAATACTGACTGTACTCCAGGTCAGGTCTTTGATTTTTTCTTGTGAACGTTGTCTGCCCACACATGTATTTTACTGACCTACTGCAAGCTGGATGCCATTGTGTAGACACAGGACTCAGAGCAAAGTTAATACCACCTACAGAAACTAGAAGAAAACTTCCAGAAGTGGGAAGCCAGCCGAGGAGAAGTGCACAATTACAACATCACCATGCCATCCTTCTCCAAGCCAAACAATCCCAGCACCACCACAGTCTTTCCACACCTGCCTAATTACCAATTACCAAAATCTTATACAATTTTTGTTGTGTCATTCCCTACATCTGTTCCCACTGCCCTGGGTCTTTCCAGGGAAAGCCTTCCCTTGCCCAGCAGTTCTAACAAAGGCTTCATTCGTGTTGTGCAATGAGTGTGAGCAAACAGCAGATGCTTATTCATACTCGTTTAGCAATTAAACAAGATACGGGACTTCCTAACTCATCTTCAGCTCATTTTCTTAATTATTGCGCAGTGCCTAGTGTTTGAGGCAACAACAATGGCTCAGATAAAAGGGCACTCTCATGTGCTGAGGGCCAGAAGCCATCTTTGTAGGGACCTATCCTACCAAGAGCACAGCAAACCCGGATCGTAGCACGAGGGGACCAGAGAGCTGTCCAAATAAATGAAGGAGAAGCAGAAGCTGCCAACCGAACCCTGCACTGACCTCGCATGGAGGTGCCAGGATTGAGCATGGGCCGTGCAAGAGAACCTCTGTGCCCTGCCAAACTGCTTGGGGAAGGGAAGACAGGAATAACTCTGGTTCAGGAATAGCAACACTCACATCCCCAGAAAAACATGTGCCTTGTATTCCGAGAACCATATTTTAATGCTCTCTTGCACACACAAGCACAAACCAAGAATATTTCATAAAGAAACGCCCTCTTGTCCATTAGTGTTAGTCCATTTGAGAGAGGGAGGGAGGGAGGGAGGGAGACATGCGCAATGACTGATCCGACTGACTACCAGAAACAAGACACCTCATTTTGTCTTTCTTGCCAACTATTTTAGCTTATTTGCCATGAGCACAGGGTATAATTAATATCGCACAAGGAGCCAGCATTGTCATTTTTCAAATCATTTCCCTGGAAATGTTCTACACCTCTTAATGGCCCTGCTAATGCTGTAGCTGTCATGTTTTGGACAGCTGTGTTTTTACAAGACAAACTCAGCTGCGCCGTGTACCTCTCTGTAGACTTTTTAGCTCAACGGCTCAGAGGCCATGAATGCCAGCTGGTAATGGTTGCATGGAAATCTTTGATTACTCTCCCTCTCTCTCATTCTCTCTTGCTTGGTGCTCCAATTGGTGCTCAGATGTCACCTTCCCATTTTCCACGTCCACGCAGGTCTACTTGTCCCTGGTTCCTTCCCAAGATCACCTGATAAATGAAGGTTCAATTAAGCATGCCAAAAAAGAACGGAGAACAGGAGGAATGAGACATCTAATTAAAAGCTGGTCCAGATGTGAAGGGGACATGAAGTCAAGACTGCAGCCAGGTCACAGTTATTCAAAATGCAGCCCAGCTCATGGGACTCCGTCCATAACTTAAGCCAATGACAAATTTACTCCATACCTGGCACACACGGAGCGTGACAGTCCCAGGGTAAATCGTACGGGCATTAGGAAGTAGGGAAAACAATGTCTGCACATGGTGAAATCCGTTCCTCTCTTTCCAGGCTGCACATGCTCATATAAAAATTAAGAAAAAAAAATAAGCAAACTTTTCTGCCAGTTCAGTCAAAGCCTGGAGTTGAGGCTATTGATGGTGGAGAGGATTTATGCAGTACTGGTCTGAAGTCTCTGTTTTAGAGCTCTGCTTGTTAACTTGGTATAGCTGACAGGGCGCAAAGAAGCAGTGGCCACGTTACTGTGCTGCTGAAAATCAAAGAGTCTTGGGACACCTTAAAAGACTAACAAATCCACGGTGGCAGCAGCCACTATAGGCAAAAGCTTGCTTATGAAGCTGCATGGAAATGTTAGTTTCTTTGGGCTAAAAATGATGGGTGAAATTAACGGTGCTGCCAAGAGCTGCATTAATAATAAACCTGATTGGGATTGCCAGATGTCCTGCCGTCCAAGCGACCATACTCCCCGGCAACATAATGGGGACAATCCCTCATTTCAGGCCCTTTTCTGCCAAGACACCCTTCATCTCTGAAAATTCTTCTCTGGCCACCCGCAACAAAAGCATGCATATGTTAAGTTCGACACTGCTGCTTTTTATCTTTGAAGTGCTGGGTTTATTAGCCATCAACCAAGCTGAGAAAAGGAGCCAGCAACATTTTTCCCTTTCATGCTGCGTCTGCAAAACGCTACAGGAAAGTGGTGCTCATCAGCAGGTCTCCAGTTAGGAACCAGCCAGGCCAGAGAAAAGTGACATGAACAGAATGCTGCTAACACATGCACTACAATTCCACACACACACACACACACACACACACTCTGTATTCTCTTCTGCATGATTTGCTGCCATTTAAGAGACAATAAACAGCAACTTTAGATTGCTAACAACATGTCATTTAAGGTTTGCTGTTGCTCAACATCAAGGAAAATCAATGCCAGCTCTACAGGGGCAGAAAAAACCAGAGAAGTGAGCTCCATTTCAGGTCTGTTTGAACTCATTTCCTTTCTCCATGGTTGCCCCCTTCCACACCCCCTCAGGCATCCCCTCACAGCAGGCGTGACAGTTTGACACATTGACAGCTTGCACTGAATGACAACTGATTTGTACAAATTTCAAGCCTTATAAATCTACCTGTCACAACAACAACATAAAAGAGCTTGGACCCAGCAGGTAACTCAGAAAAATCTTCCCCTGACGGCACTTTCTGAAAAGCAGCGGCTTGCCTCCTGCCACAAAATCCAACTATCATCCTTGTATAACTTTGAATAAAAATTCAGGGCCCATTTTCTTGCCAACAGGCCACCAATCGTCTTATTTAAAGATTAAAAAGAGCTAACAGAAGGGAAACGCACACAGCTTCATTTTATACCGATATGAAAGTAGTGCCACCTGCCACTGCAAGCTTTACCACGCCATTTTTCTCCACAGAGCACAGACGCTGCAAATGAGCAGAGATTTTTACGGTATTTAAACAATATTCCAGATCGCAATGGTGTTGTGCATCCATTTATAGGCACTGTTTAGACAATGCCACTAGTGACGAAGAGTTCAAGGAGAACCGGTTGTTGTGGAGTATTGCCATTCCCAAAGCAAGTGCACATTTCTGGAGAGAAGAGAAGAGAAGAGAAGAGAAGAGAAGAGAAGAGAAGAGAAGAGGGATTTGAAGTGTGGATTAATATGTAAGTTTATCAGGCATTAAACTTTCCATATTAATTGATGAAGCAATAATAAGTAGAGTAGATACAACAGTAACTCATGCAGACAGCATTGGCTTTTGGATGGTACAGAAATTTATTCAGTCCATATGAAATATTTGCATACCAGTCACTCAACCTGGTATAACAGACTCAGTTATACTTTTAACGACTGATATTTGTCTGACTTCAAATGAGTTTCCAGAATCAACCATGAAATGGATGCAAAATTTGACCAACGAAACAGAAAAGCCTGCAGCTTAGGTGAGTTCCTAAGCCTGTAAGTTTAAAGTTTTCAAGCAGAGGAGACATTCTCAAGCAAACTGTCTGGCATCCCAACTTACTAAAAGAAGAGTTTTAGGCACACATCCCACTGACCCTTCTGTTACAAGAGGAGCCAACCAGCTTTAAATGCACGAGGTCACAGCCTTCAGTTCCTAGCACCTCACGAGCAAAGCAGGGCTCGGAGGCATCTTTGCATAAGGCTCCGCACAGCCATGCTAAGGGTTCGGGTTAGGGCCACTGGCAAGGTGTAGCAAAACAACTTTGCTCTTGGAACCCTCGTCACCAGGCAAGACGCCTTAACACTAAACCCTAAGAGAGCACAGATGTGCCTAAATTAAAACGCAAGGATGTCCGGTTACAGCTACGCAGTCCGTGCCCAATTTCACGCAAAGGAGCAAAAACGCCCAGCTTGAATTGAGTTCGCTTTGTCACTCTGGGCCCGCAACCAACTTGGGCTGATTGAGAGAGCACGCTCAGCTTCCGGTACTTCCATGGAATGCGATGGAGCAGGAGGCGACAGAGAACCTTGATCAATTGCCTGCCAAACATTTGAGGCTTTTTATTGATTTGTACAACACAGGAGAGAGGCAGCTGGAGTTTACAAAGCACAACAAATGTGATGTGAGAACCACTCTTTGGCACTTACGGCCTGACCAAAATGATGGCTGTTTCCATGTGTCGGCTTCATTCTTCCTCTTGAGAACTGTGTGGCTAGTCTTTTAAGGAGCTATGCCTACAATTTTATACCAAACTAAGGAGAGGGAATAACCTCTGTATCGAAAAGATGCATCCTGCCTACTCAGTGTACAGTTGCACAGAGATGTACAGTTAAAATGTACAGAGATGTACAGTTAAAATACTCTATGCAGGGAAAAAGTTGTATTTATCACAGGGGAAGGGAGGGGTTTTGGCTTGTATTTCTTGGATTGATTAGGCTGGTCTCTAGTGAAGACCATCTCCCTGTGCATTCCCACATATTGATATAGTAAACTAGATTGATTCCTTACTGCTGTGCAACATTTCCCAATACTGCAAGGGCCTTCCTGAAAAAGCTGTAAAATACCAATGTGAAAAAAATCCTTAATAAAATACAGATCATTTAAAAAATAACAACTGTCGCCACTGCTGCTGCTGCTATGTCCAAGTAATCAAAAAAGTTTGGGAACGCATCATAATGCTCTATGCTCACTAAAATCAAGAGGCACAAATCCCAGACGACAGTGATCTGGTTTCAGGAATATAAGCCAGAATCTCTCTGATCCTCCCCACCCTGTGAGCAGATGGTTGTTGTTTAATTATTTAGCTGCAATAAGGTGCTTTAAAGGATACTGGAGGACAGGTGTGTGCAGAAGCATCACCTTCCTCTCGGGGTTTCACCTGGGCCCTCAGGGACGGCTCAGGGAGTACCAGCTGAACTGAGATGTCCCCAGGCAGAAGCAGAGCACTCTGCTGCCCGTGCTTTTAAAATTCTTCTGATAGACTACTGATCCTTACTATTACTCAACAATGCCGGTGGCCTTTCCGACAGGATAGGCTGGGATATAGATGATGATATGATATGCGACACGACATTTATTATATAAATATCTTTCTAATGTTTGTTGTACGGATGTTTTATTCTTCTAACTGTGTCAATAGGTTTTAATATATTGTTACTTGTAAGCCATCTAGGAAGGCCTTTGGCAGTTATAGGCAGCCTATAAATACGTGAATGAATGAATGAATAAATAAATAAGGTCAAAAGGGTAGGATTGGGATAAGTGTAATGATATGAGAATTTTGCAGTTCTTTGGGTCACCATGTTACTTTACTCACCTATGTAAAATTTTTGTTCTTTTTTCAGTGCCTTATCATGCCAGGTCCTTTAGGTATCTCACAACATAGAAGATCAAAACACAAACAAGTAATTAAAAAACCAAACCATAAATGTAATAGTGGTCAAAAATACTGATAGTAGAATCAGCTGTAAAACAAAGGGAAGCTTCCCTGCCGTGCACTGGAGTTCGGTCTGGAGTTCTTGCTTCCAAGTCAAATTGAGTGTTTGGGCTGCAATACCATCAGCCAGTCATTATTTTTTTCTCACTCAGATTATCAAGCAGAGCAGAGCTAGCATTTTTTAGCTCCACAACACACACACAGAGAGTATGTGGAGGCGTGTGGAGCCTGTGGACTTCCAGGTGTGTGGAGCCTGCTGGGCAAACCTGCCATGCCTGATCATTGGCCATCCTAGCCGGAGCTAATGGGAGTTGGAGACTCCATTCTGCTCATCCACAATAGTCTTTGTAGACTCCCCAAGTAGATGAATGCATCATCATCATCATCATCATCTTTATACCCAGCCATCTTCCTCTCACAAGGAGCCCAAGGTGGCCTGCCTTGGTGGTCTGTTTTATCTGCACAACAACCCTGTGAGATAGGCTAGGCTGTCAGTCTGTGGTGGGCCCAAAGTGAGCTTCATAGCCTACTGAGGACTAGATCCCTGAAGTCCCCAGTCCAAAAGTCTAACCACCATGCCACGTTGGCTCTCATTGGTAGCCACCCCACCTTTCCCAGCTTGGTGCCCTCTAGATCTTTTGGCCTACAACTCCCATCATCCCAGCAGGCCTGGCCCATGGTGATGGATGATGGAAGCTGCATTCTGAAAGATCTGGAGGGCAGCAGGTTGAGAGAGACTCCAAACATCCTGACCTTATCTCCACCATGAAAGGAAGGGGCAGTGCTAGGAACTGGGAGCTGCTGGCAACACACACAAGTAGCCGCAACTCACTGCCCCCACACAACGAGAAGGACCAATGCTCTAACTCAGTGCAAGCTAATTTCATGGGAGAAGAGCTACTCATCTAAGCACCCTTCTCAGCAGCGACATGGACTGTGCCGTCACTCAGCCTTGCGGGACCTTCACGTCTGAGCATGTATCCTATACAGAAAAACTACACCCAGCTACTGGAGATGGCAAAACTGTGGCCAACCACACTGTGGAAACGTATCCACTGGTTCTGCCAGCGACCACTGCAAAACTGGAGAACCTCCACCAAGCTCTCTCAGGTGAAGGAAACAAGTTCTTACCTAAATCCCTCTCTGTTTACCCTTGGGTGGAAACAACATGCTACCTGTTACTTTGAGCGGTGAGATGGGAATTGGGTGGACTCAACATCTGTCTTCTTAAATAGCCATACACAGAGTTACGTTTGGCAGGCACAGAAGAGTCCTTCTGCCAGATCCATGAAACCCAGGAAAATCAGCAGTAATCATGATCTTGCCTGAACCACAAGCAACACATGTGTGGGAGATGCTTCACACACAGGCAAGTGCAGAGTGCACGATCCTGCTGCCACAAAGTACAAGCAGCCAAAAGGGAATCTATAGCTCTGCTGGTGACCTGGCTTAGTTTGCACACCTGATTCTAAATGCAGTAGCATCTCAAGGCGCTCGTGGGCAGCCTTTCCGACAAAGGGCCCCAAATCGTAGCTTGGAGAAAGGCATTCCAACGCCCTGCATGGACCACATGCAGCTTCATACTTCTCCCAATGTTCTTCCGCACACTGGGGTTCCATGGCAAATATTCAGGGGTTTGGGGCAGCAGAATCCATGGAAGGAAGAGAGTTTTAAAGCTGCGCTTCAGAGGACAAAATGGGACTTGAGCTTTTGCAGTTCTTAACAAAAAGGGCTGCGTGAACCATCGAACAGGCCTGTGCACAAGAAAGCACCTCCTCCAGAGGCAGCCAGGGGAGTCTTTAAAAAGGGACCGACTGGTTATGTGAAAAAGGATGCACATGGCGGCCCAAATTCTAGGTTCCTGTTCTCTGGACTTGCACAAGTCAATGAATTTTTGCTGCTTGCGGCCATCAGGGTTATTTGTAACTGTCAGAGGAAGGGAAATCTGTAATTGTTAAGAGAGAAGACGCCTGTGCAAATTCTTCCCTGCGCAAAGTGAACAGTCAATCACTTTTATAAGGACAGGAACAACTGAAACTATCCATTCGTATACTTTCCTTTAGTCAACAATATTACCTTTAGTAATCTGGGGAATGTGCATCCATAAATTACAGAAAGTGTTATTGCATTGCTGAATAAACAGCAACATTTCCATCAGCCGCCGTGGCAGCCCCACAAAGGTATAACAAACAGACTCAATCATTTTCTTGTCAAGCTTTGCAATGAGTGCAGAGTTTACTGCTGGAGATAATGTTGCTTTCCTCAGCATTGTGTGCCAAACTGCAAACTGCTTATTAAAACAAAACCTTTTTTTTTCCCGAGCAGTGTGAGTTGGATAATCACATACTGCACTCAAGGAAAAAAAATTGGGTTTGATGCCCCAGAGTTAGCAATCAAGCAAAAGAGTTAACATTTGGTAAGTAAAAGCTGGTTGGGGAGAAAGAAAATAATAAATTAGCCTAAAAGAACCTGCTGGAAACAATGCCCCGGGCTGATCGATTCCCCCGTCACGCCAGACAATAGGGGAAGAATGTGAGTGTTGCCATGGCGGGTCAGGCTGGGCGATCCATCCGGCGAGCGCTCTGCCTACCTGCGGTGGCCCACTCCATGCCCCAGGGAAGTTCACCAGCAGGGCACGGAGGCGGTATCCATCGTCCCGTGCGCCCCGCACACCTGGCAGGCAAGGCGGCATAGCTCCAAACACCGAACACTGACTTGCCTGACTGGCAAGCAGAGGCACAGCTCCTTGTGCTGCAGGCAGCCAGCTCCGTTTTCATTACGCCGGCTGCGCCACAATCGCGTCTCCTTGCGACGATCTCCCAGTGTTTATTATTCGACTGACTGGTGCAGAAGCATGCAAGATTTTAATTCAGGCAGAGCTTGACGTCCAAGCTGAGGACTTCCAAAAATGGAGGAGGGTCGTTGGAGATGGCACAGGTTGCCCAGGATTGCACTGCTAGAGGCTGGCATGCTGGTTGTCACCTGCGTATCATGGGAAGCAGCAACATGGCAGCACTGCTGTGCACAAAATCACAAGTAGAATGTGGATAACATTTCACCCGGCACAACGCTTGTGTTTATTGCATCGATGGCCTTAGGGAACTGGAACGTCTAATGAATGCAACAGTGGCAGAACCATCCAAAAGGGTTTCCTTGCGAGACAGCGTAAGCTGCAAGAGTAATTGTTTTAAGCTTGTAACTTTAAAGGCGCAATGGGAAACCTTCAGCCAAGGAGCAAACTGCAGCCCACAGGCCTCTCTCTACAGCATGGTGCTTCCTCTCAAGCAAATGGAAATGCATGTGCAAGCATGTAATCATTCTGTCTGCACAGGTATATGTGGATACCTAAAGGAGCGCTTGCGTCCATACGTGCCCTCCCACCCCTTGAGATCGGCAGCAGAGGCCCTTGTCCGGGAGCCCTCCGTGAATGAGATCAGGAGGGTGAGTACCCGGAGGAGGACTTTCTCTGTGGTGGCACCCCATCTATGGAATGTGCTCCCCAGAGAGGTCCGCCTGGCACCATCCTTATTTGTTTTTATTTAAAACTTAATTTAATTTTTAACTTATTATGTATTTATAGTATTTTAAATTTTTAAGCCGAGATGTTACCGGGCTTTTTAATCTTTATTGTATTAAGTTTATTTATTCATATGTTTTTAATTATGCTGTGAGCCGCCCCGAGGCTTTGTTGTGATGGGGACGGCATAGAAATGTTTTAAATAAATAAATAATAAATAAATGCATGAGCACAAGGTCCCCATGACTTTGCACTGGCCCCGCCCACCTTTTGCTCTGACCCGCCCACCTTTTGCTCTGACCCGCCCACCTTTGGCATGCAGCCCCAACATCTGCCATTCACCTTGGGCTCCCGCAAACAAATGGAGACTGCCGTATATTCCAGATTCTCAATTCTCACATAACATTTTCTGTTGAGGAAAAAGCCCTTGCAAATGTTTCAGCGAAACAGAGGCAAACAAAAGCAGACAATACTGGGCTAATTTTGATGCGATTTCTTTCATCTCTCTCCTGCAGTTGTTCACTTACACGGGAATATTTAATTCAAATTAATTCTGTGGGTTTGCAATGGGCTCCAAAAACTGACAGCCATCCCCAAATCTAGCTATAGCACATGTAATTGTCGCTGAGTAAACCGAATGGATGATCCAGCATGAAGGATCGGAATTCAAAAAACACCGGACAGATTCAATGTATATGCATAGTTGGTGTGTTTGTTTGCACAGTTGGTTTTATGTTGCTTTCAGTTTTGTGCCGCTTTAGACGTCATGTTTATATTTTGCTTCTTCTTAAGGTTTTAATTTTTTACAGTAAACCACCCAGAAAACCTTGATAATTGGGCAGCGCACAAGTATTGTAGAATAGATAAGCTAGCAGTTTTCTGCTTCCAACCCTGACAATGATGAGCAAACACGATAGTATTTTTTACTAGATCCTCTGAACAGCACAATGTCAAACATCAAGAATGGCCCAAACACCAATAACCACCGCCTAAAGAAACACCATCCATGATTTCATAGAATTCTAGAATCGCAGAGTGGGAAGGGGGCCATGGGGCCCAAACCCCGGCTCAGTGCCAGATAGTTAAACTGTCCCAACATAAATGTGATAAATTTGGTATAAGAAGAAACAAACTTTCCAAAGCCTCATTTGCCTGTTCCCTAAAAGGGTTCCATAGTCAATTCATTTCCGACCAGACTGATTTGCTAAGTGATTCTCATTTCAATAGTCTTGTTGAATGAAACGGTGAAACAGAGAGAAAGGGGCTAAGCCAGGATCACCTGGGGATCTCACGGCTCTGTGATATACAGAAATTTCAAAGAACTGGTTTGAACTGGCAATTCCTGAGTACCAGGCTACAGAGTGTAGATTTGCACAATTTGCAGAGTGTAGATTTGCAGAGTGTAGGATCCATTGGTCCTGTTAAATGGATGCTATACTTTGATCCCCTGTGGGAGGGCTCAGCGACCAAACTGGATGCGTCCACAGAAGGAAACACAACCAATGCTCAGGTCTTTTTGCATCACTGAAAATGGCTCGGTTTGGATTACAAGACACCCTGAGGTTTTCTCTTGCAAACTAATTCCAGAAAAAAATGCTCATCTGGAAGCGAGGTGGGTGGCCACAATAGGCCAATGACACCCAGCTTACCTCTCCTCTTCATCCACCCCAGGTGGTGAATGTCTGAGAAGAGAAATGGATATGATGAGGCCCAGTAAACTGAGGCTCAGTCCAGATAAGGCACAGTTAGCAGGTGGTTCATCTGCTCAGCTGGGTGGTGTTCAACACATTCTGGAAGAGGTTACATTTCCTGAAAGATCCCGTGCATAACTTGGGGGTACTCTTGGCTCCATCACTGTCATCTGAGGCATGGGCGGCCTTGATGGCCAACTCTGCCTTTTATCAGCTCAGCTACTACCCTGAAACCCTTTCTGGAGAGAGAGAGAGCACCTGGTGACAGTTACCCACAGTCTAGTAAACTTGTTTTTGGATGACTGCAGTGTGTTTTACACGAGGCTATCCTTGAAGACAGTTCAGGGACTTTAGTTAGTTCAAGATGCAGCTACCGGGTTTCCAGCTGGGACTGGTCAGTGTGATCCCAAGCACCCCATCAGATGCACAGGCTTCCAGTCCATTTGCAAGATTAATTCATACTGTTGGTGCTGACCTTCCAAGCCCTAAAATGGGTTAGGGCCAGAGCATCTCAAAGAATGTGTCCACTTGAAGGTATCTGCTCAGACTCTTCCGATATTGTTGGGGGCTCTTCTCCTGATGCCCCACCAAAAGCAGGCACCACAAGACACAGGGCCTTCTCAGTTGTGGTGTTCCATTTCGGGAATGCCTTTCCCAAGGTGGGTCAGCCATTTCAGAACCAGACGAAAACCTCATCCAGTCAATGCTCTCCAGAGCTGGCCAGGGCCTACTACGTACTGGTCCCAAGGATATCTCGGAGGAGTCTGAGGCACATGGCAGTATATTCGCTAGGCACCTCCAGCACACAGACTCTCACATCTGCTGGGACTTGACTCCAATGTTATAGCAGTAGAACCAGGTGAGATATCCAGAACACAGCCTGGTCAAGTTTTTTGGATGAGTTCCCATTAGTACAGCTCCAGGATGTTGACAAGTGATTGGACAGGTTTGTGGGATCATGTCTGTGCTGGATCCATGTGCTTCTTGGCTGATCAAAGCTAGCAGGGAGGGGAATGATTCATTCTTTAGGAGAAGGAGTTGTCCCATGTCACCTGAAACAGGCGGTGGTGAGACCACTCCTGAAGGAGCCCTCTCTGGACCCAGAAGATCTCAATCACTTCAAGCTGATGCAACCATGCCCCTCCTGGGTGAGCTTCTTGCGTGGCTGATGGCCAACCAGCTCCAGACACTCTCGGATGAGACGGATTGTCTAGATGCCTGGTGCCAATTTCAGAATCCTTTTGGCACCAGGTCAAGAGTGTCCTCTATTGCAGAGCATTTAATTAGTTTATTGGGCTTTGTTAGCTACTTAAATGGGCTGTCTAATTAATTCACATAGGCTATTATTACTTTTTATATGCAGTTTAATTTGATTTCAAACTTTGCATGATAACCTTTTAATGATATTTTTAATGTTGTTTGTACTTTCATATTGTACTTTCATATTGCTTTTTTATATGCTGCTGCAAACCACCCAGAGAGCTGTGGCTATTGTTGAACAGATCATTGCGTGCCCTGCCAGCAGTGCCAGGGAAGGTTAGTGAACGGCCTGAAACCACCCAGTGTGCTTCACGGCTGAGAAGGAACCAGACCCTGGTTTCCACAATCCTAGCCCAGTGCTCTAACCACTACCCCGCAATGTCTCTTTCTAGCTGTCATCTGGTCAGAAAATGTCTGTTATTACACAGATGAAAAATATCCCAAAATAGTAAATGCGGAATTGCCCTCTGTTTCAAACCAGAACAAATTAGGACTGCTTATCCCTGAGGCAGCAACTATTTCCTTCGCCTATTTATTTTCTTCTAAAAACTCCTCTGTGCTGCTGACACCTGTAGATTCTCGTAGCCAAGGAAGTTGCTTTGGGCGCCATCGTCACGGTTCCAATTGGTTCAGCGCCACTTCCAACAGGCCCTGTATGCCACTGGAAACGAAGTCCCCTCTGGCCAGTTCCATGGCCAAATCTAGGATACCTAGAAGATATCTAGGGAACGTTTCCCGATGCATGTATTCACACAGTATTTGCTGGATACCCACCATTAATGCAGTCTTTCTCTCATGGACGCAGCGCCATGCGACATCCCCATCCACTCCACCTCCAACACCCCGACGTGTCCTTACCTGCAGTCAACCAGCCGAGGGAGCCGTGGGTTTGGGTCAAAGTAAGGCCCACATTTCTTGTCATTCCTGCCAAGTCGTCCACAAAAGCCTGCTGTCCACGCCATGTCCATTCCCCAAGTCACTGGTTGGCCACCCAAGTCTGACTGACCTCATCCCAAGAAATTGCCTAAGACAAAATCATGCACTTGGCAGTCGCCTTAGTAATATCATGTTGAATTATGTTCTGCCCTTGAGATCACAAAGAATGCAGACTAAAGAGGAGGATTTTGCAAATCTTTTGTAAATGCCCTGCAATCATTCCTCAGGATAGATGACTCTAGCAGTGCAGCTTCAAAAAAGCAACCAAAAGCTAAAACAAAAGAGGAATTTGGGGGAAATAGTATTTTGCAAAGCAAATTATACAAGAAGCCAAAAAAGAGGAAAGTATTTCCTCACTTTAATGTCCTGGAGAGAGAGAGAGAGAGACCGAGACCTATTCAAACAGTAGTGTTGCTTCCAATATTGTAATTGGCTCCATATTATCAACCCCCTGCCTAAAATCTGACAGACACGTTGAAGGTCGTGATTCCAAACGACTCAATAATGTATCCAGCCGCAGAGGAGGCTGCCCACGAATGACTGCACTGGCCTTTCCCTCGAACAATCAGCCTCCATCGGGGCATGTGATTTGGCCACTTCCCTGCAACACATCTAATTCGATCATTCCACTTTCACTCCAGGTATAGAAACGCCACGGAATCACCTGCCCTGAGAGGAGGTTAGCAGAATGGCAGAGTTCCAGGGAGGCCTCCTCTGCGATGCGAGTGATTTTGAGTCTTGCTTGTGCAGGAATGGAAACTTTGGGGTGTAACTCAAAATTTAGTTTGGACAAAAGCCTGCCTCTATTATATTATCAGCCCTTAATTATTAAGGAAATATTCTGCGGGACAAAGTTATGTGAGCTGTCTCTGCCTGCCTCAATCCGTTTGCCCTGTCGATTGTTTTCAAGCGAGTAGGCAAGAGGAGGCTAATAGAAGAGCGTGTGCCAACACTGAACGCTCATTTTCACCAGTAAATTCAAATTTCTTTACAACTTGCTGCTGCCTCTCCACTGCAAAAGACAAGCAATCCAGCAGTCCTGCCCACGTTCTGTTGGAAGCATTGTTCAAAAACCATTCCAGCAGGTTTTCTAAGGGCGAAACTAGGTGAGATATTAAATGTATGCACCTGATTTTTGGTATTTAGAAATTAAACTTGATTGTCAATTCAACAAAGCCACAATTACATTCAGTTCGGAGACAAAGGCACACCAAGGTATGGATGTGTTTGTATTCATAAAAAGGGGATTCATCAATTATGTCAATAGGAATGGTATCGCTACAGTACTAAACTGAATCCCTTAGAGAAAAGGTGCTTGGGTTTTTACATGCATAATTTTCCAGCAAGCACTGTAACAACTTGTATCACACTTCAGCATGCTGAGCTGTATAAATAATACTTTGATATCCTTAAGTGGAATAAAAATGCAAGAATGTTTCAAAGAGTTTTAATGTCTTCCTATTACTTGGAATGTATGAAAAATTTACATCAATTTGTGTAGCAGCCATGGCTGAACTGACAGAGAAGAGGGAAAGGTTTATCTTCAGATTTACCTGCATTTTCACATTAAGCATACACACACACACAAAGTGCTTTGCAAAAGCATCAGTCAGAGAACACAACCATATTTATATTTTAGCAGAACATCTCAAAACTATTTTCCAGCACTGCAGTACAGGAGCATCCGCCCTTGGTTAAAATATATAAAGTAGTAAGCGAACTTCAGATTGCATAGTCTGCTTTTTGGAAAATACAATGGAGCGGAGGAATTATATCAATATCTACAAAAGCAAAGTCAACTAAACTGTTTATCAGGCACCTTTTCCACTCTAACCCCTTAAACTGTGGAATGAGAACCCCAAGGGGGTGATTTAAAGCACTTGTATTTTAGTCTCAAAGGGGAAAATACACAAAACTTACCCTTTCGGATTAGTGCTGGTGTATTTATTTTTTTTTTTAGTAGCCTTGCCTTTTTAATTCTGAACTGGGAGGGTGCATGGCAGGAGCTATCAGTATTCTTGTGTCTCACAGCCTCTCTCTGAGGTTCTGCATTTTAAGCCCAAAGCAGCAACCCAGATGTCTTGTGATCATTTGCTTCTGGCAGCCCTCTTTAACAGGCCGACAAGACTTCAGGGTCACACCAAAAGATTCTGAAGTTTCGAATTATGCAGTTCTTGGAAAGCTGTGGGTGGTGCCCTTCCGTTTTTGTTTTTGTTTGCTTTGCTTTTAAACATCATCACCGCGGACAGCCTCCGGAGCACCCTCTTTAAGCAGCTTTTTCAGCCTAAAGGAGCCAAATGCAGTGCCCCTATCTGTCTCCTTACCTGGACGAGAAAGCAAGTTGACAAGGGTAAACTCAACTGGAGAGGAAAGAGGGCATGAATTCCTCTCTGCCCCCACTTTCTGGAACAACTCACAGCCTACCTGGGTTGATTCTGCTGTTTTGAAAAACCAAGCAGAAAAATGCCTGATGTTCCACCTAAGAGGAGTGTGCATGTGTCCCCCATTCTTTTTTCCCTTTTTCTTTCTTAATGACCCATGATGCAGTTCTTCAGCTTATAACGCGGCTCCCAGAATCTTTCTTTCCTTGTTTGATTAGGATTTAGGCTGTGCTGACAGATTATCTTTGGAAAGACCCCTGGCTGTGCCAAAAAGGACAAGTTAAGCAAAGGATTAACCAATAGGCTCTCCCTAATGCAGTCAAACTGTCACCAAGATCAAAGGCTTTCACAAGAGACAGAAAGTAATTCAGGCAAGTGTCCTTCGATAAATTAATGCAAAAGAAAATGAACAATCAAACCGTGCCTGATATGCGATTCTGCTTTCACTTCTCAGAAAGAAGTCTTTGTGTGTGTTTGCGTGTGCGTGCATGTGTGTTGGACAAACTACATTTCATTCTTGATTTATATTTCTCCTTGGCATGCCTGTTGCAGCGTTTAAGAAGATATTTTCAATATGAGATGAAAACCTTGTTCCCGACTTCCTAACGATGGAACTTATTTCCATTCTTTCCATTCTTTCCCACTAACTTCTCCCAATATGCTTATTAAACAGTGACATCTGATCTGAGAATTCTAGCAATATGATCCCACTTTGAAGTCGCAGCACCAACTGGGCTAGGAAATACAATTTGGAAGGCAAGAGGTCACACGCGCTGTTTTTCCTTACACATATCATCTGTTACTGTCACAGAGAGCCACAATCATGGAGATGTGTTAAGAGTTTAAGAGGACACAACCCAAGATTAACCTTCCCTTTTGAGTGATGCATCAGTGTGTCCCTCTGCTGGGAGATTATACACAAACCAAGACCTGGAGCGGGCTGCATCCTCCGTAGCTGCTCTCTCCCAGCACCAGTTTGCAAAAAAAGCATTAACAGCTTTGCCATACCTTCAAATGCCTTACCTTGTTCAGCCTACGGTTTGGTCCACCTAGCACTGGGAGGCAGTTTAAGAGATACAGTTATGGTGGGTGGTTTTTTTTGACGCTGCCAGAGCCAAGAAAAAGGGCCCGGCTCTCTCTTTTGGCTTAGATAATGGCTGGAGATCACCCAAATTGCTTCTTCCCACCCTGTCTCACCCTTCAATTTAGAAAGGCTTTCAAGGTCACAATTTGTAAAATTCTAATTTAGAGAGTCATTCGTGTGAGCAAATAATCTCTCGGTTGCTACACAAAGAAAAAAGTTAATCCAGAAAGCAGATAATGAAAACACAGACAGACATTCAGACACTTAGACTAACCACACAAGACCTCCAGTGTTCCATCTTGAATCTATTTCAAACTGCAGATGTGGACTTTCTGCCCAGTCCAGCGACATCTCCAACCCCTTCAAGTTTTCCTATTTCATATGTTTAGCCTGAAAACGAGTCCCAACAAACTCAAAAACATGCATACTCATTTGTGGCTTTTAGCATAGTCCTTGTGCCACGACTGCTATTTGGATACATCAACCGCTCTCGTTCATAGATTCACCAGCAAAGCATCCTTCCAAGCATGGAGAAGGCATGGAAGAAGGGCTTGTATATCAGAAGAGGTACAATGGGTGTCTACCCCTTTCTGCATGCTCCTTTCCTGTGTTCTGTTTTTCGGCTTAAGTTGGGAATATGAGGGAAGGCTGGAGGCGGCCGTCTCCTCCAGCTGTTTTGCAACCATGCATGGCTTGCAGACTGAAAGCAAACTCTTCCCTTTAACAGCAGCCTCCAGAGAAAAGTGCTCTCTCCAGTGGGAGGGACCTGGTGGCCTCATGTGAGAAAAGCAACATGCCTAAGTTATTATTGCAGGAAGGCAATCTGTCAAACTCTGGCTGGTTTTGGCATGGCGAATACCACTGGTGAGATCAGAGAGTCAGATTCTGCTTGCAATTACTGCCGAAAGCCCTTGGATGCAGCCTGCCCTGTTATCAATTAGTTCTCTGGCCTCAGACCCTTGGACTTGTCAAGTTCCTGGTGTCTTCTGTTTTGTAACACCAAGAGAAAAGGCTCCCCATGACAATTTCTTGGAAATTTTTCCATGTGTTCTGTCTGTCCTTAGAGTCATTAACAATTCAATTAAAAATCTGCAGTGTATACTGGTACGTGGGTTTTGCGCCTTGTGAAATAACTTTCAAGGAACTCTGACTTGGAAAATCTGACTACAGAAGTCATTCATTTAAGTCAGATGCATGTGGGACAAACTCCAAACTGTCTTTCTCAATGTCGCAACAAGCCATGTAAAAGCCCCTTCCCAAATTATTCCCTCAAACACGGTCTCGACTGAGCCAGATGGGTTGCTTCTACAATTGGAGGTACCAGGGGCCAAGTTCTCTTCTGGCTTCTGGTCTACCTGAACTGCCCCTAAACATGGTGTTAGTTCAGTTATGAGAAGATTCACAAGGTCAAGATGTGCAAACTCCCAGCAGAGGTAATCATTTGAGTAAATTCGGTGCACCATGCAGAATATAAATCATCCAAAAAGGAGGTAAGGAAGAAGAATCTCCTAGAAGAAAAGCAGGTTAAGGGACAGCAAGAACACTTTCTTCTTTTATCAAGGAAGCTCTCGATACAACCGCATGTTAGGTGCTTTTGGTCAGCCAGCAAATCAGTAACAGGAAGAAAATCTGCTGCTCAGCTAGAAGAGAAGTTTAAAGACTGTTTTCCAGAAGCCAATCCTACACTGGTTGCATAGACTGCTTCTAGTCCAGGTTACTCTAGAAGTGGGAGCATTTCTTTTTCCACCAGAAGCTGACATACATGGGTGTGTCTTCCCCGTGCCAATGAAGTTTCTCTCGTGTGCACCATGTTTATGTTATGTGCCAGTCAGTGAACTGGACTATATATTACATCCAAAGTGCCCTACATGGCATCTTCAGCACAACAGTGGATATCTTCCTGACAGTTAACTCTTTCCTGGGCTTAACTTTCAAGCCACGTGAAAGGATTTGGAGCAGATTTTGAAGAAAATTAAAAAGTTCTCATCTGAAGGCTTGTTAAGGCAGCTCCCTCTTTAAACTTTCAATGGGTTTAGTCATGCAGGAAGAAGGACCCTTTAAAGTTACCAAAGACTTTGTTGAAAGCCCAAGAAAATGTGAACTGCCAGAATCCTTTGTGTGGATTTTGCAGCTTAAAGCCCAGTCCCTGGTAGATCTGTGACCCTCTATGCTCTAACCATCTGGTTTCTTTCTGAAATAAAAATCAGGATTAGGGGGTTGCTTTACATCTAGGTAAAAGCAACGCACAACCAGTCGCCCCGCCCTGCCATCATATTTACCGGGAGATCCATCTTCCATTCAGGCTAAGCACCCCAAAGGTCAGCGTGAGCGAGCGGCTAAGGCGATACACCCAAAGAGTGTCTCAAATACAGCGGGCCGAAGTGCCACGCATTCCAAAGCAAGAAAGATTTGTATGTAAATCCTGATCAAAAGGAGCCCTGGACCCGCAGGTTGTCAGGCTGTGCTGCCAAACTGACACCTGAATGGGCTACAGCAAAACTTGATTCAAAATTGGAGAATTAAAAGACACGGGAAGCCAACTGCTCACATGAAGATCGGATCTGGCAGTTCAGGTCAAACCTCTCACCCTGTCGTTTGTCAACGTCCAACATTTCAAGCAAATATGTATTCCTCTCACAATGCTGAAAGCTCATTTCCTGTAGCTCTCCGTCATTCATTATTTTAAAAGAATTTATAATGCAGTGTTACTAGACTTGCTTTATAAATGCTTAGTCTCAAATAGCAATCCTTTGCTCAATACTTAGCAAAGTTGCTACATTTACTAATATTTCTGTACTGTATGTAAAGTTTCCATCTTCTTTAACCTGTCCTTTATTATTTAGCAACAATTTATAAGACTTGTTGCACTGAAAAAACATTAGAAAACAAGGGTTGTTTTTTTAAATATAAAACAGTGGCTGCCTGAATAAGCAGTATTCTATGATTAGTCAAGTTATACTTCGAAATATTTTCTATTAAGAAAATTTACTTGCCGTTATAGAAGTTACCCAATATAGGATTTCTGAAGTAAAGTTCCTGGATGGCCAGTATGGCACAAATAGTTTCATTTATCTGAAGAAGTTTGGAATTCTGTTTATTAAATAGTATTTAAAAGAACCCCCTGGGCACCCCAGCCTTGCAGTATTTTATGCTTAGGTATTTTGCAGTAAGAACACAAGCACTAAGAAAAGAAACTTGTTATAAAGCTGTCGTTGGAAAGTTCTGACCCTCCCTCGTTTGGAATTTTAGAGAGTGAAGATGTGAATAATTTCTTACTGATCTGGGGAAGAGAGCAGGAAGAAGAGCCGAAGAGAAGGACTCTCCGTTGCTTGCCCTCAGCTTTCATGGAAGAGGGTGCTGGCTGGGTGTGGAGACGGAGGCCCACAAATGGGTCCACGCAACAACAGAGAGAGAAATGCAGAAAGATCCCCACTTACGAAAGACACGTGCACTGAGATGTACCACACACGAGGACTCCCAGGAAGCTGGGACTATGGCTGATCACCCTCCAAATTTGGCCTGTGGTCCAAGTGGAAAGACTACCCATGGCTTGCAATCCATGTTTTACCAGCAAGAATACAAGAACTTAAGACAATAAGAACATAAAGAAAGGCCTGCCAGATCAGACCAGCCCGCTAGTCCAGCACTCTGTTCACACCATGGCCAGCCAGGTGTTCCAAGGACCCCTCATCCTGAGTACAGTAGCTGCTGCCTGCATCCAGACAAGTGACCACCCCCAGACTTCTTCTCTACCACAGACTTCTTGGAAGAGATACATCTTTAACTCCCTCCTGAAGGTGGTAATCTGGGATATCAGACACATCTCTCCCGGCAGACCGTTAGGGGCAGCCAGTGGGCAAGTCCTCTGGGGAGCTGGCATTCATCCTAAAGAAGGAGACGTCCGAGTGATCCGCAGAGGACCCTAGCGGGTGAGGGGGGAGGTGTGGCAAGGGCGCTCCTGCAGGCAGTTTGGGCCCAAGCCCTGGAGGCTTTACAGGTAATTTCCAGCACCTTGTACTGGAAGCGTATTGGCAGCCAGTGCAAAGACTTCAGAATAGGCGACCTGTGGGCTCTCCATGATGTCCCAGACCAGCCTGGCTGCCCTACGTTGTCCTCGTTGCAGTTTCCAGAGTAGGCACAAGGGTAGCCCCACAGGGAGCGCATTGCAGAAAGTGAGCCTAGACGTGACTAGTGTGTGCACTACTGTTTCCAGGTCATCCTCTTCCAGGAAGGGACACAGTATATGCTTCGTGATTCTACCTCTTATAGCACTTCCAGTCAACAAACTCACTACCCTGTAATTTGCCAGAACCTCCTTGGATCCCTTTTTAAACATTGGTGCTCCACTGGCCATTCTCCATTCCTCTGGGACAGAGGCTGGTCTTAAGGACGCGTTATATGTTTTTGTAAGAAGTCAGAAATTTCATATATCAGCTCCTTAAGATTTCTACAATGAATGCCACTTGGGCCCAGTGGTGTATTAACTTTTAGCTTGTCAACAAGGTTGAGAAGTCCTCCATTGGCCACCTTAATTTCTCTGACCCCCTTCCTGAATACATAAGTTCAGGAACAGGTTTCTCTTCTAAATCTTGTGCTGTGAAGACAGATGAAAAGAATTCATTTGGCCTCTCCGCAATTAATTAAGAAGATGCCGTATCCATTCAACCAACCTACAACCCGAGCCGCCTAAATTTGACTTGCGAGCACTCACAGCGACCTGCCCCATGCTCTGGTGCCAATGCAGACTATGATCACTAATGAATGGGTCCTTCCATTGGGTGGCTTCCCTCCTTCCCGGCGATCCCCATTTTCCGTGACCGCAGAGGCCCTGTCGTGCAGGGGCTGGGACTCTGCACCCGGGAGTCTCATCTGGCAACCGCCCTGCCCCTCTCTGCTTCTCCAGGTCAGCAGCCTTGGGTTGAGGGGGGCACACTTGCTCATCGCACCGAACGCATGCCCATGACGTCTGTCCAGCTGGCAGACACTCTTAAATGCTGCCATGTTTCCCTCACCAAACACCCACCACTTCCCTGCTGGCTTTCTCCCTTCTTAGCGAGGCTGAATTGCTTTTCGTAGGCAGAAAGTCGTGGGTTTACTTTGAGTTAGTACGACAAGATGCAAGGACAGCGGCCTCTGAGGCGGTCTCCCCGCCCTGCTCCTGCGGTTGCTTAACCTGCTTTGGGTCGCTCTGCCGCCTTATATAGCTCTGCTGCACTGAGCCGACTACGGATGCAGCCTATCTGGCCTCCCCTGCAAAGCACAAGAGGCTGTGACTGGACTCCCAGTCTGCCCCAGCTTCCAGTGAATGGGAATAGATGCTCACTGCCCTCCTGCCTGAAAGTGGAGACGCTCCATTCAGTGGAAAACACAATAGTCAATGGGTCATTGGAGGGCACTGCAGACAAAAAGCAGATAATTTGTCAAAGGATGTGGTTTTGAAGGCTGTGTCCCTTTGTGTGTGCCTTTCAAAGATTAAGTGATGACCTGGACTCTCAAGCTTAGGGTTCCTCTGAGCTTCTGAGTCCCGGGTTATCCCTGCACCTTGCTAGGGTACAGCAGCATGATCAAACACGCATGGAAATGCTTTGACAGCTGATGTGGCATGACAGGGATCGCAGGATTCAGGTAGGAATCCTAGGGCCAGATTCACAGGCACAAAAGCCTTTCCCAAGCCTGCTAGAAAACTGGAAAACCCTCTAAAACTATACTGTGCAGTTCAAGAGCTCTAAGGAGGTCTCTTGGGTCTGTGTAGCTCTCTTTAAAATCCACCAGGCAAGAGGCAGTCCACTCAAATATGCTGAGCATTTTTATACATTTTTCTTGTTCATTATCTGACCACAAGTCAGTGCACATCTGGCCAAGGGCATGCAAAAACATAATTCCCCAGGGAAGCAGAAACATGGTGCCAAAGTGAGACTCCACTTGCACTAAGAAGAAAGCCAGCTCTTCAAAGTTGAAGGACCTTTTAGGATTTCTCTGCACAGCTTGCTAATGGTATCTACAGAAGCTAACCTTTTGCAGCTGGGTTTGCCAGAACTTAACAGGCTAGATCCAAACTATTGGGCCACTCAAAGCTATGGAACAAGTGAGTTCTGACTCAACTCACATTGGTTTCTACGTTCACCTAACTCAAGTTGTTCCAGCCCATGATGCTGATTTCTCGCCCAAACCAAATATTTACAACAATTTGCTCTATATGCCTGGCCAATCAGGGAAAACGGTTCCCCCACTTTGCACCATTTGGTTTAAACTATACCTTTACCTGTAGATGGTGTGAAACACATCTAACACGCTTGCTCCTAAGCTCTAGTCATGATAGACCAAAAAGCGAGTGTTTGAGTTCGATCCCCTCTCTGAGCACGGGGTTTAACGAGATGAAGCATGGGCACCAACACACACTGGAAGTATATATTCTCCAGGGAGCGGTCCAAGGGAAGCAGCTTTATTTCATAATACAAGCTGGCCTCTTGATAAATGGGTCAGGTTCCATTATAAAGTCAATGCTATCTGACAGGAAGGGCTTCAAAGTCAGGAATACATGTGCTCGGGCAAAGTCAGAGCTCAGAACAGAAAAGCCAAAAATAGAAAGAGGCAGCCAAGTATGAAAAAGCTGTACTTCTTACAATTTGAAAACATCCCTCTTATGAATTCAACACCCAACAATCGTTGTGCCACCGTGCTTTATCAACCTTTGATGGGGCCATCAGGGCTGAGAACAGATTACTTCGGGGCAGGGAGAGGCAACTTGTGGCCATCCAGATAATCTCACCTATAACATGCACGAGCCCTTCCCCATCCACTTGCAATGCCGGCTAGGGCTGATGGGAGCCGTAATCCAGTGGGCTTTTGGAGAACCATGGACTGCCTGCCCCTGTTGACCTATCACCTCTAGGCAAGCTGCCCTTCAGGTTGTTCCTGCCCTGTAATCCACAGCTACGATCTGAAGGAGGAGGAGGAAAGAGTTCAGCCAAGGCACGCCTGGTCTTAACACTGGAGAAGCCCAACTGTGCCACTCTCACTGTATGGTTCCTCAACAGAGTTGATCCCAAGCAAGCCACCCTGGAAGCCACTTTCTGGCAGTGAAGACAGAGCAAAAGCACTTATATATTTATATTTAAATGTATAACTAAGCATTTATAGTAACAGATGGTCCCTCTGCTACATCAGCCAAGGGTTATTTGAAGACCAACCCTCTCTTAGAGCCCAACAGTATATTGCTAGTAGGAAGGAGCAACTCCTGCACCGCAGACACATGCAGTGTCTCCAGGCTTGCAGAAACTGAAGCTCCCCTTCCATTCTGTAGCATTTCCACCGCCTGAGGTTCTTCTTCTATAGGCATCTTCCTAGGCCTTTTCTTCAGCCCTGAGATACAGAGGGGAAGGCTGTCCGTAACTGGTTTGATCGATGGAGCCCACCAAACTTTAGAGAGCCTCAGGTAAGGCTCCGAGATCAGTCAACATCCAGCCCCTCTTGTCCTGGTTCCTGCTCTCTGAGGGTGGAGAGGAAGTCTCTCTCCAAATGGCCAGATGACAAAGGACTTAGCATTTTGGCAGACTGGAAAATCTACAGCGATGATCCTCTTATCCAAGAGAGCAGAAGCCTCTTGTGCCTGCATGTACAAACATGCTGAGCATGCAACAGACACATCGCCGAGCTACATTTTCAAACAAATAAACAACAGTGGCATGTGCTACATTCACTAAGGACAGATGCGTGCACTGCCGCCGAAAAGTGTGACTAAGGGACTCTTTCTGTCCGTCATGCTCTGTAAGAAATGACGAATGTGTATTCTTGGAGAAACGGATTAATGCAAATAATGCGGAGCGCCTGGTTTTTCAGTATTATAAATATTACCGTGTCAGGTTTTAGACATATTTCCCCTTATTCACAATATTACTCCAGTCAATTGGCAATTGCTTCTTTTGCTTAATAAGGTTACATAATCTTTCATTTTTACAACATTGCCAATGGATCACGGGGCTGCCCCTTGTCCTGCGCTCCCAAGAGACGGAGACAAATGATGTACCTGGTCCATCACGCCAAGTACCACTGGTAGCAGATATACACTCCCTGCTGTTGTGTAGAAGTGGCAGAAAGGAAGAAGTGGCATTTCACCCCACTGGCTCCAGGTCCCTCGCCGGTGCAGTAATCACACCATCAGAGAGAGACCGCTATTTTCAAGAGCCTCGGATGGATGTCATATACCGGGCAGAAAATACCCACCCTACAACACACTTTCCCAGTCATCAGTGCTTCTTTAAAAGCACAGTCCTACTGTATGTGAAACTATCCCTAAATCTGAAATTCCAAGGTGTTAACTACATTTTCTGAACATATTTTGTTTTACAAATCTAAAAAGCTTCCCACCAATCTCTACTACCAATTCCAGCTCAAAGCTAAAATCAGATTTACAACAACTGTCAAAGCCAAGGATGACAGATAAATTAATCTTCCCTTCATGAGTTTACATCCCAGCAGCATCTGGGCCCTTGATCTGCCCCTAACAAGCACGAGGTCTCCACAAGCTGTCGTTTAAAGTTGATGTTTTCATGACTGGAGATGAATTATTCTGTCATGAGAATCTATTTATTCAGCAGTTGGAGGGTGCGGTTTTGGCTTTCAGATAGAATGATTTCACGGGTTAAGGTCTCCTTGAAGCATCATTTTAATGCTCAGAACACTCAGCCCTCCTGGAATAAAAGTTGAGTCTTTCACAAGGACATTTTCAGAGGGAGCTGAATTGCCACCAATATCTTTGGGTGCCACCAAGCTAATATGAACCATCTGCAGGAAAAGTTGCTCCATTCGTGGAAAGAGACTTACGTGCATTTATTTAAAACAAAACAAAACAAAACCCAGCTCTGGCACTAGGACTTGCATTTCAGCTTAACTAAAATTTCCCCATAGCTGTATCTTCTGTGCTTCTGGACAACAGAAATGGTTAACTAACACACTCAGTTGACTACAGCAGTGTGGCCAAGTAGAGACTTTAAGAATCAAAGCTTGTTTAGCCTCAATTAATCATCAAATTCAACACATGGGATTGTGACAATGTCCCCATGAGGGAAGGACATGAGCTCAGTGTCAGAGTAAAAGCTCCAGTCCCTCGGCATCTTCAGTTAAATGGTCAGGTCTAGAGAGGTTGTGTCTGGTGGACGCAGGTGGACCAAGGATTCACTTCAGTAAAAAAGTATAAACAAATTCAATATCCCAAGTGTAGTTTCACTGACCAACATTTTGTAATTCCCAGTATCAGTCAAGGTAACTAGGTCTGAAATATTTGCTTTGTCTTTACCTGTGGAACTGGCTGCTATCTTCAAAGCACTTCTGATGGACTAGCAAAGGTGGCTTTGGACAGGTTGACTACTCAAGGGAAGGCAGTTCTCAGCAGGTAAGAAGATGCTCCCCGCCCCACCCCCCATTGCTCAGGGAAGAAAAAGTTCAGATCAAGTACAGCTGTAACAAAGTTATATGAGGGTGGGAACTGGTACCTTTTAGTTCAACACAGGGGAAGTCCATGGGACAGCAGGAGCAACAATGGGAGGGAGGAAGGGAAGGCAGGAGCAGCAGCAGCAGAAGCTAAAGCGTGAATTAGCAGCCGCAAATACACGTCAGAAGGGTTGCCAGAAATGTGGAGCCACCGCCTACACATCACAGGTGTGCGTAAAATCTATCAGCTCAGGTACCTCAACGTACCATGCACTCTATTCCATGCTCTGCCCATACTCTTTCTCCTGCGGAAGGATCGCATTACAGGAAACAGGGTGCCTACGATCCTGAGCACATGCGCCTGTACTTCTCAGTGGAAACAAAGGGCCCCAAGGGAGGGGAGTGCCACGAGTATTCTGCCTTGACTGATGATGCTCGAGGGCTTTCCAGGATGGGCTTTAGGAGAGCCGGTGCAGAGGGGGTTGGAGGCTGGGGCTGGGGACCTAGGAGATGCAGGTTCAGAAGTCATCTGGGTGACTCTTGGTAGGTCACAGACACTCAGCACAGGGTGGGTTTCATGGAGGAAAAATGGAACGAGGAAGGGCTGTGCAGTACTAATATTTTATTTGTGGTGACAAAGTCGCAGCAAGGCTTGTGTGCCTTGTGATTGTGAAGTACACAGCCTGGGGGTGGTGTGGCCTCTGTGGGGTTTGGGACATTGGTCATCCCGCAGCTCAGTAGTGACAGACAATTCTGCAGGTATTCATGGATTTTAGTCCTTCCAGCAAAGCAAAACAAAAACAGATGAGGTAAAATGCATGACATTCCCAAGCAGGGAGTTTCTCATGTAATTCATCTTAAAATGCAATATTCTGTCAACTCAAGTAACACTTGCTGAAAGCACCCATCAATACTTTTTGTCAAAAACCGGCACTCTGTGTAAAATGTTCCATCAATCTCTATTTACATAAAACACAAAAAACTTTCCACATGGTTCTATAAAGTAGAACCATTCCAAGGCTCTGTCACCCAGTTTCATGCTCTACTGAAACATTATTTTGACTAGCACAAAAAAAAACTCTTTGAATTTATGATAGGAATGGAATTTGTTTTTAATATAAAGTTGACACATGCCCTATTGCATAGATAGTTTCAGAAAGAAAGACAGATTTTGTATGTCAATGCAAGTTAAGGGACAAATTCTGCTAAGACAGTTCATGGGTAAAAACATCTGTAAATAAGCAGAGTTGTCAAAATGACAGTTACATATAATAGTTTTTGGGAGCTTTGTGTGGGTGGTGAAAATGGAGAAATAAATCCAAGCAAATGGAAAGTAGGTCAATGAAGCCAAAACTCTGGCAGGACTGGTACCAGCAGTATAAAAGCTTCCTTCATATGATTGCTATTAGGGTAATCAGCTATAAGAAGTTTGCTGATCATTTTCAAAGATGCTTTGAAATGTGCCGGTTCCAATGTAACAATTTTCACGAATATTCCCCAGCAGGGGGAAATAGCGAAAATCAGTCCTCTGGTTAAGACATGCTCAGAAATATGCATCTTTAACCTAATTCTGAAACCATCCTCTCTATTAGCAATATTCAAGGATAAGGACAGGTTGTTCCAGAGCCAAAACTGTGTGAGAGCAAAGTAACAGCAGACAAGCGGGGACACCCAAGGTTCGCGGAAGTCTGTAACTTAAGGAAAGACGGAACCCCATTAGGATTCAGTCGCCACAAAACATCACTCAGCTGCAAAACAAAAGCACAGGGGGCAAACGGAATCAGCTGACTGGCAGAAAGTAGCCAGAGACACATCTCTGTGGGGAGGAGCCGGCGATTTCAGGAGCTCTTTGCAAGAGCTGTCAAGGTGTGCAAACTGGGTAGGAAGGAAAGCAACATGCAGCCGCTGCATTTCGGAGCCTTTCTCTATTATCCTTTGCTCCATTTGACAGAGGAAAACAGACAGGAATATTGAAAGGACATGGAATGGTCTTCTGCGTGGGATAAGTAATTTCCTGGGTGCAGCGTGAGAAGCTATTTTTAAAACTCCCCAGAACAGAGCGCAGAGCTGGGCATTAAAAATCAGCGAAGTTATGAAAAATGTTAAAACAGCTGTCCCCAGACACCACTGTATGCACCCTGTCCACCTGGCCAAAGCCAAAAGGTGGCCGCAAGCAGAAGAGAGCGTGCTCTTTCTAAGTCAGTTGCGTTTCGTGTGGATCCATTTCAAAATACGGCTGGCAATGCAAGCTCATTTTATTAATTTGTATTTCATTCTTCTACCAAAAATGGCACTTGAGGCAGCTAACCATAATAAAATGCAGATTAAACACAAATCAATTAAGACATAACATAAAAACAAAGCAATTAAAAACAACAATACAAGAAATAGATAGTACCCTGTTAGCTAAAAGCTGCTTGGGAAGCAAACAGCTTGCCTTCAGAGGCTTGCCTGGATAAAAATGCCAGACAAATGCAGTTAGATCTCTTTCTGTTGCATGCAGGAAGGTGCTGGAAAGAGAGGCTTATGAGAGAGCCAGGCAGAATAGCTTACACTGCATAGCCTTCTTCGAGGACTATTGAAGGCTGCCGCACAGAAGAGGGCCAGGATCTCTTCTCAATTGTGCCAGAGTGCGGGGCACAGAATAATTGGCTCAGGCGACTGGAAGCCCGGTTCCACCTCGATGGTCACTAGAGTGGGACAGCTACCTGAAGGGGTCATGGGCTCTCCCACATGGAGCCTTCAGGTTGAGCGTTTTAACTTGGAGACCTGCAGAGAGCCGGAGGTCCTTCCTGGTCTTCTCCTACTCTCTGATGATGTGATTCTTTACTGCAACTCAGGTTGTTCAAAGGTATCGGGTCCATACAGCAGGTTGGGGCACTGATAATAGCTTCAAGAAACCCTGCAGCGCTATCAGACCCTTTGATCCTAATTCAAGTGGCTGGCTTGAGGGAGCATATCCATAGCTCTGAACCAGAGCTCACCATAATATCCCTCTTGCACATTGGGAGCCATCCTAAGAAAGAGTCGCTTATGGCAGCCCTGCAGTATCGTTCACGGTTAATCGAAAAGGCCAGAGACAAAGGAGGTCCTGAGCTGTTCTCCCAGACAAAAATGCCCCCATACTTCTTCAGTTCTAGCAAAGGACAGTTTACTTAAATTGCCCACTCAGGCATATTCCTAGGCAGAACTCTTAAGTCCCGGTGATGTGCAGGCAAACTGGTTACAATTTTAAATGCTCACAAGCTGTTTTAAAAGAGCATGCAAACGGAGAACCAGTTTACACTTTGATGTGATCCTTGTTTCTTTTAGCTCCCTCATCTACATGTACAGGTAACACACATATACCAGGCAAAAAGAAACAGGTTTTCCCAGGAATTTCCAAGATAGATCAAAATACTGTATTTCTCCTTCTGTGTCACGAACGGTGGCAAAGTGGAATTCTTCCATGACTTTTTGTTTTAAGTTCAGAATGTCCTCCTCCCCTCGTGACATTGGATTTGTGCTTGGAACTTCTGCACATGGCCTTAGGCCAAGCAGACATTTGCTGTTTTGGGCACAAGCAGAACGAATACAAAGCCCAAGGACTTTCATGGCCCCTTCCAACCCCATTATTCCATCAAAACAGCTTTCTGCACTACGGATTTATTATTCATCAGTATGTTAGAGTCATCTGAGCCAAAATTAATAAAATGAATTGATAACTTTGTATACTTCCAGGCTGCACTATTAATCAGTCCAAATCTGAATTACTGCCTGAAGGTTGCATCAAGAAACCAAATTTAGATACTGACTGCCAATGCTGCCGATATTCAGAAGTCCTGCAGTAACTTGGTATGTTGTGTCTAGAAATATTCTTCAATGGCTAAACCTGATATAAGGGCTATACCAGAAGAAGCATCCCTTGACTCAGAAAGATTGGCATTATTTCATTTAAGTCTGTTCATTTAATGAGCATCGAGAGAGACTTAGCATACCAGGTCTTGTCCGAGGCAGTGAGTTGCCCATGCTCACGCTAAATTTTGATGGGAGCATTCAGAAGGGCTTTTATGTGGCAGAATTAGACTCACGCTGCCATGCATGGTTTAGATCAGCTGATAAGGTCAGATAATGCGCGTTCACCCCTTTCCGTATTGTGGGTTAGACATCATTCCCCGTCTAGTACTGGTTGGCAGTACACTCAGCTGCAGCTGTTGCTGGAGGGTATGCAGGGACCACCAGCAAGGAGAGCTTCGGCAGCCCCTGCACTGCAGGAGGAACTGGTGGAAACAAAGTTTTTGCGAGACTGTAGCACAGATGGTTAGAACATCAGAGAGGAATGAAACAGGGAGCGGAAATGCTCTGCACAGGCTAATCCATGGAAAGTTGTCCTTGCTTCCAGAGGCACTACATCCATAGATTTCAAATTCGACCCAAACTGAGGTTCCCTGTGTATTGAGTAACACAGAGCTTGAGAAACAAGGGGAGGGACCATGACCTCGAATACAAATGCTTGTGGGTCCAACCCCCAGCACCTCCAGAGACAGCCAGCAAAACTCCTGCCGTTCCCACGATTGCCGTGTTGCTAGTACAGCACCAGATGGAGCAAAGACCCAACTCAGTTTAGCAGAGATTCCTAAGATCCCTCCGCTGGGGACGTGAGGAGAACAGGGCCTCACTGAGTCACTTCCTGCGGGCAGGTCCTGAGGTGCCTTCTTTTTGGTTGGAAGGCAATTCCCGGTAAAAATGTTGTCCTTGAAAAATCTGTGATACTGGCAGATGTTAATGTGCTTTTAAATCACATCCCTGTGATGCGGGAATTAACAGATGGACAGCAAAATTGGATACTGAGAACCTTAGAATTGCAAAGAGACTTAATACTTCAAGCTGGGAAGGCTGAACACCCTCCGTCCCTCCTCGTTCAATGGACTGAAAATCTTAGAATTCCTCTGACATCTGAATATATCTGCTACAGACGTTACTCTCACATGGATTGCTTATATTCGTGTATGTATTTGAACTGGAAGTGTCCAATTTTTCTTTTCCCTTCTTTTGTATGCAAAGATGTAAATAGGTATTGTGTGGAGGTATATTTTACAACATGGTCTTCCTTTTTATATTCTTTTCTGTTTTGTGGTTCCGATGCCCTTTTGCAAAATACGAATACAGAAAATGAAAACACAGATATGCATCAGCTACACATGGCAATATTTTGCGGTGTGTGCCACTCATTTTCAATATCCATCACCAAGGATGTTTTCAGGAAAAAAATATTATTTAGGAGGAAACCATTCTGAGATAATTTAACCATACCTGAAGTAAATCATTAATAGTAGTGGGTTCTAAAGCTGTTAAGCTAGACAATACAAATCAAGAATGAAGATCTCCTCTTGAAGGATCTTAAATCCTCAAAGTCATTAAGTCATGGGCTCAGCTAGTGTGATGCTAAGGACTTATTCTGACTGCCACGCCCTGCCAAGTTTTCTTGTGCAATAACCAGAACTGGAGAGATGTAAAGAGGTCAAAATTGCTCCTGCAGTATGAAGCATCCACAGTCTTTCTGGAAGCCTGTTTCTGCCTGCAGGCAAGACCTTGCCCACGCAGGGCCAAATGCAGCGGAGTGGATGTGACGCAGACTCGCTTCATTTCGGCGGGGGCTGAACATCTCGGAACATGCACAAGGCTCCCCAGAGCAAACTGAGGTTGCACAGAAGCGATGGCACTGAGGACTGTGCCCAGAGGCGGCCCAGAGACAATCCGTGCCACCCCCGCCCCATCCGAAACCCACACAGCCGGGGGAATGACTCAATCCTCAAGTGACTTGATCTGAGTGGGGTGGGGGTAAGCGAACAGTTCATAAATCAGCAGGTAAACCTAATTCTGCTTCAAACTGCTTGCCTTACATTAATAGTGCCTTTGTTGTCAATAAACCTATATTTGACTTCTCCTATTTTATTTATAAATTACTAATGCTTTTCCTAGGGCAAAATGGTTGAAGTAATAGTCTACACTAAGCTATATCTCTGTCAGCTCAAGGGGGGGTGGGGGGGACACAGAACAAATTGACTCAATGAAGGGAAGCTATTAGCGGCAAATAGACCATACCCAATTCCGCACAGTCATCACTACCTACGCGCCTGAGCACTTACCAGCCCACCTACGAAAAGGGAGGCAAAACAACAGCCGGCATATTTCACAGGCAGGCTGAGCCAATTAAAGACTGGGAGGCGGGAGCAGCAGCCATGTGTGCCGGCGCGCCCTGTGCGTCATGCCTCGTCCTGCTTCCAGCTATTTCTGCCACTCTCTTCACAGACAGCTGCATCCTCGTTCATCACCAGAATTCCCTGCCCTCTTTGACTCCCGCTATCGCCTGAGCTGCCCCATTCCTGAGTGTGCCAGGAGCCCCAACAGGTGCGCCAGCAGCATGCGACAGGTGCCAGGCCAAGTTTGACAACAGGTGAAGTGAACCGGGTGGCAAATGAGTTGGCTACTAGCGCTGGAAAGGGGTTGCCCATGGCCTGTAACATTTATAATTCGGCTCTAAAGTAAGAAGAGGATGCGTTCGGTCTGCAACATGTGTCTCTCCGCAACAGCGGCTCCAAATTGGTTGGGTGTGTGTGACTGGCATGGGGTGCGGGTTGTCCTTGGCAAGAGGCCCTCTCTGAGCATCGCCACCACCTCGTCTTCCTCGCTGTGCTTATCCACCTTCCTCTTCCTCAGGGCCAACTCCTCCTGGACATCCAAAAGGCAAAAGCATGCCGGGCAACTGTTCTTCCAGCTCCTCTTGATGCCTGCTTGCTTGAAGAGGCCAAGAGCAAGAAAGGGGAGCAGCAGGCCAGCAAGCAAACCAGTGAGGGGCTTCCGGTGCTCCCGGCACCCACGGGCTGCTGCAGAGCTCCGGGAAAGGGCTGGGCTGTTCACGTGGCAGCACGCTGCTCCTGGCAGCTTCATGTGACCCGGCACGTCGCACAGGCTCGAGGGGTGATACAAATCTCACCGGACACAGGACTAGCATGCAGAGCAGGGGAAATCGGCAAAGGTGGCTGCTTCCCTTCCCCTTGAACATGCAAACTGGCCCAGATGGGCACAAAGGCTTGGTCAGACAGAGGCTTCCTAGGACCTTCCCTAGGCCCCCACTTGGGCTGGGAGTCTTGCCGCTGGGAGTAACAGGAATGCCCCTGTGCCAGTGTGGAATCTGCCTTTGCGCCGCAGCCATGCTGGCCTGGCAGTTCCACCGAGCTTCTCTAAGAGGGAAAAAGAGAAGCCTTCCAGAAAAAGAAAGAGGAACCAGAACGTGCAGCCCAGGACCTGTTAAAGGGAGCTACACCTTCTCACGTCCCATCTGCTCCTCATTAAGGTCTGTTGAGGGTTTTAATTGTGCCTAAGAGAGGGCGAATGGCCGATGGGCTCTGGAAGGCATCCCTGAGCCCGTGCCAACACATGCACTGGCTGGAGCGCCTTCAGCCTTGGGCTGAGGAGAGGCCCGACAGACCCCGACTCGCGTTCACACCCACTCCTGTCAGATCGGCGGTGATCACGCCTCGGCGTCCAAGGCCCGGGCCGGCCTCAGCGGAGAGAGCCTCTCACCTATTTGCACCAGGCGGCCACAGAGCAAGTCCAGGGGACTGATGTTCCATTTGTGTGGTTGCATTTTCTACTGGATTCTTCCCCCAAACTGTAAAGGTGCCGTACCAGTTGAAATCTTAAAGGGCTGTATATGTGTGTGCATTGTGCAGAAGCAAAATAGGCAAATGGACAATTTGCACCACACTGCACAGTAGCCATCTTACTTAAGACCACAAACCAGCAATCAAGACTTCATGCGAAGCCCCCCGCCCCCGCTCTCTGCAACGATCTCCTCAGACCACCATTAGGGAGGAAATTTTCCAAAATCTGTAGGAATCTTTTCTCTTTAATTGCGTACAACTCAGGCCCATGCCTATCATGACGCATGTGCGTCACCTGAGCTTTGAATTTGAAGTGAATGTGGGAGGGAGGACTGGATACCTGAGGTAACATAGATTCACATTTGTGCGTGTTTGTTTTGTGTGTTGTTGTTATGATTTCTTTGTACTTTGGTTTTTTGTTCTTCGTAAGCCATCCGGAGACTTTTAGTAACGGGATGGCATAGAAAACTTTGAATGAATGAATGAATGAATGAATGAATGAATGAATGGCCAAGGAATGGTCCTTACTCATTTGGATGTTTCCAAAATCAAAAGCATTATTTTATAGCAGGGCAAGCCCAGTGCAAAGTGCTTGTGCTTACATTTCAAGCCCTAAATGGCTTGGGGCCGGGTTATCTGAAGGAACGCCTTTTTCCGTGGGTACCTACCTGTGCCATAAGATCATACTGGGGGGTCCTTTTCAAGGAGCCTCCCTGTAAGGCAGGGGATGACAACTAAGAGAAATGCCTTCTTGGTGGCTGCACCCCATCTTTGGAATAAGCTCCCCGGAGAGGTTCCCCTGGAGCCTATGCTCTTTTTCCTTTTGGTACCAGGTGAAAAACATTTTTATTTTCCAGGCATGTTAATAGTTGAAGTGGTGGTCCTAATAGGCTTTTATTGGGTGCTGCACCAATTTGACCAGTTGTCTTGAGGTTGGTCAACTCTTCCTCATTATCAGTTATTGTTGCTGCTGCTTTTATTGCGATACTGTTACTTTAATTTATTTATTGCGTACACATTTAAGTCTGTAAACCACTCAGAGAGCCCTTCTGGATACAGGGTGGTATATAAATGTAATAAATAAATAAAGCAGGCAAGCGCAGGTTTAACCAAACAGCACCACCTTCTTCTAATTCCGGTTAGAGAATAGCCAACGAGTATTCCCATCTAGGAGCACACTATAAGAATTCAATTTGGAAGCCATCATCTAAAGCACAGAGGAGAACAGGAAAGTCATATTGCTATAATGCTTGGATTATCAATCATCTTGACAGCTTATTGGCTTTATCACCACACATACCATTAAAATGATGTCTGGCCCAGAATGTCAGGAGGCAAACATTAAACAGACCCGGATTAAAAAGCAGATCTCAAACTGCACTCCAGGAAAGTTTCCTTTCCACTCTGAAATTAGTTAGCGCTGACTAAGTAACTGGCGCTAGACTTTGAAGAAATATACAGCCTAAAAGGCTCAGAGCCTACACCGGTTTGACAGGCTGATAGGTACTGTCATGTTGTGGCAACACGAAAGCTCCCCTAGTTGATTTATCACATGCCGTGCGCAACAGAACGATTGCTAATGGAGGGGAGGGGGACACATAATTTGCCTCTTTGGAGAACCAAGGGCTTGCATCAAAAGGGCCAAGGAAACTCCTTCAAGTCAGGTAGGAATGGTAATAATTTCCTATTACTGAGCAAACATTAACATTACACTCGGCATTAAAGCAAAATTTACAGACTCAGGAGAATTTAATCGGGGAAAGAAGATATTCATAATTCAATAGCCTCAGACATTGAAAGAGGAGAGCAAAAACAAAACAAGAATGCAGCCTGAAAAGGGGAGAAATAGCTACACACGCCGAGGCAGCAAGCTGAATCCTGACACAATGGGGAAAAACCGCCATCAGTAGACTAGATGAGAGGATCAAATGCCAGTCCTGTGGGCAGCAATTAATTTGCGCGCGAGACTCCCCACCGGGGAGTTTTTGCGGGTGTCATGGCCACCGTACCCTCACGGCCTGGGAAGAACCTGAAGGGGTCTTGGTGGCTCTGCCCAGAGCCAAGGTGGTTTCAGCCTGAGGAACGGGCAAGACCACTGTCAGAGTTGTGGCAGGACGCAGAATATCAGCCGAGGTCCGTCACGCAAAACGGACGCTTCTCCTCCGAAGTGCGTGCCGCGGGCTTTTGAAGAGAGATTGTGACCATAGGTGGGCCAGATGTCCGCGGAGGTTTTCACTGGGAAGGAATGCAAGAGTGGCAGGAAGCAAGCAAGCCGGGGATGCAGTGGATCACAGATATGAGTGGAAAGTATCGTGTCCCTTTTGCTCTTGGCGCAGCAGCTGGTTTTGGCCTCTTTTCCAATCGCCGCATCCCATAGCGACAATTGGAAGCTGATTTAGAAGTCAGCTACCAACTACCACGGGGGACCAAGGGGCTCTTCAGAACATGCTGAACCCAAGGCGCGGCAGCCAGCGCCTCAAGAGAAACTAGTCTGAACGTTTGCACGAGGCCCAGAATAAAAAAGTAGGAGTTCCGTCAGAGACGGTCAAAGTGGGCAGCTTCCCTTGTAAGCAGGAAGTTGGAAGACTTCTGGGTGCTGCATGTGAGAGTTTTCTGAATCCTGCACCATGATGGCAATTTTATCTGCCAGCTCAAGAAGCAGTAACTCCAAAACTCTGGAGCTTCCTCCGCAAACATGGAATTGCTGGGCAGCAGGGCAGGAGACGTTCCTGGAATTAAATCCAGACTTAGCCATGCTTAAAGCAAACCCACTGGAATCAGGAGGACTGGCAGCATCTAAAGCTAAATCCCACTGCTTTCAAAGGACCTAGTCGAAGTTTGTCTCCAACCCTGGATACCTAGCATTTGGAGACTGCTTTATGCCACCTTTTTCTTTGGAGGCCATCTGACTGCTGTTGTGTCTGATGGTTTTATTGCAGTATATCTTTATGAAGTTTTCGCTTTCGATGGTATTGCGGTTTTATGGTTATTGGTTTATTGCAAACCTGCGGCATTCCTCTGGGTTGTAAAGTAAGTGCCATGTTGCTACAAGTGCAATGATGGCCATCCACCACTCAGGATACACACAGCGTAGGAGTCCAGAACTTGCTCTTAAGATCTCCTAGCCTACTAGCCGGCAAGGTACCTACTGCCCCAACCTGCCACTACCAATTCACATGACCCAGGATACTGTATGACACAGGCAGAGAAGAGCCTGCAAGAAACAGTTCGCTGCAGAAAGAGACCTGCACAGCAAAGAACTCCCGGCAATGCAAACAAAGCATAAAGCAGGGAAAGTCAAAGCGCTGAGTTTGCAAGTCTCCTAGTGGGAGGCCACGAGTACCCTACTCTGAAATCTCCAAAGAAACAGCCAGGTATCATCATAATGCAAAGGTAAAAGGACCAAAGCAATGGGGATTAAGCGACAGCTCCAAGACCCAGGGAGGGGGTAGTCCCTCTGTCCCCAAACTGCACCTCACCTGCGGCAAATTGAGAGGGATTTCCAGGTGTCTCTGTCAGTGCACGTGGGAGACAGAGGGAAGCAGTGGCAGCTTCTGCAGACCTTTGAACCTGTTCTACCAATTCTGCTTCCTTGGAAAATCCCAGGCCTGTCTTCGTGCTCCCAGGTGTCTTGTGCAGGCCCAGAGCCGTGTGCCCTGTTGCCCTACAACTGACCATATGTCCGTCTGCTACCATCGGCTGCCAGGGTCACATGAATCCAGCAGTTCTATACCGTTTCTGTTCGTTGATGTAGCCCTACAGCCCCCGTCTCACTGTGACTTTCTTGCCAGCCATTCTAGCCCCTTGCCACGGTGCTCCCGCTGGAAGGGCCGGCTCCTCCGCGTGGACCTCAGCAAGGCTAAGCAACACATTACACATTTCACAGCGCAGGGCGCGACTAGACCCACGTAATGCTCTTTTCGTTGGGAGGTAGTCCTGCTGCTGCAAAGTACCCTTGGTCTGGCTGGAACCCCACGGAGTAGAGGGGGGGCTGCTCACGGTCTCCAGAGCTTGTCCACACGGCTTATCACAGATGCCTAAGCACGCCCCACTTCCTACTCCTGCATCAAGGCATGGTTGCCCTGGGGGAGAGGGCATGGGGGGGGAGGACTCTTGCAGAGTGCCATCTCCCACAGCGCCATCACATGATCAGTCCACCAAAGAGCACCGAGCACCTTCAGCCTCTCCCAGGAATCTCCCCAGTGCGTGCATGCACGCACATGTGGGGGGTACATGGGGTGGGCAGCTTTTCCAGCCCCCATCCTTCCACCTGGTGCCACAGGTGGCTGACCACCTTTCCCACCTCCATGTATTCCCTCCAATACACACTGAGAGTCCCAGCCACCAGCTGCTGAAGGCCAACACCACCGCCGCCATCGTCATCATCAGCCATTCCTCTCCAGCAAAGCACACAGGGCAGCTGGAGGCCAGCAGCAGAGACAATACTCTTTGTTTGTTTGTTTGTTTATTTGACTTATATTCCACTGTAACTAGTCCGGAGACTCTCCAAGCAGATTACAACACGACACTATGGCTGCAGGAAATGGAAAGCTGGCTCCGCTCTCTCAGCGTTGCGCCAGGCTCGCCTGCAGCCACAGAAAAGGGTGTTAAAACACACGGAGCAGGAATACTGTGAGGGCAGAGGGACTCTGGCTGCACTGGGTCTCGCCACCGACTTCAGGGAGGTCACAGGGTCTGTCGCATGGCACACGGACCTGCATACAGGCACGCGTGCCGTTCCTCAAGGGGGTGCCTTCTTCCCTCCCTGCACCCTCAGAAAGAAGCAGGATCATCTCTGCAGTCGCCCACTGACCCCCAGGCTCCTGGCCTCCTCCCCTCCCCTCCCTGCTCGCTGGGGCAGCAGGCAGACGGCTAAGCAGAGAAGGACTGGCAGCCAACCAAGCTTTCTCGGGAAGCAAATCACCACTAAACAGCACATTCAATTAAAAAGCACCTGAGGATTCCTTGAATTCTACTTGCAGAAATAGTTCCGAGTCTGTCTTCTAACAGCACTTTGCTCAAATATTGCAGAATGAAAGATAAAAGTACAAATTTGTGAGCCGTGCAAACTGCAAGCAGTAGGTATTCATAATAAATCCAGTTTCGCTGCTGCAATGTGTTTAAATCCCAGCAAACCACATCTTCTGAAGCCACACAATGGCAAAAGTGACTATTCTGCATGTCTTGGCTTGATGACAGATGCGCCAGGAATTAGTTAACCCACTAAATCTAAGGACAAAATGAAGCAAAGGAGGAGGAAGATAACAATAAGAGAAACTAAGATGTTCTTTGTTGCCTGCTTGTTAAAGAATCCCTCTGGTACAACTGAGGGGATTATGAATTCACATGTGAATTTATCCCCTATTAAACTTTTAGTAAAAGGGTCAGTTAACAGGAATGATAAAGCTCACACAAAGCAATCACATGTTGGCAGCTCATTTCTCCAGCTCTGAGAAACACAGACAATTGGACACATTCTATTTTAACAGTTTCTCACCATATTTTAGATGCTGTTCCCCATGATCTGGAAATTTGTCAGTGCACATTCCCGTCTCTACAACGTATCAAGTCCTTAACTTCTTTGGCAGTATATTTTCAACTTTAGATTTTTCATCTGTATTTCTCAAGGAACAGAAGCAATACTGCAAAACAACAAAGTGGTTTCCCTCTTAGAGTGTGTGAGCTAATCTTTTACATTTCGCTGCTATGAGTAAGTTACCAATATGTTTTTCTTCCACACAATGCAATATTTAACCTGAACTGTTAGTAATAAAAGAAACCTAAATGAAACTAGAGACTAGCAGCTAAAGATTTGGCTGGTACTTTCAGATCAATGTGCAATTTTTGCTAGCTCTGTAGATCCTGATCTTATGCATCTCAATTTTGGCCTGTTTTCTCCCTGCCTTTTTCTCTTCTCTCATGTTCCTTCTTGCGGCCATTTCTTCCTTTGAAGCAATTCTCTGTGGCACTTGAGCAACATGAGACTATTTAAGGACATGACCATCATATAGAGAAGAACAAGTTTAACAGCAATTGGCAGGTGGTGCTTTTCCTTTCATTTTTCATGGAGTAAAACATTGTACACTTTCTAGCCTTTAGGCCTCATTTGAATTATTAGGATTGCTGTACCTTTGACAGGTAACAGGAAGCAGGAAGTGACTCCATTGAAAAGCACTCAGCTGAGGTGACATGGGGCTCCTCGCCAGGGTGCGACATCTGTCCGCGATGCAAATCGTTTGATTTGTGAACCAGGTCTAACAATTCTGTTCTCCCACTGGAAGCTTTCATTAACTTAAGGAATGCCAAATTCCTAGGTTTCTCCATGCCTTGAGATGGTCCACAAAGTAGGTTATATCAGAAAGGCCTTTTGATATTCCCACTTCTCTGTCCCGTGTTGCCCGTTTTAACCAATGACCAATCTCTCCCTTGTCCCAACTTTGGCACTCTTCCACTGGGAAATATTTGGTCCAGTTTCTTCAGAATGTAGAAATAGGTACAACTGCTAATAATGCAGCATCCCTAAGTTCTTGGTGGCCCACAATTACTTGTGAGGTCAAATGCCTTACTTGACCAAGTGTCTTTGCACTACTTTTCTGATTCCAGTCTCTTGATGATCTCATCTCACTTCTTATTTGGACAGGATTGTCCATTTTGAAATGAAGAATTTACTTCCGGGTTTTGAGCGGGATCCAGATCTTGAGGGTTTGCCAATGATCATGCCTGCTTATCCCTAACCATCAATTCTTTGGTGGTTTCCTGGCTTGTCCAAGATGGTGAAACTCCTCTCCTGAGGTTGCTGAAGTTTAGGAATGTCAAGCTAAAATATGGTGGCATTTTGGCTCCGCACCTTTTGCCTTATACCCTCCTCATCACTGAAATGAAGTCCCCAGAGCTTCTCCTAAATTAAATGTGACCCTCAGGCTGAAAGAGAGTCAACACCTCTGATTTGGATCTGCCATTATTCTTCAGGTTTGTTTCCCAAATTGATTCCTACTTTTATTCTGCTACAATTCTGTAGCTCTTGCGACACTTCTGACTATGGGACTTGTAACAAGACTCTAAAAACCTTTTGCTTTACAGTTGGCTGGAAAGTACATGGAGAAAGCACTGAAATTATGAAGCTAATCATGCAAAGCTGAACACAAGAAAAACAGAGCTTTGAAAAGCCTTTCATAAATACCTCCAAGGCTGCCAAACATCTGAAGCCAGAAGGACAACCATAGCACAAGAGAAGTGAGCACTCCGTAAAGCCAGAGTTGCAAATGTTGCAACAGTGGTGCCCACACGTCTGCCCGACATGTGGCAGAACACTCCATGCCCATATCGGCCTTGTCAGCCACCTGCGGACACACTGTGGACAGCGCACAACCCGCTAGATGTCAAGGTCCTCATCGAAAACGACGAACATCATCGTGCACAAATATAGGCACCTCGCATTGGACTGATAATATTTCAAATAGCGTTTTTCTTACGGATAACACTGCCACAAAGAATGATCAGGATCTCTTCAGGGGGGTTTGATGTTGTTTAAGAAATGAGGGTTGGGGTGGGCAGGAGGAAAGCAGCGTAAGTGCGTGTGAAGTTCAAGGTCCCAGAAGAAAACCCTAAACATGCAGCTAGATCAAATGTATATGAAACTTGGCATCCTAGACGGTTTTTAGGGTGACCTCACAGGAATCCATATGCTCTTTCCTTTAAATACCAGGCATACCTTTGCAAAAGGTATGTTTCATGACAAATAATTTAACCTAAAAAAGCAAGCCACTCTTATAATTCTTCAGTCCATCCTTTAAAAAAGGGGGGACTGTGATCCCTGCATATAATTGCAAACACATCTGCTAAATGCAAAATGTGGGTTTGCAACATTGGCATTAATGTAAAACTCTAGATGTACCTCTAGAGGGTATATTATGGCAGAGAATTCCATTTATCTCTGCTCTGTGCATAACAGAGAACGTAGCTTTAATATAACTATTTCTCAGAATTATAAATACATACTACATCAAAACTAAGTTTTAAAAAGGCATTGCTCCAAGAATGCTTAACATCTGTATATCTGTGATGTGTGAGGAAAGCACAGTTCCACAGCCTGAAAATGATTGATTGAATGAACGAATGAATGAATGAATGAATGAACGAATGAATGCTGTATAGATAGCTATTCAAAAGACAGTTGCCCTTGCTCACAGAACCGACTGGCCCATTATTTACTCTTCAGGTGGAAAGGAAGCAAGAGCCATTAAGGAGAAATGCTTTCCGGTCGATCAGGGATGAGGGTCTCCTCGTGGTTTTGGCTAGGCTGGAGGCCTGGGGGCAAGCAGCCACCAAACTGGGCCAGCAGTCAAGGTGCGGAACTGGTACCAGCACGAAGCGAGGGCAGCTCCTTCTCCAGCAGGCACCAGTGCCATGGTTTGCTCAAGCCAGAGTGCAAATCTTTACAGGAATGTTCAGGAACTCAACTGGTCAGCGAGCGACCACACAACGAAAGCCATTCTACAAACTTCTAGCCAGCTTGATGGGTGGGCAAAGGCATTGCCGGGGAATATGCCTCCTCTTGGGCTGTGCCCAAAAACTTGTGAGCTTCTCTGCATTTTGACTCATGAACTGTGGAAAAGGACAACTTTCCCCTTTGCTTCCCCTGCCTTGCTGGTATTTCTCCTCTTCCCTTGTAAAGGTATCACAAGTTGAATAGCTAGCAAGGTCTGTCAATAGGAAACTAGGCAGCTCACAGTGACTCCAACACCTTACCATGTCCCTATACCTGTGCAGTTCTCAGTGGGGCAAGGAAGCTGGCTAAAAGAATTATGCTAAGATGCCTGCTGCTTCCTGCCCCATCCCACTTGAAAACTGCATGCAAGAATTTTTATGCGATGTGCAAATTACATTTCTTAACTATCGGCTGCTCCTTGCTCGTTGCATGCCCTCCGCAGAAAACTTGTTCCCAGTCACAACTTAAACTGCAAGCGAGAAGGGCCAGAAAAGCTTTCTGTGACATGCTGATACTGCAGGTGACATCTTGACCGGGCTGCGCCAGCCACAACCCACTTCAGCCACGCAAAAGGGTCCACTCGCCTCTGCAGAGGTTCCCGTCTGCCTTTCCCTTCTCCTGCACTCTTGCTTAACCACTTCACATACTGCGTGCCACCCTTAAAAACAACTCCATGCTGCGCATAAAGGCTTCATTAAAAGACATTAGGACAGAATATTTATGAAGATATTAAAACCAAGTACACAGAGGGCCATCACTGGCAAGAAGGCTGGGCTTTGACTTGCACCTAAAGCATGCCAGGAAGGAGGAAGTTCAAAAAGACGGGCACCACGACAGAGAAGGCCTGCTTGCATGTTCTCATAATGTGGCCATGCACATCTCTTGGTGCGACCAGCAAGCCCTTCTCCCGTGGTCTTACGGACTGAACAGGTCCACTGCAGGGAAGGTGAGGGCACACTGTAGGAAGCGCAGCAGGAGACTGCGTGCAGAGGTCCTACGGGGCTACCAGGAAGCCTGGAGTGTTCAAAGAAGTCCTACAGCTTTGCAGAAGCAAGGAAAGACCCTCGACACTTCAGCCTAGGAAGCTACATACCTTAAGCACACACACCCCTCCCACCCTCCATCCTTCAGAAACGACCCTGGAGTCCCCCACTTCTTGCACACGCTTTATTGCCCCTCTCCATCTGCAAAGACTGCTCCTTTTTGCCCCTTCTCCTCCCAGTCCCACCCCAGTTGGTCTTTCTCTTTATTCCATCCAGACCAAGTCTTGGGTCATTCTCAGAAGGCGAAGGGAGTGGATAAAGGGACGTTCTGGACTGGACATGAAGATGCAGAGCAGAGGAGCTGTTTCTCTCCTCCTCTTTCCCCCATCCCCACCCCACTGCAAAAAGTGAGCTCTCGTGGTTGCAGAGGAAGAAATCTGGGGCATCTTCTTTTATCAGCCACCTTTATCTAGAGAAATTACATGCTTTCATAAAAACAGAAGAGAAGCAGAGAAAAATATTGCTCACTTATGCCATCTCCAAAGTCTCCGAAATCTCTGAAATACTGCTCACTTATGCAATCTTTTTTATTCTTGGGGAAAATTAGGCAAATGTCATGGATCGGTGTACATTTTAGGAAAGCCCCTATCGTTGGAACAACAGAAAGGAGACCATTGTCCTCCTCGTCTAGCAAGGTGAAGGGAAAGAAAGAAACTCCTTGGTCCAAACCGCAACAGTCCTCTGGTCGAGACTCACCATATCTTGCATAGGGATGTATGGGAGAAAGGAAGAAGGACCACGAAGAAAGACAACTTTTCATAAATTTCATGATGCTCCCTCCCCACCTTGCATATACAGCACCGTGCCTCTTTCCACGGGAAAGTTCCTAACACTGCTACGAACTCTCACGTCAATGCCACTTGATGCTGCAAATACCACCATAGTGACATCCGATATTTATTCATATCACCCCCTTCTCAAAGATGCCCGTTTATTAGCACACTCCCTAGCAGCAAATGCCCCAGCAAACCGTTTCGACTCATTAGGGAAAAGACCCCACATGTCAATCATGGTAAACTTCCGATTAGCCAAAACAGTTTTGTTATGTTATTCAAGCTGCTTGATTTTGGAAGAATGGAAAAGAAGCGAGTTTGCCATCAAAAGCATTCAGGGCTGACACACAAACACCTGTCAGTGGAGGCTTGTGGGGGAAGTTTTCCTTTCTTTATTTCTCCTTTCTATGAAGTAAGTGTGCACGAAGCTTTCAGACTATTTTCATCTAATGTTTTGAAGTAGCTTTCAGTTCACATGAAGGCTAACAATTGCAAAAGGCAAGAGAGAAATAAAAGAAATGGCATGAGGCAAGAACTAACACACTGAACGATTCCTCAGACTGAGGGGCTCTTTTGCTGGGCAATCCCTTCTGCATGTCAGTTATGGCAAACGGGCGATAGATTGAACGTGTCCATTACTGCAAAGGAGCATTTTAGTACAGTGTGATACATCACACCACTGCATCATTTGGGGCCACGGTGTTCCATGCAGGGTTGCAGCTCCAGAACCCCCAGTCTGTCAGGCTGTATAATAAAAGGAAGATTTATGCACGAGTGTCATGAGCACAGTGTACTTGTCCATGGATAGGAATGTGTTAATTATTATTAATTATTTTTCTATCCTGCCCAATAGCCAAAGCTCTCCTGGACAGTTCAGAACAATGGATAAAATGCAAGGAAACACAATTCAAGATGCAAGAACAAAAACATCATAAAAATGCAAGTCAGAATTTACAAGCCCAATCTAGAACCATATTTCAAAAGGTCCAAGAGCATGCACAAACTATGTTACAAAACCTGATGCTTCAAAGGCCTGAGCAACATACACGGGGGCAACTCAGCCCTGAAAAGAGTGCAATGGTGGTGCAAAGCTGCTGTCCCTCAAGAAGGCATTCTGAAGTTGCACCCCTCCCCCCCCCCAAGAAAGTAGGTCCTCTCTTTTGTGGAGTCCCAACGTACCTCTGCAACATGGGGTGGGAGGTGCTCTCCTGACCTGCATTAAGACTCGGGCAAGTTGGCACAGAAGCTGTGAAGGTACAGGAGTCCCTCTCTTTCCAGAGCTTGCATGAGCTGTCAGGAGACAGACAGAGCAAGCACCCAGAAAAGTATTTTCAGAAGGGTAGTCAAAGGTCAAAGTGGCTGGCCTGGACCCCTTAAAGATTAACAAACGGTAGCCGTCCTTCTCGTGGAATTGGGGCTTGTTCATCAGATGCACAGAGATATCTGAACCTTTCCCCTCCAAGTAGAGCTATGAACATTTTTTAAGGAGGAAGGACATCTTGATTAGGGTTCAGTAACACCACAAGGGCGGCTGACGTTGTACAGGGGTATTTACCGAGCCACAGGCTGCCGGTCAACCATTCCTGCAATAGACGTGTTAGAATTTTAACCCTTCCTAATGGAAGTCCCATTATTCTCCCCTGGTAGACAGTTTTACTTTGAAGGGGAGGTCAAAGAAGCTCACTGTCTGGGTGGCACTCACAGCAATTCCAACCGAGCATAAAGCCAGGTGGATAAAAATTCATTTTAAAATGGACTTTTTAAAACCTTTGATTTGCTTCGGAAACCTAGTTTTGCCCACATTCCAGAGGAGTGGCAATACCAGGGTGGCTATTAATGAAAAAGTGGGTTGTGATACTTTAGAGCACAACCATTGATGTGGCACTCGTATAATCTGGATCTCTCTGGGTTGCTGCAAGATTCCTGACTTTGCCCAGTCACTTTGGCCCTGGACGTTTGCATCCGAACCTTATGCGCATTCCTTCAAAACCAGGCCCTCGTTGTATAACGGGATTTGCTTCCAAATGTCAGCACACCATTCAGCTAAGTGATAATGCGTCATATCTCTGCCTGGGTACACACAAAGCCACAAATTGGGTGGTCTTTCACCTTTAAGCAGACACGTCCCTGCACCATGGGCTACAAAGGTTTTGTATGAACTGCATTCACACAACACACTAAGCCACCCTGTAAGTAAGCTCTGCAGTGTGGCTTGTTTGCAGAACGACCACTCACTCCTCAAGCCTCCAAAGGACAAACAACCCCTCATTGGAACTGTTGTGTGTGTTGTCTTCACTGGCTTCTTAAAAATGTGTTTGTCTCTTCTAATTTTTGTCAGTCGTTGTGCGTCTACAGCTGGCATCTACATATGTAGACTTCCCCAGTCAATCTCTTTGTCTGCTGGTAACAGGTTGACAAGGGGCGCCTGTAGAGAGAGCACTTGGCACACTGCTTCCAGAATCCAACTGAAAAGCTGGTTGGGAGCACCTGCGACCATATATGCGCTCCCGCCTCCTACGATCGCCAGCTGATGCCCTCCTCTGGGAGCCCTCTGTGAGAGATATAAGGAGGGTGAGTACCCAGAGGAGGGCTTTCTCCGCGGTGGCGCCCCACCTATGGAATGCGCTCCCCAGAGAGGCTCACCTGGCGCCGTCATTATTTGCTTTTCGGCGCCAGGCGAAGACCTTTTTATTTAAGAAATATTTTAACTGTTAGTTATTAATTTTATATTGTAGTATTGTTTATTTATATATTTCTGTTTCTATATTAGACTCTGAGATGGGCCAGTTTTAAATAGTGTATTGGTTTTTAAATTGTATTTTCCTATTGTTGTTAGCCGCCCCGAGGCTTGTTTGCAAGGGGGCGGCATACAAGTATGTTAAATAAATAAATAAATAAATAAATAAAGCGCCAGCAAAAGGGGGTGGGGCAGCAAAGCAGGTGCACCGCTGAGGGGCAGGACGGGAGGAACCCCATGGCAAGGGAATCCTCGTGAAGACCATCCGGCTCCCCCGCCCTCCACCATGCCAGCACTTCCCCAAGTGCCTATAAAGGGGGGGGGGGACGCACGCTTCCCCAGTTTTTCGGAGCACTCACTGCTGTTGTTTCTGCTGTTCTGGACAGTTTGAAATAAATAAAACTATGAAATAGTTTTGCCCGGAAATATAAAGGGAGGGAATATCTGTGCAAATGAGAAGCTCCGACAGCAAACGAGGGCGCCGTGGTGAGCCTGCAGTCACTGTTCCATTACTGATGGTGCGCAGATGTCCCTTTACTGCCCTGCCTTTAAAGTAGCACAAATTCCCCTTCCACTCACGTCCCAGCCATTAAATCTGCATGTATTTCTGTGAGAGAGTGTGTGTGTTTAACAACTGCAGCAACCCAAGCGGGAAATGCTCAAGACTCAGGGACGCTTTCCAGAGGCGGAAGAGAAGTGTTGAACAAAGCAAACTGCGAGAACAGTTCCTGAAACTGAGAAGATCAATTTGCTAACTTGGTGATATGACCGCCCCCCTGGACGCCTGCGTTCATCACCTTTTTCCTCCTTTTGCCAGTGCTTTTCCATCGACAGCCAAGCAGCTGGACCCTGGCAACTGTTCACAATTTAGCCTCTATGCCTAGTCAATTTCCCTTTACGATACCTTCCATTGACTGCTGAAACTTACAAGACTATTGACAAAGAAAGACTACACATCAGGAACCACAGGGCCATGACAGCAGAAGTCCAACAAAAACATGAATGATAATTTGTAAAAAATGAACATTGTGGTGCCATCCTGGGGGGCTCCCTTTTTGAACTGGGTTCCGAGCCAGTGATGGTCCTTCCAAAGGATTCCTTGGGCACAGGTGGAACATCCGCAACTGGCAGTGGCGCAGGTGAGCCTGGGAAGAGCAGCCAGGCCCCCAGCCAAGCAGCCTTCAGCTGATCCCCACATCCTAACCCACAGTGAGACCAGCCCCCTGGACAAGATAAACCGCAGCAGTCGAGCAACGCTTAGAGCAAGCCATGAGTGGCCCTGGAGGCCTGTTCCCAGACCATAAGCCATCCTATGGGAAGCAGACTTGGCGGAGATGGCGTGGCAGCCCGCCGTGGATGATTACCCAGAGTGCCGTGTTGTGCCATGCAAACCCGGACATGTTTATTTTTATTTATTTATTTTTGGATTTATATCCTGCCTTTTTCCTACAAAGGGCTCAAGGCAGCTTACATCATTCTCCTCCTCCATCTTATCCCCACAACAACAACCCTGTGAGGTAGGTTGGGCTGAGAGTCTATGACTGGCCCAAAGTCACCCAATTGGCTCCATGGCCGAGCGGGGACTCGAACCCAGATCGCCTGAGTCCCAGCCCAGCTCTCTAACCACTAGGCCACACTGGCTCTCAGTGACACTGGCTTGTTTCAGTGACACAGAAAGACTCCAGTTACTTACAAACCAGTGTGTTTTAATTATTTAAAAAATCCGATTTCCAAAGCAGAAGGCTTGATTTCCGCCTAGATATGAGCATAGCCATCCAAAGCCAAAAAGGCCTAGAAGACCCATGTTCCACCCCATCTCCCTTTAGGTTCAGGAATGCCAACCAGTCTTTCAGATTTCCTGGCCAAATCGAAGTGGCAGGACTGGACATGCAAACAGGTCTTTCATTCTCAGCATGGCCTACCAATTTTCCTTGCATGCAGATCAGTCGCTGGGGAAGAACAGGTTTCTATGCTGGGAATCTATCCACACATGAACTCTGCGCCAAAGGGCTGCACAGGGCTCGGTGTCCTAGCCTGGTTACCATCACAGCTGTTCAGCCAAGACCAAGTCCCCAGTGGCATTGCTCTGCTACTGGCAAAGACAAATGTCTTGCAGCCCATAATAAAAATGTGCTGAAATTGTGCAGCATGCATAGATATGTATTCTCCAGTGAATTCCAGTTGCCGTTCAACACAAAGCCACGTTCACGTCGCATGTACAGTTTGAACTGCGTTCCAGATGTATTTCAGTTGCAAACACAACTCAAAAATGCTAATAGATGTGCAATATTGGGGGGGGGGAGGGATGAAAAAGCGTGTGTGTGTTTTCAAGATGGATCAAGATGAAAGCAACCGTGCAATTACACAAGTGCCAAGAATCTTTGCTTTCTAGATTAGGAAAGAGCACGGCTGCGTTTCTACAACACAGGACTTGCTCCCCCGCTTCCCCCCCTCGCTCCACCAAGCCATACCTTTTCACTGATACAATTACACTTGAGTAGTTTTGAACTCCCAGTTCAGACTAATCTGTCTAACGATGGAATGCACCTTTCAAGTTTCCATTTGACAGAAATCCATCGTTCATCGTTTGACAGGACGTACACTTTTTGCTGACGGAGCTCCATTACTGGAAAAAGCTCAGTAAGTAACAGTGATCTGAAACAACTATATATTGTAGGTGGCCAGCAAGAGATGTACTGCTTTTTAAGTGAAGAAAGTAACTGTAAAGAGAGACAGCTGCTTAATTATTTAGATACCATTTGCCCTACCAAAACAGACTATGCTGTGATTACTGGTGTAGATTTATGGAATTAACACTTAAATCCTCCATATAAGAAGATCCATAAGGAGTCTTTAAAGGTAGACGATGCAGCAAACAGACTCTTTGGAACAGGGTCTCCTGAGCGCCAAGTCTGGTTTAGCCACGAAATTCACAAGTGGCCTTTGGCAACTTTCTCCCTCAGACAAACCTGCTTCACATGGTTACTACCAGACTAAAATTGGGTACGCTCAGCAATTTAGTGGAAGAGGGTGGAGAAACATATGCAGTAAATCAAATATGCAGTTGGGGGGGGGGGGGGAACCACTCAAATACGGCAAGAAATCAGAGTTCAGAATATTGATAGGTGCATATTTTTCACACAAATAATGCCAACTATAGGTTAAAGAAGCAAACTCAAAATCTTCTCACTAAATACTGGACAGTTCCACCAAATCACGTTTACAGCGAAACTTCACCTATGTTCTAGTTCAAACCAAGAACTTAAGTATTTGTTTGCAAATGCAGAGCCTTCAAGAAATTTAGCCAACTCTCTGGCTCTTGTTACCAGTTCAAAGTGCTTCATCTTTCACTGAATGACCCTATAGTGACCGTTCCCTTTCAGCTATTTGAAGGAACAAACTACAATGTTTTTAATAGAGAAACCAAAACAAATTGAAAATGCAGTCGAACAAACGTCCTGAAAAGGAAGGCAATTCTCTTAAGAAACAGTGGATTATCACTTCTTATACATAAGCCCCTGGGAAATGACGGTTTGCATCAACACGACCTGAAGCCAACGCAAGACATGTTCAGACTGGCAGGGAGGAGAAGCGGCTATTTAAAAAGCACTCTGCTCACAGCGCTACAGAAAAAGCAGGGGGAGTAGAGCTTAGAAAAGGCTTGATGGGGTTTCCATTCAGATACATTTAATTTGGATAAACTTGTGGGAGAAGGGAAAGTGGGATTTGTTTTCACAACCTGGAAGCCCAGGCAGTGACCTTCAGTGACAAGATTGCTTCTGGATGGAAGAAAAAAAGCACCGGCAGGTATAAATGATGCAAACTTTGAGTAAAGTGAAGTGTTGTGGGCCCCAGATAACTGTGTATGTATTTATACTTGATTGACCGCAGAATAACAAGGAGGTGGGTCTGTTTTTCTTTTACTTTAACTGGGATTACAGTCCAACATTTGTAAAGGAAGCATCCCGCCAAATGGTAAACAACGCTGCAGTCATGCAGTTCGTCAGAGTCACGCACCAGAAGAGAGTTCAAAGCTGCTTGAGGTTCTGTGGCAGCAAAGCAGGTTTGAGCTGTTTCCCCGCCTGCCGGGAACAGGCCAGGAAAGCTGCCGGCCCCAGTGCTGGCCTGGAACTCGGGCAACCCACAGTCTGGCCCTGCTGGGCTATGAAGCTCCCCAGCAGAATCCGGCCATGCCAGGGACTCTCAGCCCAACCCAACTCAGTGGGTTGCTGTGAGGCTGTCATGGAGAGATTATGGAAGCCATCCTGGGTTCCCTGCAGGAAAAATAGGTGGGATAATATAGGGAATGGACGAACCAATGAGAGCTTAATTGCCCAATCAAGATCAAGACACGCCAAACATCATACCCCACATCAGGGAACAATCCCTATTGTGCGGCTGTGTGCATTCCACTCCAGCTTCCGTGAGGGCCGCAGTCAAGCCCGGAGGGGACAGGGATGCTGAGGGGCCCAGGGGATGGCAGCAGTCCTACCAACAGAGAACCTGTCTCTTTGCTAATGGGGAGAATGAATTACTGGGACCTGCAGGGAAGACTGAACCACCTTGAACCCCAGCGTTTTTACGGGTGAGGTCACCCAGCCCCCCTGCATGCTCCCGGGGAGTGGTCTCCACCACCACCAACAAGCTTTTAGAACATACGCAGAGTGTTATATAGGTTCTGAGCCACATGGGCCCAGCAGCTGGGCAGTTGATGACGAAAGAAGGGGAACAGAGTCAGGAGAAGGTGAAAGGTCTGCAGACGGGGCTCAATTACAATGGCATTAAATTGCAGGAGATTAACATAAGGATCACTGAGGCACAGGGATTACTGTGAGTCTTAGCATGAAAATAAGGGTAATTTCAATGCTGTTAACCTGGCAGCCTTATCAATTTTTACTGCTCAGCAAAAACAATAGCCCTAGGGAAGCTATCAGTCCCCATTTCTTAAACCAGCAGCAAAAGCTAAACAGTAGCCTGGCTTGAAATTTTGAGTGCTTCCTGAGAAAGGGGTGCAGGCATTTTTATAATGCAAAGGCACATACACAACCCTTTTTGGCCAGGATTTACCTGAATTTTCCCAACACTGGTCCTTGCCCAGCACACCACTCAAGGTTTTGCTAGCCCTCTTCCTACTGCTGGCCTCTCCCAGCCTGCCACCTGGTGCCCTCCCTCTGCCCACCCAGCCCTGTGGGGCACACACCACCCCTCCCTGAAGAGTGAGTCACTCCCCACTGCCCTGCTTCATCTTGTCAGCTCCCTTTCCCTTTCCTTGGAAGAATGCTCTGGGACCCAGAGGCATGCTGGGCATGGCAGAGGAGGAAGAGGAGTCAGGCAGGGAAGCTGGAGGCTGGAGCACAGATTTCAGCCACCCAAGATTCCCTTCCAAGTATGTGGGCGTGCCGGGGAGTGCTGGCGTTCTGCAAGGAGAGCTCCAGGCCGCTGGGTTCCTGCCCCGGGCACTGTCGAACACGCTGTTCTCCTCCTCTTCTCCTTACTGGGCCCCATCCGAGCCATCTTGTCCAGCATGCTGTGGGCCCAGCAGGGTTGCCGCCGGCCTCTCCTTCTCAGCAACCCTGTGGGGAAGAGCGTGAGGACACAAAGACACCAGCCCCGCCCCGGTCCTTTGCGAGCAAATCCTGGCGGACGCTCCAGGAGACATTTCTGCATCTCTGCTCCCTTCCCGCCGGGGGTCAGCCAAGTGCTCGGCTGGCTGGTGTGTGTGGCGTCCATCATCTTCACATGGGCACAAGCCTGTTCGAATGCTTGCACACAGATCACACTCTCTGCCTTCTCTGCCCCAACGGAAGTGAGTTTTGCCCTGGCGTTTTCAAGGCGCGGCAAGCCACAATCTCCCCGGGGGGAGTCAACACTTTCCACTAGCAACGTGCAAGTGGTTGCTTTGATGAGACGGAGTCGCGCCACACTCTGGGGAGTAAACCGCAATTACTTCTTGGTAGAGCAAGAAGAAGTAAAGCACAATGCGCGCTCAGACCCCGGGATCATTCATTGATGGACAGAACTTATTGGATGGGAAAGAAAGTCTTCTTCAAACTGCGCATCACACAATGCCACATATGCGCTGGGTCAAGTAGTGCCACCGGCACAGGATCCAAGCCTCAGGACTGCACTCTCTGCACAGACACAACACACTGCGAAAAAACGGCATTTTACTCCTGGCCCACTGAAACAGAAAATTCCGCCTCCGTTTGGAAGCAATGGGATGCCTGCCTCTTTATGAAAAGGCGCGATGTAGAAACACATCACAGTGACAGTCAAGCATCGCATCGAGTCTGTGGCGCACAGTACAAGAAAATATCACTTGGAAACGAGACCTTCCCCATGAAGGAGAGCATGGCGCATGTAGGCTCGTCTAAGAATTCAAAATAGGATGGGCGATTCTCTTCCACCTAAACCACCAGTGATCACTCACTGCACAAGAATGCTCTGGGGCAGAGTGGTAGACAGAGCCTGTAGCATTTCATTTGGAAGATTTTCCTAGGAACAAATTTTGAAAGGGTATCCAGGGCAGATCTCCTAGGAGTTAATCCTGTTTAACCATCAGGTTCAAGAGACAAGCTTGTGTGGTTTAGCAATACAACGCAGGCATTGTCAACTACCCAGGGAGATACAAGAATTTCATTTCTGTTCACCAGTTAGGCAAAGATGTCCCTTCACAATTTCAAACACAAAGGCAAGCAAAAGTACTGTTTTCGAGGCATGTTTACAAATTCCAGAATTTGCAACCTCGCTGAGAAACATATGTTTCTTTAACATGAGCACTGTGAAATGCGCTTGCGAAAGCACTTGAACGCTTTTGTGGACTGGTATGTGTTTCTAAAAAGTATGCAGAGAAATGCACAATTTTCCCACTTGTAATGCACTTGAGCAAACAAAAGTGAAACAACATGAGGTTCTAAATGGCATTCAGCGAACTGAGAGAAGTGTGAAAATGGTCTCAAGCTACATTAAGAATCTCATGGAAAGGTGAGATATTAGTAAAGAAACAGACAGGTATAGATTAACATACATAAAACTAATATTTGCCTTTGCTAAATATAAAATAAAATAAACATGGTTTATAACAACTAGGGGTGTGGAAGAAATCTGCAATGGACTCTAAGGCATTCAAATATCTAAGAATCCAACCTATGAGTTCTGCAGCAGACTAGCCATTTCCAAGTGTCATGGATTCCACAGACTGGTTCATCATCTTCTTCTTCAACGTTACACAAATGTAGCCATAGAGAAATGAACTTTAAAATAAAACCCACTCAGAAATGCACATTTCCCCCACAGGTTGAAGTGCAAAGTATGCATTTTGTGAGGGATTTGCAAGATTGAGGAGGGTGAATATGTGCGACTCTGAATTTGTGTAAAGGAGGATGGACCATGTGTGAAGAGTTTGGGACGGGTTTTACGATGCCCGCATGCTCCCCACCTCCAGTGTGGCCAGAGGTGGAGGGCGGGGAAGGGAGATTCCTCGTCGTTTTCCACGCACAGGAATTGCGCACAGTCCGTTTTCCCCTTCCCCTCTCCCATAACAGGGACAATCTAGCATAATTTTCTCTTGCGCAAGTGTGTTAAGTCTCCCTGCTGGATGGCATGTCTAGTTTGTTACCATAACGAAACAACACATCAAAGGCAAGATACATAATTAGAGAAAAGGAATAATAATTACTTCTAACATGACAAGGCTGGCCACAGGATAAGGGAGCCCTGTCAAAGTCAATTACTCTTTTAAAATTAGGGGCCAGGCAATTATGTCAATGCACTCCTCATGAATTATACTGCTCATTAATGACGGCGTGCAAGCAAGGGCTTCGTCTGCACACCGCTCAGGCTGGAGGGAGGCGTTTAACGTCGCCGCATTGTCCCACATGATTTTTAAAAGTGCTTGACACACATTCGAGCAGCTGAAAGGAACATGTTACAAATCAAAGACCATTTTGCACAAGAAGCCTTGAAGGACTGACCCCAATCCTACATTTTCAGCACAGCACATCAATTTCCTTTAATTACTTTTTTATGTACTTAAATTGCTTTTATGGGATTTTTATGTCCAGAACCTAAAACTTTGAACTGTAAGCACCTACAAAAATAAAAATTAATAAGCCTCCATCGGGCTGGTGGAGCACCACTGTCATGGGAACGCTCCCTGCCTCCTCTAAAACCCAGGCTCCCTCCCTTGCCAGTCAAAGGGAGAGACGTGCCTAAGGCAAGAAGACTACAGGCACCTGTCTGTCACAGCTCTCCGTCCACCTAAATACTTGCTCCTGCTCTTAACACAACCTGATTGCTGGGGGAGGGGGAATGTATTGCATATTTCTAGCTTCATAACCTCAAACCTAAGCCATGCAGCAACTGTATGAAAAGTATTTCACCTAACACAGCACACAGGAAAAGGGCAGCGCCACGGTTTTCAAGATCTGTCCACCTGCAAGGAGCCCCTCCTGCACAGGCATCCACTGAGGGCTCCCAGGATGCATGTCACTAAACTGGAGCACCTTGGGCAGGATTGAGGGAAGAGGGACTATGCAGACGGTCCAAGATGTGTCCAGGCCCTTTGGCATCACCATCATTTGATCCCCCAGGTCTGACAGCACCATGCCTTTGAGCGCCCATCCCCGCCGCATCCTTAGGTATCAGCCAAGCCCCTGCCCCTCCCATTTTAATTAAAAAAATTACCTCGCAAGGCTGGAAAGCAGCTCTCCAGACACCCTGCTCGACCATTGCTGCCTATTTCAATAAATTGATGCTGCTGAACACATTTGACTTGCAGCCTTGCCACAGTAAACACAACCAGATGCATTGTGAGAATAAATATTATGGGTTCCTTTCTTTCAGAAGCAGGTCGGGCTTTTGAAGAGCAAGTGAAAGCAGGCAGAGGAGGTGAGTGGGGCTCAGACAGGGGCCCTCAGCAGGAAAGAGGTATCATAAACACACCTGTCCCTCTTGGGGCAAGCAGGTGTCTCCATCGTCACTTCCAAGGCCTGCCGATGGCTGAGAAGCCAACTAGTGACCATGGGTCAATAGTGTTGGGTATCTTCTGACAGAAGATGGTTCCTCCATGGGTGGGTGTCAATTCTTGGAAGGTTACGGTTATCCATGATGCACATGTTTGCATTAAGTCCTGGTTCATGGTAGAGGAGTGACTGCCATTGTCTTATTGCTCTCAGCCTGCTTAAACCAAGTCCACAAAGGCCCCTTCTCATTTTCTTCAGAAATCCCCTAGCGTAGATGACCCCCTTGTCTTTCGCAGTGCTGCATCCGACCCAGATGAGGCATTAAAGTTGTTAACCTTCGTGAACTAGCTCCACGCATAGCTCAGAGGTGGCCCTTAGCCATCCAGTGCTTGCCAGGTGTGGCCTGCACCTTGCCCCCTTCACCAACCCCATGGAAGTCATGGCGGCTTCTGAAAGGAGAGGGCTGCACCAAAGTGGTGGCATTATCCCCAGGAGACGTTGAGATCTTCCTCTTCGGTTTCAGGCTGGATGAAGGACTCAGATTATTCGGAGTCCTTTTTCTTCAAAATGCCTTCTTCAGGATGGATGGAGGACTTGGTTTCTTCAAGATGCCTTTGGTGCTTGCGCTTCTGCTGAAGATCCACTGTGTTGCCTGAGGAATTTGCTGGTCTGGTCACTTCCAGCAAAGAGGGGCACTGGAGTTATTTGGTATGGTCTGAAATCGCATGCTCAAAACTGCTGTGTGCCTGGGAGAAACAGATGTGATTTGTTCGCAGGCTAAGAACCGCTTTACGTATTAACCGTGAGGCTGTTTGGATGATTTTCCTGTCCCGAGCACAGAGCTGGTCCTTGGCTCAGACAGACCAGCCACAAGCTCTCATGACATGCAGAGGGTGCAGCATGTCGACTTCTGACACTCCAAAATGCATCATTGAACCAGCACTGCTTTTCTTGAGGTGGACCACCGATGTCTGAATGGTGCCACTTCAGAACGGGGAGACTGGAAGCTCCCCCGTACAAAGATGTCAGAGGAAATGAGTGTCTTCCACCATCTAGGTCACTCCTCTAGCACCATCGAGTCAGGTATGCCAAGAGCGTATTTAGGGGCAGCTCCCCAGCTCTGAAGCAGCCTCTTGCCCTGGGAAGCCAGCTGGCGCTTGTGTTGTCATGTAGATGCCAAAGTGCTTTGGTGTTCTCAGCCTGTTGTGGCCAGACTAAAACATCAGAAACTGGCATGCTGCTCTTAGGTTGGAATAAGCCTAGAAAATCCGGGAGTCAATTTTAACTGGTTGCCCTGTGACCGACTCGCTCCCAGGAGTAGAATATCAACAGACTATTTACCGCAGCACAATAAGCAAAGAAGAACATCAGAACTCCTTCTCTCCTAGAGCTTGCGACATTTGTTACAAGTAAGCAGCTGCAACGATCCAGATGGGCGCCATCTTGGGCACTTTGTTCTTTCACACCAAACAGTGACTCGCTTTCTCAGGACAGCCTAGAGGAGAAATGTGGAATGTTCAAAACACTGGAGTCTGGACTTTGGTTTATTTCTATGTAATTTCAGAGAGAGAGAAAGAGAGAGAGAGAGAGAGAGAGAGACCGCATCTCACCAGGCAGGTTTGCCCGGTTTGCTCTCCCGGCTCTTGAGAAACGAATGGTCAGCTTAGCCATTCTTCTAGCCAGCAGCTCTGTGATTTCAGCCAACGGCCTGAAGAACATCACTGCCCTGCTCCACAAT